>VXBP01001398.1:0-549515 GCA_013400115.1 Rhinopomastus cyanomelas | reverse complement strand
GCTAGGTGGGGGGGGAGCCCGGCCGCGGCCGCCCCGGCCGCACAACAATGACTTTGGGCAGCAGTGGCGGCGGCGGCTGCGGGATCATGTCCGAGCGCTCCCCGGAGGAAGAGCCGCTCTCCGAGGTGGAGGACGCGGATATCGACGTGGTGGGCCCGCCCCAGGATGGGGGCAAGTACAGCGAGGACGAGGACGAGGAGGAGGAAGACGACGAGGAGGACGAGGAGGACGGCGGCGATCCGCTGGGGCTGGCCCTGCCACGGAGCGGGGCCGCCAAGTCGCGCATGGGGGGGTCCCCGGAGCGGCTCTCCCCCGCCGGTGGCTCGGAGCCGGCGTGCGCCCGCGGGGCTGCGCCCGGCGATAAGGGGCCCGCCGGAGGCGGTGGCAGTGGTGCCGGGGGGAAGAACCCGCTGGTGAAGCCGCCCTACTCCTACATCGCCCTCATCACCATGGCTATCCTGCAGAGCCCTAAGAAGCGGCTGACGCTGAGCGAGATCTGCGAGTTCATCAGCGGGCGCTTCCCCTACTACCGGGAGAAGTTCCCCGCCTGGCAGAACAGCATCCGCCACAACCTCTCCCTCAACGACTGCTTCGTCAAGATTCCCCGGGAGCCCGGCAATCCGGGCAAGGGCAACTACTGGACGCTGGACCCCGAGTCCGCCGACATGTTCGACAACGGGAGCTTCCTGCGCCGGAGGAAGCGCTTCAAGCGGCAGCAGCAGCTGCACCCGCCGCACCCTGAGCTGCTGCTGCGGGCCGGGGCCGCCGACCCAGCCGCCTTCCTGCCCGGCTTCGCCTACGGACCCTACGGCTACAACTACGGCCTGCAGCTCCAGGGCTACCCTCACCACCACCACCACCACCCCGGCGGAGGCGGCGGCGGCGGTGGCGCGGGCGCCTTCCCCTTCCCGGCGCCGCACTGCCCGTTACCGGCTCCCCCCCCCCCCGCCGCCGCCTCCGTGTTCTCCGCCGCCTCGGGGCTGCCCTCCTTCCTGGGCGGCGAACTGAACTGCAGGAAGTCCTTCTACCACCCCCAGCTGAGCCCCACCGCCCTGCCCGCCGCCCTCCTCCAGACCCTGAAGCCGGACCCCTCTCCCGCCGGCAGCAGCGGCGGCAACGGCGGCGGCGGTGGCACCGGCAGCACCAACCCCCCCTCCCGGCCCTCTTTTTCCATAGACAACATCATCGGGGGGGCCGTGCCCCCGCCACCCAGCACCAACCCCAGCGCCGCGCCCGCCGCGCCCTACCCCGCCGGCCAGGCGGGACCCCCGGCTCAGGTCCTGGCCGTGCTGAGCCCCGCCTTGGCCCCAGCACAGCCGCAGGTTAGCCTGGCACACGAGCCGCTCCTGCAGCCGGCCCAGAACTTTTCCAGTAAAATCACGACTCTGAGCAGCTGTCATTTTTAAAGTGTGCTGGGGAGGTGGGGGGCAGGGGGGCAGTCGCGAAGCAAACGGCCCCTTCCCAGCTTTCTCTCCCCTCCTCCGAAACCGCTCCCCTTCCCTCTCCCCGTCCCCCCATCTCCTCCTGTTGTGTTTTAAGGTAGGAAATATTTCCTCTTTTTTTTTTTTTTTAATTTGTACTTCATTTCCAGGCTTTGTGGAATCCAGATCTATCTGTGTTTCTTTGCTCCGAGGGAAAAAAAAAGCCCCATAATTAAATAAATCGGGAAGGGGGCGGGGGGGAGAACAACACGATTTGGTCCCGCAAGCGCCAAAGCGTATTGATGAAGTGGCAGTAACAGAAGCCGAGACCTGAGTGAGGAAGAGTGAGATGTTAAGAAATAAGAGGTGTTAAGGTCGCAAATGTTTCCTTTGAGAGGTTTTCCGTGAGGGTTCCCCAAATCGCCTGGGAAAGTTGTCTCGGGACCTGCAGATGCTCCCGGCCGCAGCGAGCGCGTTTTCATTCCTGCAAGTCTCTCTCCCGGGCGGTTCTGCCATGTGTGTCTGTCTCTCCCTGGCTCTCAAAGAAAGTGTTTTAATGGTTCTGTCTTATTTTTAGTTTCTTTGAAGCTTCGGGTTTGGTTTTTAAAAGGCACTGTTTAGAGTTCCTTTATTTTTAAGAAGAAGAAAAGTCAGTGAAACTCAGGACTATGGTTTATTTTCTTTTATTTTCCTCTTCTTTTTTCTTTTTTTTTTTTTGTTTTGTTGGGGTTTTTTTGTCCAATGACACATTCGAATGCACATTTGAAAGAAAATCTGATCCATTAGGAAGTTTGAGAATTCCCATATTATTGGTTTTGGTTTTTTTAATCCCGTTTTCCCACCCCCTCTGTGCGTGGGTTTTTTTGGTGTATTGGTAATTATTTGTATATAGATTATTTGGGAGCTAATGAGCGGAGTCCAGTTAACTCCTCACTGGTTGTGCATCCGTCATATCTATTTTATTGAGAGAATCTGTGAATAATTTGATGTGGAAAAGGCAACAGAATTTTGTCCACCGTTGGTGTAAATTAATAAATGTTTGTGACCTTGTTAAAAAATAATAATAATAATGATAATAATCGAAATTGTTCTTTGCGATGTCCTTTGTCACCCTGAGAGCCGAGAGTCCCGCTCGGGCCTCGGGGAAGCGAGTGGCTCGCACCCTCGGGCTGCCGACACGGGGCCGATGGGACAGAGCCCCACTATGCGCGCCGGGTGCGCAGCTTTTGCGGGGCTGCTTCGCGCTGCCCCCGGTCTCACAGCTGCCCTTCAGCTGCTTACACCGGCGGGGTGCCCCCGTCCCCTTCCTTCCCTGGCCGGNTTTTATTTTATTTTTTTAAAATCTATTTTTTATTTCTTTGTTTGCTTTTTGGTGTGTGTCCCGTCCGTGTCACACTCCCACCTCCTGCCTCCCAAACCCACCCTCCTTGTTTCCAGGGGGATGGAGGTTGGGGCCCCGAGAAAGGATCTTCGTTCTTTCCCCCCACCCCACCTCTGCCTCCTTTTATTTCGTTTGGAAAAGTTGACACATGAGAAAATAAGTTGGAGGGTCTGCCCCCCGCGCACACGTCCCTCTTGGGCCTGCAGCATTTGAATGACCGAATGAAACTCGATCTCCGCCGAAATTTTGCAACAACTCGCAAAGTAAATAAACATTTTTGAGCGCTCCTTTCTCCTCCAAACTTCCACCCCCCTCCATTTATTTATTTCAGGGACCAAACGTGGCTCTTTGGTTTGTTTGTTGGCAGGGACCCTGAGCTAAAGAATCGAGGCCTTTCTACCCGCGCAGGCAGCTGACAGAGAAAAAGGAAAAATTAAAAAATCTGAGAAGTACGAGGCAGGGAACGGGTGACCGAGCCGGTCCCCGGGCGAGCGAGGCTTTGTGCAGGGCCCGCCGGGGCGCGGGCAGGAGCCGGGCGGTGTGTGCCGGGGGACGAGGGGGTGGGCCAGCCTTTCTTCCCCCCACCTCCCCCCCGCCCCCCTTTTTTCATTCCCCCTTCTTCTGCCCCTGTCTGTGCTACCTCGAACCTCCGCGCAGTTTGTTGATGTTGTTCCTGAACGTGCTGCCTCCCCGCAGCGAGCGGTCTCACATCTCGCCTTCACACGCATTTGCTTTTGAAAAGCGATCTTCGTGTCCGGCACTTGGTTGTCTCTCTTTCATGTCCAGCTCCTACAAAAGGGGCTACAAGACTCGACATGGGAGAAAAGAGGAGGCCAATGAATGTATTTTCCAGATTGCCAAGCACATGGTTGGAAATTGAAGGGGCTTTTGTAGCATTTCCCCTTCCTCCCTCCCTCCCGTTCCTTTTCTTTTGCTTGTGTGCAAATTGTTCAATTGCTCTAGCAGGGGTGTTCCTGACAAGCTCATTACTAGAAGGTGCCAGACCCCTCCTCTCCCTCTCCCCCGAAGTCTTTGATGAAGTTAAAATGCGCTGATAGCTGCTCTCGGGGCTATCTTTGTTCAGCCTCCTTTAATAACCGAATCTGCTTTGAGGAGACGGGACCCGAAGGAAGAAAGCGATGTGCGGCGAGGCTGGGTGGTGGTGCTGTGTCTGGAAGAGGAGGGGGTGTGGGATGGGAGGATTTATTTTAATATAATGTGTAATTTGATTTTTTTTACCTTGACTGCTGGCGAAGTGCGTGAGGAAAATGAGGCGGTGGTGCCAGAAGCAGATAACAAACAGCAGCCGGTGCCCATGGGGATGCATGGACGAGCGCGTTTCGCCCCCTCACTGTCCAGGGGGTTCTCAAAGTTGGTGGTCTTAGCGTTTGCAGGGGGGTCTTCTCTGCAGGGAAGCGGTGTTTCCCCGGAGAGACTCCTTCCCCCATACACTCAGGGAAGGTGAACTCGGGGGCTTTCTGGGATTGGGACACGTTTCCTCGGCTTCGTTCCTCTTCTTTCTCCTTGCGGAGACATTACAGGTTTTTAAGCCGTGGTCAGAGGACAGGGTTGGAGCTGAGCTGACCTGGGAGCTGGGGACATTTCCCTCCCTTAACTGGGAGCCGCGGTACCCCCCCGCAGGAAGGGTCCGGGCGAGCCTCCCGCTCCAGAGCCGGGATCTGCTCTCCCGTGCCTGGAGGGGCTGCGAGAGTCTGTGCCGTTGGGTTTGGATGGTTTGTAGTTGGTTTGGGCTGGGCTTTTTTGGTTTGTTTGTTTTGTTGGTTGGGTTTTTTTTGGAGGGGAAAGTGATCTCCAAGCGGCTCTAACTTTGATTTTTCCCCATCCACTGAATTTCCCTCAAGCTCCAGAGCTCTTTCCATGCCCAGCTCAAACTCCTGCCGCCTGCAAATAGCTGCGTCGCTTGGGGAGCCGGGGAATGGGGGGCAGGGGGAAATCCAAGAATCACTTGTCCCCGGTGCGGGGAAAAGCCAGGAGGGGTTCCTCTGGGGTCGGGAACCTTGGCTGGGTTCGGCTTGGGGGGTTAAGGCGAAATCTTCCCCCGGAGAGGCAGGAAGGATAATGGCACCTAATTACGGGGCTGGCTGGCTCCGCAGCCCCGATCTTCACGGGACATTATTTTTAAGCGTTCAGCGAGGATCATTTTTCACGCCTCGCTGCCTAAAGGAGAGTTTTATTTATTTATTGGGGGGAGGGGGGCAGAGAAAGGAGGGGGTTGGGGGAGAAGACACCAGCAATAACTGAGCACCGAAAGGAAAATAATTAGCTGTTAAAGTCGCAGCTTGGGAGTCTCCGGCCAAAAAGGCGACCTGGCACTTCCCTTCCTTCTCGTTCGGAGACTAATCCGCCCGGTTCTCGACGGTGATTTCGGTGGTTGTTTTGCTAGTGTTAAATCTCGGGCAAACTCCCCATTGCCTCCGTGGGGATCTTTTTCGGTCCCTTTGGGGATGGTATTTTTTTTCCCCGTTTTAGCGCTCACGGGTTCTTTCCGAGAGAGGCCGGAGGGATGCGGGTTTCTTTGCTTCACTTTGGCTTTGCTCAGACATCTACGGAGCTGAATGTTTTTCTTACTGTGCCTCCTTCTCTCTTTTCTCTGTATCAGATGGAGGGTTTATTACAAACCCACGATGCTCTCTGGATATTTACTTTCGCGCTGGTTTCCGTGTGAGCGCAGCCCCTGCGAGGCAAAAACCGAGGCTTTCTCCTTGAGTTTATTGAGGCGGGATAAAACGATTCTGCCCCGGAATACCCACTCGGGACAACAGAGGGGAGGGGTGACTTCTTTCTCTGCTCTCGTCTAAATAAGCTCGTGTTAAGCAGAGTGAATCCCGAGGAAGGCAGCGGGTGGCCTTTCCCTTGCCAGCCGGGCTCTGACCCGACGGTGCGGGCTGAGTGGTGCCGGACTCTGGTCGGGCAAGCCCCACTACGTCCTCCCTTGGCACCTTCTGCTTTCCATTTGGAGAATTAGGAAAGGTCAAGATCTTATTCCTTTCTCCGGTAGCTTTTGGCTTTCTCTTTCTAGTTCCTCGCAGCACAGAACAAAAATAAATCAAACTGGATTATAGAAACCACCTTTAGACATCAAGAGCATCTTTCCCAATAGCTCAGCCCTTCCTTGTGCCTGTGCAGAAACTCCCATTTTCATGGTGGATTTAGGATTTAATAATAACGTCCAGTCTCCCTTTGCCCCAATGCTCGACCTGAAAACATTTTCCTGCCTCGCAGTTTTGGGAAATAGCTGCCCTCCAGTGTCTTCTTTCCTCCTCCAACTCTCTTTCTTTTATTTCCTTAGCTGGCATAGAAAGTAAAAAAAAAAAAACCAGTTGTTTTTTTAAAATAAATTTCCGATCTGTGGATGGCAAGAGAGCTATTGCAGCTGATTCAGTCACAGTAAAATGGACTGAGAAATGAAGTTGGGTCTTCAGAAATCCTTCTCGATATATTCGCGGTAACTTAGGGCCTTGCATTCGACTCTCTGTCTGTCATGCAAGGAGCAGGGCTGGCCGTCTGTGCTTTCCCCTTGCCTCCTGCACCATGGCTCATTTTTCCTTCCTCGTTTTTCTTGAAATTTCTTGCTAATCGGCTATTTTTTCTTTTCTAAATTATTATTATTTCTCACTCTACTCTACTTCTTAACCTTCTTACCTTGCTTCCTTCTCTATTTCTTGGTCTTTTCTCGTTCTCTTTGTATTTCTCTCGTCTGCTTTCATTTGCCTCTTTCTTTTCCCTTTCTCTCTCTCTTTCTTTCTTTCTTTCTTTCTTTCTTTCTTTCTTTCTTTCTTTCTTTCTTTCTTTCTTTCTTTCTTTCTTTCTTTCTTTCTCACTTTTTCTCTTTCTCTCTCTTTCTCTGCCTCTCTCCACCTCTCTCCACCACTCTCTTTCTTCCACTTTTTTTCACTTTTTCTCTGTTCTTTCTCTTTCTATTTTTTCCCTCTCTTTCCAACTTCTGCCCCCCTCCATCACTTTCTTTCCCTATTGATCTCTTCTATCTCATCCTCTTCATCTCGGGTTCATCGAAGGCTGTTTTCCCTCCGTCTCCACGAGTTTTCTAGCTCTGTCCACTCCCAGGAATGTTTTGCTCCTCCGCAGCTCCCGGGGAGGGGACCCTCCCCTCCTTTGAACCACGGTGCCTGGTGGGCTACGAGGTATCCCCGCACACCCTCTTCTCACCAGTCGGTCAGTTTGTTTACCGAGAGTGGTGACCCTGCGGGAGGCGGCGTGCCTGGTCCAGGTGGGGTTGTAGGATCGAAAGTATGCGGGTCCCCGTTCCTCCTGGGCTCCAATGGGGCCCGACTACTGTGCGTGACCAGTTTACATTTTACTAGTTTAATAAATGTAAATTGCATCCCATGCCTCATGCCCGTGGCAGCAACAGTTGACGCTGCGATTCAGGACGGGCGAAAACAACACTCACAAGTTCTGATCGCGAATTTCCAACCCCAGTCTCGCTTTCCAGCCTCCCTTTCTCATCATCCAAATGCTAACAGACAGTCCCGGGATGTTCCTGCCCGCCTGTTCCGGCCCTGCTGGCAGCCAGTGCCGGAGCTTGCTGGCCTTTCGCAGGCGGGACTCGCTTCTCCACTGCCCTGGCTGTCCGCATTCCTCCCCTTGGGTTCCGGATAAATGAGATATAAGGCTGTAGAGTGAATTATCATCATTAATCTCTTCGCCTGACCAAGGTCCCGTAAACCGTAAAGGAGATCGTGTCCCCGCGGAGATATCCGGCCGGAGGGAGCCCAGGGTGGGGTTGTGATGAGTTTGTGTGTCGGGTCCTACAGAGGTCTTCGTGTCGGTACCTTGGGATCAACTAATTATTGATTTGGTGGTGTTACCCTCTTCTCTCAACCGTTTCTGGGTATCGAGATCGGGCTCCACGTCTCGGTGTGGAAGAGAAGTGTTTATCGGGGTCATCCTTGTCCGTTTCGATCATATTTCGATTTCTCCACTTTGACTCGCTTCTTAAGTGAAATCACGTCCCTCTTTCGTTAGTACCGGCGTTTTGAATCGGGTTAAACCAACAACGGTGATTCCTTTCACTCCCGCAAAAAACCCCAGATGCCCACGAAAGCGAGCGGAGAGCAGTCGGAAAGTCCATGTAGCCCGAAAGAGCCCCCATTCCCCGCCCCCCGCCCCCGCTAACCACCCCTCGGCACTGAGAGCCGTCTGCGGGGCACACGATCGCCTTTAATTCTAAGCGGGTCCCTGCAAGATCCGTGGGAATTTTTCTTCCCACCCGAACGAGATTACCTGGGGTGCCCCCTCACCATCAGTCCTGAGCAGAGGGAGGGTGGGAGACCACAGAACAAGACCCCAGGTGTAGGAAACTCTAGAGCGGTGCCGTGCTCAGAGACGAAGGCGCTGGCGCTTTAAATTTAAACAAAGTGGAGAAGAAAAAACTTCCCACGTCTGAGGACGAGGTCAGAAATTGCAGGATCAAGCCAGACGGACACCCCTTGCCTCTGCTCACGGCTCCTCTTTTCCGCATAGGGTGCGGGCGGTGAGAGGGAAATGAGATGTGAAACGGCTGGGGGGGGGGGGGGGGGGGGGGNNNGGGGGGGGGGGGGGGGGGGGGCGCAATGCTGGCACCCCTGCTCCCACCTACGGCGCTCCTGGAACCCACTTTCCTCTTCCCAGTTGCCGCAAAAGAGAGGCAACTGAAGGAGAGAGTAGGACTCGGCCGAAAGCCGGGAGTCGTCACAGCCAGTGCAGGGTGCAGCGCCGAGGACCCACCGAAGGGGATGCAGGGGCAACCCCTTTCTCTAAGTGAGCAGGGTTTCCCAGCGACGTTCTCCTGGGTCTATGTCTTCCCAACACACCTTCTCACGGCTACTCCCCCGAGGGTTTTTCTGGGGTCACTCTCTTATTTTCTTTTCTTCATTTCCACCCGCTTTTTTTTAAAAAAAAAATTTTTATTTAATTACTTCTCTTGCAAAACCCGGGGCTGCTGCCGCCTAACGCGGATCCCGGCACTGAAATCCACGTCTCATCTGTGACTTACAACCCAAATCCCAGTCCCATGACCTTTCTCTTTACCCCCCCGCCTCGGGTCCCCCACCCTCGGTCATGTGGGACACGAGTAAATTTATCCACCCTGGTGGAAAGGCCTCCCTCTCTTCTGCAGTTGCTCCGGAGAAGCCCGACACATTTAACAAGGAGGATAATGTTGTTTCCCCACCTTTTTCTCTTGCTTTCCCTCTTCTTTTTAATTGGTTTTTAATTTCATTCACCTCCCTGCCCGACGGTGCTTCCATCTGCTCTTGGGAATGCTTCTATTCTGTGTAACTCTGCCAATAAGCCCCCGCCAATAAGATCACTCCAGAGTGAGGTTTCTGACGGCTCTTGAGCTCCGAAGATCGTCGAAAAGGACGTTTCTGGCCTCCCGGGAGTTGCTGCGAGCTGAGCCTCGGCTGCGTCCCCAGGGCTCCCTTCCCACCGCACCGCGGAGGGTCCCGCACCCCCTACTCTCTGTCCCAAGGAGCTGTAGTTGCGGGTTGGGGGTAGGACCCACCCGGAAGGTAGATCCACCCGCGGTCGCCTGTGTGTCTCTCTTTCGGCTCCGGCCGGTCCTTACCCCACATCGCTGCCGCTCTATCCGGCCACAGCTTTTGGGGTGAGACCGCACTCTCGTGTCTCCTCGCGGAACAGCGTCCCCCGCAAGCATGTGAGTTTTCTAACTGCAGCTAGAGGTGGGAAACCTGCGGCCAGGCTACGAGGGGATGCCCATGTTTCTCCTCCCCATCTCGTCAGCACCGCAGCTGCAGAAGTTATGTGAGACGGAGGCAGCCCCGAAGTGCGGTGCCCAGCGGGACCGGGACCGGGACCAGCGGTGCCCCCAGACCCCAAGCCCGTGCCTCGGCCCTTTCCTCACACTCAACTTGCTCTCCGAGGGGGCACCCTGAAATCGCCTTCCGGTCTAGCCTTGAACATTTAGAGGATACTCGGCGTGGACGGCCCGGTTCGGGTGGCAGAGTCTGTGCCGCCAACCCCGCCGTCGCGGCCGGCTCAGGAAGAAGGTCCGCCGTCGCAAACAACATGTAAACTGGTTGTGAGAGGCTCCATTTAGGGTTGCGCTGAATCCTACCTTACCTATCCCCACCCTCCGCTTTGTTTTTTAATAGTTGAGGCTGCCAGCCGTGGACACGATCCGGGTTCTGCCCGGAGTGGGGACTGATTCCACGGCAGGCAGGTGTCGGGCACACTGTGGTGGAGGAAATGAAACCAGGGCTCTGAGCAGAGCCCTCTGGTCTTTCCTGTCCACCCTTGCCAGGTAAACTTCTGCCCAAGTGCTCCCGTGGAAAAAAAAAAAAAGCCCAAATAATGTTGAGAAATGGATGGAAACGACTTGTTTCCCGGCCCTGCTCAGAAAGCTGAGAAAAAATTAAACCGGAAAAGCGTTGCTGAAATCCCGGAGAGCCCGATTTCGGGCGCTGCTATCGGCTGCCGCGGATGAAGCACGAGCAGCGCATTCTCCCATATGGAGAACAAATATATGGGAACCCCCCGCCAGATCCACTTGATATTCTAGTTGACATTCCCCGAATTTTCCTTTTGCTCAGTGTTCCTTGGTTGAGCTTTTTTTAATGTGCCCGGGACAGAACATACGGAAAATCGAGAAGCAAGAGTGTCTTGTGATAATAGGAAACAGGGCTCCTCTTTTTGAAATCTCTTTTCTCGCCCCAGATTTCGAGGGGAAAAACAAAAACACGGGGAAACAGCATAGCAGCGCCGATCAGAAATAACGCAGGAAAATCGATCGGAAACAGACATTTCCTCGAAACCCAAGTAGCGAAAGATGGGTTTCCAGCATGGGGTCGAGCCGAGGGATAGGGTCCTACCGGCCAACCCACTGGTACCTCGGCGGGGGCTTTATAACCCCCGCGGGTGCAGCCAGCGAGTGCTCGGGGCAGAGATCGTCCCCAGTGCCGGCCGCCTTCTGTCCTCTCTCTCTCCTGGAAACCACCCTGAATCGGTCAATGTCACATTCTGCGGGAGCGGGGCGGGTTGGAGAGGGATGGCGGGGGACACACACATCGCGCTGCTCGCGCCGCCGTTCGGTCGTTTTCCCTCGTCCGCCGTCCTCGGGAAGCTTTAAATAATACAAAGCCCCCTCCTTTCATTGGCATCTGGGTACCGGCGTTATTTCTCCGGCTGCCCCGATGGGAATGGTGTGGGGTTTTGAGGGGCTGCTGCTCGTTTTTAAAGAGGGATTGAAGCACGGAAGGAGGGCTCTGCCTGGCAGTTGAGGCGGGGGTTAGTGGGGCTGTGGCTGCGGCCGCTATCTTAATGTCATTATAGTTGCTGTGGCAACCCATTGGATCACTCCTGCTGGAATGAACCCTGTGACAATGGTTGGTTTGAGAGAAATCGGTAAATGTGCAACCGAGGGACGCAGCTACATTACGGCGAACAACAGCGAGGGTTTAACATGTGACCCTTCCAATTATACTGATGATACCTCGGTGCAGCTGCCTCCGCCGCGCTGCGAAGATGCGGCTCTTTGGAGCGTTTGGGGAGGAGGCCCGGGGCCATTTGGGGGCATAGGCTGGTGGGGACGAGTCCGAAGCCCGCACGCCTTTGCCCTCATGGGAAACAACATCCCTGCAACCAGGATAGTGAATGAGATCCCAACCGCACCAAAATAAAAAAGAAAGGCAGAAAAATCTTCTCCAGGTGAAACTGGAGGTTGCAGACCAGGCAGAGGGTCTGTCCCAGTTGGGTCTGCGGAGTAAAGATCTACCTGGGGGTTGGGCAGGGACCCTTCTGCCCTGACTCACTACCTCAGGAGTTCCAGGGGCACAACTGTAGCACGGTTGCAGAGAGGACCGAATACAATCGTCCCCCTCTCCACAACCCCCACCCCCACCAAACTAACTAAATGAATGAATGAATAAATAAATATATAAATAAAAGTTTGAAGTCTTAAAATATGGTTCAGAGAATTACAAGTAATAAGAGCTGCGGGGGTCAGCAGTGCAAACTTTTTAAGACTAATGTTTATTTAGAAAAGTGAGTGGTGTCTGCGTTGCTTTTCTATGCCCCAGCACAAAAGTCCTAATGGCTTTTGCAGACTTTCCATCACCAGCTCCTGGACAGGACACGGAGACCACCCCCGAAAGCAATCCCCAGCTGCCCCTTTGAAAGGGAGCATTTGCACCCCTCCATCTTGTCTTTCCATGCATCAATAACAATATTTTCTGCACTCCTCTCCCCATTTTTGCCCCATTTTCATGTTTATTTGATGTAATCTGAACCCTCAATAATATCAGAGAGGAGAAATTGGGGGGATGGGGACTCCTACCCCTTCCCAGCCCTGGATGGCTGCAGTCCTGAAAGCAATGAGAGGGTTCAGCTGAGCTGGAAACCTCGTTAGGAGGAACCTGGGAACAGAGGCAGAAACCAGTCTCCTTCGGGGAGGCATCACAGGCAAACCCATTCTTCCCTGTCTCACCCACTCCAGCAGTTCTCCTGGAAGCACAGCACAACACAGTTTTGGCAGTCTTTGCTGGGTGCGCCCCAGAATTCATCCTAGGGATCAGACATGATCCCTAGTCAGGTGGTACCTGACCACCCTTGCAGAGACTAAAGTCTTCCTCTCAGGATGCTCCTTTTTTTTTTCTTGCCAGTACTGGGAGGATTACAAGTAACAAATCTTGTACAGCTGTTTGAATAGTCCCCCCATGACTTTAAACAGAAGGTGGTTCGAGGGGAAACCCAGTCTTCAGATCCCATCAGCAACCAGTGACATCAGCCCTAGGTGCTTTGCAGCAGGGATGAGAGAATTCAGCTGGGATTAAACCCTTCCCACATGACCTTCCTGCCCCTGACAGGTGGCAGGAGCCAGAAGGACGGAGGCTGAGCCTCTTTCAGCAAAGCATAGCAGTTGCAGTCTGGATGTGGACTGCAACCAGCACCAAATCTGCAGGTCCCAAGGGGAGGGCAGAGGTATTTGGGCTGCTGAGGAAAATGCCTGTGCTTACCCTTCTCTCCTCAGTCTGTGTGCCAAACAGCCCTAGCAGATTTATATTTAATCTCTTTCTAATCACAAATCCTTTTAATATATGACATGCTACTAAAATTCTCCTGTTCCAGGCAAAGTGAGACCAGATCCAACTCACCTCCTGACCTGTGGAGCCTCACTGGAACCACAGCCCCTTCCCTGTCTGCAGGTCTGAGTGTGCCACAGCAGAGGGATAAGGTCAGCCCAGTCGTGTGTGGTGAACAGATCTGGGAAGGGGGGAAGGCTGTCCCCAGGTGTCAGCAGGTGATCCCATTTAGCAGAGCATCAGATGGGAAACAGTTGGGTGGTAAAGCCATGGGGAGTGGACATCTGGCGAGACAGAGATGTATGAAGCTAGTGACATTGTCAGAGCACCTGAAGAGTCTGTGCAGCAGGACAGTGCTCTCAGCAGGGTGATGCACAGCACAGAAATAGGATGGAGGAGAAGAACGGAGTAGAATGGGAGAGTAACAGACTGAAACCTGCTCTTTCCAGAAAAGTGACTGCTTTGTCCTGCTCTGGAAAGGGGAGTTTCATTTAAAGCTTTCTTAAATCCATGTAGAGAAAAATGTGTAGTTGAAGCCGGGGGGCTGAACCAGTCAATGTCAGCTGGAGGTGTCTCTGGAAACACACAAAGACCTATGGCCTGATCCTGCCTTCTCCATGCCAAGTCAAGCTCAGGTGCTCAGATTTATCACAACTGGATCCAAAGCTGAGGATGCAGCTGGTGCTGTGAGGTCGAACATGAAGGGGAAGGGACATTGGTATTTATAAGCTTCTGAAATGTGCCTGACACTTGAGGGAAGATCCTTCCTGCTTGCTCAAGGGCTTTTATTTGAAGGACTTGACTCTGCTCTCTAAGAAGCTGATAAGACCTTCTGACTCCCATTATCAACCCCAGGGTCCTGTGACTCCCTCCTCCACACATGCTGAAGCTGCAATTGCTTGGGGAATGAAGAGCCCCCAGGCAGGACCTAGCACCTCTCTGCAGGGTTTGGCCTCTTAGTGCAAATCTGGACTGTGGGAAGGGGCTGGATGGCACCAGCCCTTTGCTGTTCTGCATCACTCTATCCTGTGTATAAAGCACAAATGCTGGGAATGCCATTCAGCCTCAAATTAGGAACATTTGGGTTGAAATCTTTTGAATGCATTTGAAAAGAGGAGGCAGGGAGGGAGGGTGGGGAGTAGGACATGGCAAGGGGAAAGAGCTACAGCCTTGTTGGCACAAAGTTGATTTGTCTGGATCCTGTCCCTTTGCGGCTGTCATCCATCACTGTACCCAGGAGATGCTGCAAACTATGTGCAGATGAAGCTCAGCCATGTGAGAATCATTCCCACATCAGGTATCATGACACTGCACCACCTCGCCTTGCCCCCCAGTTTAAATCAAAACTGTACTTCTCCCTGGCAGGGAAGAGGTGGGAATTTTTACCATCTTCTCCTGCATCTGTGTCTGCTTCCTGGGTTTTGCTGAGTCAGAGAGGTGCGTGTGACAGCATGGATGATGGTGGATGATGGTGTGGTTGCCAATGGGTGGTTCAGTGAGACCAGGGACCATTGGAGCAAAGCCTTTCCATCCCCTGGGGTCTGGAGCCAGCCTGGTGCTTCAGCAAGGTTTTTAATCTGTCTGTGTGATGTCAGCAGAGCACAAAGGCAGAGGAGAGGTGAAGCCCTCTGTTAATACACGTGTTTTAAATAACTGGTATTTTTATTTCTTGCCTTCAGTGCGGTGGGCTTGGCATGCATCTTTGTTTGCACTGTTGTCCTGCCTGCACATTCATTCTGTTGCCCAAGTAAGGAGAAAAAGATCCTGTGTGTGATCTGAAGGTGTGCTCTCCTGGTTCTGACCTGTAAATGTTAATCAAGAAACAACACTGAAGAGACAAAAGCTCCCCTCCTACCCTTGAACATCTTCAAATCCCTTTATTGTCCTGGCAGTTGTTTCACTTGGACTGGTTTTTCATTTTCTCCTCTTGGAGTGGCTGGCTCCAGCAATGATCCCTGGATTCCTCAGCTATGTCCTACTGAGGGAAAACATTTATTGAAGTTTTCAGATTATTGGGGAAATACATATTTCTCCTTCTTTTCCAAACTCCACTGACAATTTTTCCAAGTCAGCTTGATGTGTCAGCAGGGAGGCAGGAGAGGCATCATTTCAACTCTCCTCTCACAGCTGATGTCTCCTGCGTGAACTTTTGAGTACCCAGAAACACTTTGGAGGGGGATGTTCTTACCACCTCCATGGGCTTCATTGGTAGGCAATAGCAGGGAGTATGTGTGTAATTGATTTGCCTCCATAAGGCTGCACTTCACCTCACTCCTGCCTTTGAGACACAGAGGGTATGGGCACATGTATCCAGCTCCTTAACAACCATGTTTTGCCTGACTTTCCCTCAGGCAGCGTCAATGCCATAGTGCTGTGTGGGAGGAAGCAGAGGTGTGGGGGTTATGGAACCTCAAGTGAGGTCAGAGAAAGAGAAAATATCTAACATAAAGCTGCCCTCACCTTGTCAGCACCCATGCCTTTAACTGGCATGTACACACATGGGGTGGGTCCATGTCCTTGACTGGAGCATTCCTCATCTTTCCACCCTCATGATTGTGTAAGCTGGCACCTGCTGCCTGGTGTTGCCTGTGAGCCCCGTATGTGCCTAGTCCTCATCTCCTGCTTCCTAGACCCCCAAAGCAAGGGTGCTCAGCCATGTCAGCACAGGGTGCAATATCTATACAGGAGCAGGTTTCTTGCTCAAGGTGTTTTACTGCGAGCTCTGCTCTGTGCGTGCAGGTACACGTGTGCCTCTGGAGAGGTCTCTCTTGGTAGCAGAATGGAAGAGCAAAGTATGAGATTCCCATGTTCTGTCTTGATGGATAAATAGTCCACAAAGGGCTCGTCATCCTCAGTGTTTCCTGTCAGAAGAGTGTTTGTGTTTTACCCCTGAGACAGCTTTTTAAATTAATTTCCAAGACCTTAGCGAGGACAGGGCCACAGGAAAGAAGAGGAAAGGGAGACTAGGCATTAAATGCTTGGGCTCAGTGTCTGTGGGTCAGATGCAATGCTTGCAGCAATAAGCAGATTTACAAGCGATGCTGGTCCCTTTCCAGTTTCCACCCCAAGAGCTTGGGCTGGGACCAGTCAAGGAGGGCACAGGAGGGTTCCTGGTGAGAGGACCAGGCAGCCTGTTTCACATGAAGAACAGGAAATACCTTTCCTGGAGGCACTACACTCGTTCTGCTGCGGCTGTCACTCTGCTGGCAGCTTCTCAGATGGTAACTACTATGTGCTCAAGTTTGGATGTGGCCTTTAGCTTCGTCCTTGAAGCTTCAGCTGCCAGGGGCTGGCAGGGTACAGTGGGGAGAGGATCATTCTGTGCTCACTGTTTCTAGTATTTCCTTTCTAAATGTCCATCCCCAGCTGCTGCTGGAGGGGAGATCCTACAAGTTTTCATAGAGGCAGAACGACAGGAAGGCAAACAGGAAAGAAGAGGAGTAATAAACTGTTCTCGGGGGCATTGGTTACTTTTCTCTGTTTGCTTTGCTGTGCAGTTTTCGTTTCCTCCAGCCACATAGTACAGGATTATGGCAAATGAATTAAGGGATTAAATCGTAAAGGAGAATTAGAATGCAGTTGATTTAGAAGCAGAAGCCCAGAAAGGCTTATTGAATTGGAGATGATGCAAGAGCTTCTTGGGCAGTGCTGTGGATGTACGTCACAGGATAATTTAGGTTGCAAGGAACCTCTGAATATCTTTGATCCAGCAGCCCTCAAAGCTGAGCAAGCTGGGTCAGGTTGCTCAGGACTATCCATCCAAGTTTTGAATCATAGAATCATAATGTCTCCAAGGATGGAGATTCACCCACCTCTCTGTGTTTAACCATTCCCAGGGTATATCTAGTATCTAGGCAAAGCTTTCCCTTCTGCAGCTTGTGTTCGTTGTCTGTCCTTCTATCACTGTGAACCTTAGGTTCAGTTGCATCAGGGATCTATTCAGGCCCTGTAGAACGTGCCTTGACACCCAGATTTTTTGACACAAGCTTCAAAGGTGATCCCAGCAGGTTCTGGGCCTCCCAGGCTCCTTGGACTCTCTTCATGTGAGCATGCCAGGATGGGAGCTCTCACTTCTCCATGGTGCATCAGTATTGCTATTGAACTGATCTCACCACTATGAGGACAGGCTGAGGATTTGCTGTTGCTGTGATCAGAGACACCCCAAACACTTTTCAAACAACCCATTTCAAGAAGATGGTGGATCTGGGGAAAAATAACATACAGTGACCTTTACTGTGCTGCATCTACCCGGAAAAACAAAGCCATGGATAAAAAATGTCACCTACCCACCTCATTGCTGACATCTGACCCAAATAATTCCTTCTCCCTAGTGCCCAGAGCACTCCTCTGTGTTGCCTGGGGTGACACAGCATCAGGCCATGCTCAGCCATGGCTTTTGATGACAGGCTCGCAGGTTAGGACACCTCCTCCAGTACACTTTGGCAGCTGGAAATAATCTCTGTGAAAGACAGAACTTTGACATGTTTGACTGCACCTTGGAGAAAAAGAAAATGAAATAAAAAACAGGAAAAATAAAGGAAAAGAGAAGAAAAGAGAAAGAGAAGAAAAAAGAAAATAAAAGATAAAAGAAAAATAAAAGGAAAGAGAAAAGGAACGAGAAAAGGAAAGAAAAAAGAAGAGAAAGAAAAGAAAAGAAAAGAAAAGAAAAGAAAAGAAAAGAAAAGAAAAGAAAAGAAAAGAAAAGAAAAGAAAAGAAAAGAAAAGAAAAGAAAAGAAAAGAAAAGAAAAGAAAAGAAAAGAAAAGGAAAAAAAAGAAAAAAAAGAAAAGAAAAAAAGAAAATTTGTTTAAACATCCTGACTGGTCCCTGTCACTGGGAATGGATGCGAGGGCTTTTTCAGGGAGGAGGTAGCCTGGCCCAGTGCAGTGAGGAAGACAGAGGCAGAAGCTGTGAAACAGGGCTCTGTTCAGACACAAACTTGATTTGCATGGTTAAGACTTGTGGATCTTATACAAGGTTTTCCTGGCTGGGAGCTGAACTTAGTTCCACAGCCAAGCTTTCTTCTTTTCCAGAGTGTTCAGCATAAATCAGACTTTCACAGCCGCCTTTGAGAGGAAGAAGCAAGAAATCACATTTTGTCTCCTGTCCAGGAGCTCTGGGATAAAGGAGCTGTCAAGAACCAGCCCAGACCCTCTGACATGTGCTCTGCGCATCCTCTCTGCCTGGCTCTGCCTCTCCCATTCCATTGCAGCAGCTTCATCAGCTCCTGTGCACTGCTTTCCCCAACCCAGACCCCAGCCAGGGATGCTGAAACAACTTTCAGGCTGAGTTATCCCGTCTCTCAGCCAAGCCCATAAGTAGGTTTTAACACAGATCAAGATCTGATGGGGTGCCCTGCTGAGACCATTGCACTCCCCTGGTGTCATAGCTTCAGGCTTTTTTTTTTCCTGTGGAGGACTGGCCAAGGAAGTAATTCTTCAAAGTGTTTTTCTAACTCTCATAATTAGTTTCACTAGGAACCATTTTCCTAATACCTAGGTAGAAATTTCCTTGCTGTACCTGCTGACCCTGTGTCCCTTGCTTCCCAGGCACCTTCAGAAAGA
The DNA here is from genome assembly GCA_013400115.1 of Rhinopomastus cyanomelas. Classification (NCBI taxonomy): domain Eukaryota; kingdom Metazoa; phylum Chordata; class Aves; order Bucerotiformes; family Rhinopomastidae; genus Rhinopomastus; species Rhinopomastus cyanomelas. The sequence goes on along the minus strand of VXBP01001398.1, from coordinate 531,089 downwards.
GTGCAGCTCTATTTTCTCAATAACCACCTGTCAGCCTTCTCCTCTGACTGAGCAAGCTCAGCTCCTCCACATTGTCCAGTTTGTAAAACCACTGCTAATTTTTCTTGTACTGCTTCATAAGCATTTAGAGGAGAGGGGTGAGCTCACACAAACACTACATGAGACACTTTGCCTCAGTATCCCCTGGCAGGTAGGGAGGGCTCAGGTGGAGGTGGCTGTAGAAATCCTACCAGCACTTGCAGTGTTGCTGAGCAAAGGACCAAGAGTCCCTTTGCTGATCCAATTGAAACAGAGGGTTAAAGTCTCCCTTGTTGGAGCCATTCCCTGCTGTGGGATCCATACAGTCCATTAAAATTAGGGATCTTATTACGAGCCATATAAAAAAGGTAAAGAGGAAATGAGAACCTTATGAAAGGTTTCTCATGTGTGCAGATGGCAAGGGCATCCGAGGCCAAGAAAGCCTCTCGAACAGCCTTTTTGCAATCAGAACTGCTCACTTGCAGATTTACCTCTTTCAAAAAGATATAAATACACGCAGGACTATCTTTGTCTGCTAACCAGCCACACTCTCCTTGGGATGGAGAAACATATCATGCTCTCAACAGCATGGTCTCCTCTCCTAGCACCAAATTCAGCCTTCAGATTTGCTTTCAGGTCATACTTGGGTCTCTCCTGCACCCAAAGGAGTTGACTGTGTTTGCTGCTTCATGTACTCCAGTTGAGGTCTGGTTAGACATCCTCAGTCCATCAGCACAGAAGAGGAATTTTGGTCTGTTGAGCAGCACCAGCAGCATTGAGAGGCAGCCAAAACGGGGAATTCAGGTTTCCAGTAGTGGCACCGGGCCAGTGCTTTACCTCTGTTTCAAGACAAGTGAAACCAAAGACCTTAAATATGGGATGAACTTTGGGTCTGTAGTGAAGCCAGAGACCTGAGGAGTCTGGGAACCCATTTGCTTGCTATGACCACCTGCTGGGATGCTTTTTCCTTTCTCCTCCTGTCCCCACTTGCAGTGCATTGCTGTGCTGTCATGGGGCAGTGCCAGAGCAGCAGAAGATCCCTGAGCTGTTCTCTGAACCTGTAGGATGCTGTGGGACCCCTTGGATATTCTGTTGGGTCCTCCAAGAGATGCAAAGAGATTGAAGAGCCTGGAAGTGTCCATGGAACATGATCCTATCTTACACAGATTTATCATGGAGGAGTGATTTCTATCCCCCTGCACAGGCTAGCTGCTCAAACACAGTGAGGCCCAGCAGCATGACGAAGATTAACCCCGGTGCAACCCATGGCAGAACCAGAACTGTAGCCCAGAGCTGCTGTGAGCTCTTGTCACGGCTGCTTGTCACTGCTGCTTGCTGGCAGAGCTCTGGGCTTGCCTCCCCGCCTGCCCAGCCAGCCCACCCGCCCCTTTCTCCTTCAGACTCTTAAAATAAGACTTGTGAAGGCTCGAGTGTGGTTTCATTTTCACTAATAAATCCCTGCTTGCACTTGACGCTGCTGTGCCTTTTAAAACATTATCCGTGGCTCTGATTACACTCCTGATGAAAGCAGGCAGGGCCCTATTAGTTTTCACAGCCAGCAGCAGAACCGCGTCCCGCTATCCTTCACACACTTGGGGTAACCCAAGTTTCACAGGAAGGGGAGGGGGCAAGAAAGGCACCTTGTAAATGCAGTGTCTGTCTCCCCCTTCACTTCAGACCAAGGACATGACACACTTGAACTCACCATTAGAAACAGCTTTGGTTAGTCCGTACCATTTTCTTCACTGGTTTTAGGTTTTGAATTGCTACCAATAGTTAACCCCTGGTCTGCAGCTGCAGACTTGTGCCTCTGCCTCCCCTGCAAGGGGTTGCTCCAGGGGTGGTGATGAGTGTGGGGTGGGGAGCAGGGAAATGGGAGCTACTTAAGCAGGGCTGTGCAATAGCTTTTCTGCAGTGGTGACTTCTCTGCATGACTCAGAGGGGAGGTGGATTTTGGGGAGTAGAGGGCTGCGGGGGCTCTTTGGAAATGGGTTTACAGTGAAAGCAGAGAGACTGTGCTCCAACGGGCCCACAGGGACCAGGAACAGGGATGTGGGACCATGGCAGTGAGGAAAGGAAATAGGGACATTAATAAAGAAATAAGAAAAAAAGAAGGGAGAAAGGAAAATAAAGAGGAGAGAGGAAAATAAAGAGGGAAGGGAGTGGAAGGGAAGGAAAGAAAGACAAAGATAAAAGAGAGAAGGAGAAGGGTACTAAGAGAAAGACAAAAAAAGGAGGAAAGAGGGAAGGAGGTAAGGAAGCCCCTTTGCAGTGGGGTGCCTGGGGGGGGCTGTGCTCGCTGTCTCCGACACTGAACTGTGCACCACCACTTGTGTCCGGGCACATTTCCTCTCCTGCAGGAGGGCTGGCTATGCTGCCCAACCCAAAGCCAAGCCCAGCAGCTGTTTGAGGGGCTGGGTGGCCCAGGCACTGCTGTGGCTGGGGTAGTGCTGGCTTGGCTCAGCTACTGCCGGCGAGGAGCAGCCCTGGAAAGGGTGGCAGGTGAGCGAGGCACAGTCACTGCTACAACAGATGGGAAAGGCATGACATTACATGACAGGGCTATTATTTACTGAGTGCTCATGTTTGTCATGGCTGGAGATGACATCTTATTAAGGAGTCATGACACTGGGGGATTTTTTTAAGCCTGGGGGCTAAGAAGGCTAATGAACAGGGATAGCTCTAGGAATAGATGGAGGGTAGTGCCACTCTCAGGTCACAGGCAGAGCTGACTAATGTTTCATTGACTCGATTTCTGGGAGATTTACAGGCTGTGGCACATCTTCCTCCTCTTGTTTAGGGATGGACAGTGCTTGCCATGGCTTGATTGTGCTGGCTCAGCTGGAGGTGGGTCTCCTGAGAGACTCTGCTGAGAGGGGCCATAGCCTAAGCTGTGTTGCCAAAAAGCAACCTGAACAGGTTAAGTCTGCCTGTACCTAGTACCTACGGACAGCCAAACTCTGCTACTCCTGCTAACAAAGGTATGTGGCAGGGAAATGGCTTTTGGATGGGTTCTCCCAAACCTCACTGTGCAGGGCATTTGGAGGAGAGCTCTCAGGAAACGCTTCCAATACTGGGGGAACATGGGAAGCAGGATCCCGCTGCCAGTGTGGCACTATCATCCTTGAGTGACACTTGTCAGGACATCTAGAGCAAAAGCAGAGCTTTCTGGCTTGTTTTACCCCCCCTCAGCCTGCGCCTGCACTGTCTTTGCAAGCCTTGCCCTCCTCCTGAAACAAGAGCCATCCCCTCACAGCTCGCATGCACCAGCTCCTTATCGCTGACCCACTCTGTCAGTGCGGACGCTTGACTAATGTTCCCTTGTAAAATGTTGTGTTAAGCACATTCCAGCCACTGACATTAAATACTTAGGCCAGGGCAGAGAGCTCACCCTCCGGCGGCCAGAGCGCTGAGCCAGCCCAGCCACACGCCCGCTGCTGCCGCAGCCAAAACATTTGCTCTTTGCTATCCCATCCCCACCTTTTCCCCTGCCCTCCCTCCAGCGCAGGCAGTGTGGGCAGTGTGGGAAGGAGGCAGCGGGCAGGACTAGGATGATCTGGCAGATGCAATAATAATTATCCCAGCCGCCTCCCGGCCTCCCTTGCATTCCTCTGTGCTAACAGCTTGGCTTATTTTGTCTTCCTCCACAAATATTGACTTGCTGGGTTCTTTTCACCTCGTGCCTATTAAAAAGGCATCGCTCATCATATTGTTATTGAATTTGTTCTGCAGCTGTGAGAAGCATCCAACGACTTCAAGGAATTCACCCGTGCAGCTAGTGTGGTCCCCGAGGGCTCTGTGCCCTCAATACCCCCCAAATCTGCTTTTCTTGCTGCTGTCCAAAGGACAGGACCCAGGGCTGCCTCAGTGAGAGCGTTTCAAGTGGTCCTGTGGGTGAGGCTGCAGAGATGCTGTCTTCTCTTGGGGGATGCTGCTTTGCTGCTCTGTGCCTCAGTATCTCTGTTCAGCCTGGCAATTCCTGACCATGTATGTGACGAAAAGTTGTGTGATTTAACAGGCTGACCTGCTGCTGCTGTAACCTGTCCTTTTATACTGGGTTCAGCTGGAAAATGTGGGAGTTGTTTCCAGATGCCTTAACCTGGCTGAGGCAATAATCACAAAAACAGCCCCCTTCATTTTGCACTGGGCTGAATTAGTGGGATAATTAATGAGCATGACAGCAATGCTCATACAGCCCCAGCCCAGAGGCTTCGGGATTGTGATTGTGCTTGCAGAGAGGGAGACTTTGGGGGTGTGAGATGGATGTGCAATCTCTGCCTGTGTTTCTCACAGTGTTCAGCTGAGGACAGGGGCAGTGGGGCAGCAGCCTGCTCGTGAGGAAACCCCCTGTTTCAGCAGCTGTGCTCAGCTTTGGCATCTCTCCCAGAATAAAATCAACTGGCACCACATTCCCAGGGACTTTCCTCTGTCCCCAGCCATCCCTCAGGGGAAATTTCAGGGATGCCAGGGCTCTGTCAGCTGATCTAACCTGATACTCAAATTCCAAGATAGGGTAAGAATAGGGAACTGGTGCAGATGAGAAATGCTGCAGCATCACTGGGCAGCCCAGGGCAGTCATCACTGAAGTCTCTCCCTGTCCCTTGACAACTGTCTTGACACCCTGTTCTACATCAGACACCTGACAGGCACTAATTCCTGCAGGTTGACTGGTGCGTGGGCATCTTTGAGATCCTCTGTGTGCACAGCTCCTCTGCCTCTGGGGAGGGAAGGACCCTGGGTGGAAGCTCACTAAGGTCTACCAGTGACAGGGTTGCCTCTCCTCCTCCCAGCTGGTCTTGCACACCTTTGGGACAACTGAGCTGCAAATCTGCAGAGTAGGACTTTCTGTACTGAGTTGGTGGACTGACCCTTCCTGTCCTCTGGCAGGGCCCTTGTCCCGACTTCTTCATCCCTCTAACCTCCCTCCAGATGCCTTTTTAACCTCCCTCAGCATGGAAAGAGCCAGTAGGTGAAGTCTGTCTGCATGCAAGCTATCATCAGCATCCAAGTGTGGGAGTCATCAGCACTGGGCAGAGCTTTGATCTCCTCAGTGAAAGGATGCTCTTTTTGGGGTGGAGGGGTTAGGATGGGCACAGCCATACCTGCTACTACTGTGCCCCACTCAACCCTCTCACTTGTGGGGTTCCTGCCCTGGGAACCCCTCCTGAAGCTGGCATCAGGACAGCAAAGAGTGCCAGAGATGTTTAACCTTGCAGAGACAGCTGGGAATGTCACCAAGGCTTGGGACACTGTGGTGGACTCAGTGGGAGAAGAGGACCATGTGAAGGGAGTGAGCTAGGACACATCAAGGATGGCAGCGAAGTCACGAGGGCAGGTGTGATCTCAAATGCATCGCGTTGAGTAAGTTGTCTTCCGCCTTGTGACCAGCCTGCAAAAATAACACGGCTGCCTCCTTCTCCCCGCGCCTGTTCGCGGAAAGCAAAGGTCAGCGTTGCCATGCCTGAGTGTTTATTTTGGCCACAGCCAGCAGCACGGGGACACCCGGCAGCAGCTCCTGCCCTGCCCCACTGAGGATGCAGTGTGACAGTGGGCACTTTTTGTGGCTACGGGCTGTACCAACAGTGGGCTGTGCCACAATGGTCTGTTTCTGTTGTAAACTCCAACCAGCTGCAGGGAGGGCATCATGCTGGGCCCCAGTGGTGGTTGAAAGCTGGAAAAGAGCATGGTACCTGCGGGTACCAGTGAGCTTTAGGGGGACCCACCAGGGCACTGTCTCCAGCTGATGCCTGGGGTCATTCCAGGCACAGCAGTTCCTCATCCTTGCTGCAGGGGTGGGAAGCAAATCACCGCCAAGGAGTGTCCTGTTCTCCTGACCTTTGTTCTCCCCATATTTAGGATCCCACAGTGCACAGTCACAGGCCTTGCTCGGCTTCAGCACGATGCCCTTTGCCTCCTGTCTCAGCTGTCCTCAGTAATTCATCTCTGCTTGCTCACACCACTGGGTTCCTCTGGGAGAGTACAGACACTGGAGCACCCTCCCAAGGCCCATCTGTCCCTTGTTCCTTGGCTCCCTCCTTCGTCACAGCCCCTTGTCACCAGAGATGGAGGGAAGCTCTGTGGAGAGGCAGTCCCCTATCTCTGGGAGGGCTCACTCTTTGCTTCCTGATTGACATCCCAGCAGGGACAGGTGACAGCCTAAGCATGGGCAATGACCTATAGGACTGGTCTTTGCATTAGGAAATGCTCTAGGAGGATGCACGAAGGGAAAGTTGGTGTAATAACAAGGAGGAGAAAGCTGGGTTGTGTATGAGCCATCCGTAAGCCAGAGAAACAACTCCAGACCCCAACAGAGTCAGGTATTTTTTTGGTCATGGGGCGGGCTGGTGGCCATATGAACTTGTGCTGCACCTGTTGGAATTCCCAGCCTGTGCACATAGGCTTGAGCAGCATCCTTGCTGTCAGGAGATGGCATGAACTAAGAAGGATGCTCTATCTCCCAGGGTGGCTGCAGTTACACAGCCCCTGCTGCATGAGGTCCTGGAGCTGTCTCTCCCCAATAGTCACTTGAAAAAATGCCTGGCTGGAATGGACTGTCCAAGGAGGTAGTGGAGTCTCCAACCCTGGAGGTGTTCAAGAAAATACTGGATGTGGCACTTAGTACCATGGTCTAGGTTGTGGTGATTTGAGGTCATAGGCTGGGCTTGATGGTCTTAGAGGTCTCTTCCAGCCTCAATAGTTCTGTGATCATGTGAGGTTGGGACCTTTGTAAGAGACTCCAAGAGGAGTAACCTCATTTGAGCAAGATCCCCTTGGTGAAGGCAGGAGATTGCTCAGGTGGCAAGTCCTTGGGGAAATGGCACAGACTATCATTGAGCATTAGTTACCTGAGGGTGCAAAGGAAGAAGAGCCCAGGAGAAGGATGCTGAAGGTAGGAGTGACATTTTGAAAGGGTCAGTAGTAGCTGTTGGGTTGTATTTGCTCTGACCATGGGTACATTTATTATCTATGTAAAAATCATGAGGGGGTTCATGCTTTTGCTCCCTTTGGTTGAACATCCACCACTTCTGCAGAAAGCTTTCTTTTTCATATCTGACACAGGAGAAGAAGAACAGGGCACCTGAGGTCATAGTGTAGGGATTAGGGAGATGTTGGGATGATGGCTGGACTTGAGGATCTTGAAGGTCTTTTTCTGCCATGATGATTCTATGATATTATGAGTGCTTTCATGAAGACACCACACAAGACTCAACGCTTTAAATGAGACAGAGCCACAGGGGACATGCCCATTGGAGATCAGTGAGCCAGAAGCCCACATGGACCCTGCCATTCTGAAGTCCCTTTGCCACTTGTTGCCAGGTGCTGAGGACAGCAAAAACCCCCAAACCACAGCATGTGTGGTTTTATGATGAGCTAAAAGTTTATAGTGTTTCACAGGCAAGAAAGTTTTAAGATCTTTTATAAAGAAATTTTATGGACCTACATTAGCACTAATGATATTTTCATTTTAAAATGAGACAGCAAGTGATTTGTCACTACACTTTTTGAAATCCTGATAGCAATTCTTTTATTGGCCAGACATTTTATTTTCTTACCAAAAGCCACATTTCTGATGAGTTCCAAAAATAACAACAATTTCGACAAAGTGTGCTGGTGAAAAATCACGGACAACATGCCAGAGCTAAGGCATCTGAAAGGAGGGGAAGAAAAAAGGACCTTTCTCCTTTTTCCCTGACATATTTGTTTCCATTTTCAATCAACTTTTGATTATGAAGTAATGATGTTTTATTAAGACAAACCTCAAGTGAGCACAACACAGCTTTGATTTTCAGTGGATGTAAGTCAGCCCATCTGACAGGAGCTGGTGTTGCACAGAGGGAAGATTTAGCTCTGTGTGTTTGTGGGGTGTCTTCACACCCCGCAGCTGGCTGCTAAAACCAGCAGTAGCACTCCCACCTGGATGGACAAGGCTATGGAGACAGAGAAAAAATCATGAGAGAATTAAAAATGGAAGTTGAAAGGTAAGGTTTGAGGGAAGGAAGTGACTCATGGGTTGGGAATGAGGGATGGGGTCTCTAGTGAGGCTTGGCAGCTCGAGCTTCAGTGACCCCTGACTGTGAGGAGCTGTGGGGAGGATGGAGGAGAGGCCAAGCATGGAGCAATGAAATGAATAGTCGAGCCCAAGGAGAGCTATGAAATCCAGGAAGACAGGCCTATGGTGGTCATGCGGAAAGTGGAGGGATATCCAGCGTTTCCAGACTGTCTGTGCTGTTTATCCTTCCCCTGGCTTTGATTTGGGGCTGTACGAGACACCGTGAGGTAGAGAGGCCTGATGAAAACTATAAAGCTGAGGATGAGTCTGCTGAAAGCTGTGCTCAGGCTACTGACTCAGCATCAGCCCTCAGTGTAGGGAAAGGAAGTGGCATTTCCTAAGTCTTTGTAGAATGAAGGAATGGGGTCGTACGTTTTACATGACTTGGTTGTCCTTGAATGAAGCCTCTGATCTTGTTCTACAAAAGCCTCCAGAACCCATCTGAACCAGTGTATGCTGGCATCCAGTGCTGGGTGTGCTGGAGAAGAACATAGACATGCTGCAGAGGCCTCCATGTACCTCATGAAGTAACTTTGGGTGAGTTAGGGACCCAGTTCTCTCCCAACACCCTCTGTGTATAGTGAGGCTTGGTGTGTCTGCACCTGGTTGTAAAAAATGCTATTTGGACACTGACTCTGCCTTTGCGAATGGTGCCTGAAGAAGACCCTGCACCTTTTCCCACCAATCTAGGGAAGGGAAAGCATCTATGTGTACTAACAGTAGAGGTCTGCTTTTGCTAGTACAATCACAGAATCATTACGGATTGGAAGGGACCTCGAAAGATCATCTAGTCCAATCCTCCTGCCACAGCAGGATCACCTAGACCAAGTCATACAGGCAGTCTGGGTTAGAAGGAACCACAGGATCATCCAGTTCCAAGCCCCCTGCCATGGGCAGGGACACCCCACCTTAGACCAGGCTGGCCAGAGCCCCATCCAGCCTGGCCTTAAACACCTCCAAGGATGGGGCCTCCACCACCTCCCTGGGCAACCCATTCCAGGCTCTCACCACTCTCACGGTGAGGAACTTCCTCCTCATATCCACTCTAAATCTACCCATCTCCAGCTTTGCTCCATTGCCCCTAGTCCTGTCGCTACCTGACATCCTAAATAGTCCCTCCTCAGCTTTTTTGTAGGCCCCCTTCAGATACTGGAAGGTCACAATCAGGTCACCTTGGAGCCTTCTCTTCTCCAGACCGAACAGCCCAACTCTCTCAGTCTGGCCTCATAGGAGAGCTGCTCCAGCCCTCTGATCATCCTTATGGCCCTCCTCTGCACTCGCTCCAGCACGTCCACATCCTTCTTGTAATAAGGGCTCCAGAACTGGATGCAGTGCTCCAGGTGGGTTCTCATGGGAGCAGGGTAGAGGGGAAGAATCACCTCCCTCGACCTGCTGGCCACACTTCTGATGAATAGACTTCTTTGCTACTGGAAAGCTCTTGTCCAAGCTGATCTCAGAAAGTTGCCCAGGATCAGGTTTGCCTTCCGGGCCACAAGCACACACTGCTGGCTCATGTTGAGCTTTTCGTCCACAAAATGGTAGATAAAGCTTGGGGGTTTTTTCACTTAATTGTGATGGAAACAGATTTTAACACTGTTTTTTATTTAATTTCTAACCATCCCAGATACACCTCTGCCATCCATACATGGTTTGTCTGGAGTATTTCTAGTGGGCTGGAGATGCTGCTTTCTCAGGAGAATGCCGTGCCGTGTGCCAGGACACCAGAAAGGTTTAATTCAGGTTTTGTTCCTTCAAAGGTGCATAGGACAGTCTCAAGGAGGTGGAGTATAAGGAGATCCCTTCAATCTCTTGTCCTTCTACCTGACCATTGCTTCAGGGAAGAGAGGAGTCTTGCTCTGCTCCTGGAAAATTATCTCTGATAGTCACTGCCAGAGGGTTCTTTGATTGTAAAATTAAAGGAAGCTTTGAGATTAAGGATTCTGACCTTAGATCTAGCTCTTCTAAAGCTGTGACTTCAGGCTGGTTCTAGGTAGAATGTGGAAAATTTTGAGCTAGTGAGTAACAATAAACAAGCTTAATTTTGGTACATTATGCTCATGTTGGAAGGGTTTTAAACGTGGAGCCCGAGCTGTAGAGAGAGCCAGGTCAGTACTGAGGAAGGGAAGCTGGCTGGAGTTTTTTTTATTTAAAATTTTGTTTTGGAAAAACTCGAGTTTATTGTGGGAGGAAAAATAATGTTTTACTTGCTTTCTGAAGTTATTTTTATGGAATTTAAAAAAAGCAAGAGCTGAATTTTTTGTGTGCAACTGGCATTTCCTCTTTTTCCACACTACAATGGTAAGGGAAACACAAAAGTGCTCAGAGAGAGAAAAAAAGATGTAAAATATTAAACTTTTTTTTTTGTTGTTGTTGACAGTATTTACAAAACAGGCTTTAGAGAGCAAACTTTGTTCATCCTGAAGTATATGTGATGGAAAGAGTTGTATTGTGTCCAGTTCTGGGCCACTCAGTTCCAGGAGGACACAAAACTGCTTGAGAGAGTCCAGTGCAGAGCCACAAGGATGATGAAAGGAGTGGAAGATCTCTCTGATGAGAAAAGGCTGAGGGAGCTGGGTCTCTTTAGTTTGGAAACAAGGAGACTGAGGGGTGACCCCATAAATGTTTATAAATATGAAAAGGGTGGGTGTCAGGGGGATGGAGCCAGGCTCTGCTCAGTGTCATCTAATGATAGGACAAGGGGCAATGGGTGTAAGCTGGAACATAACAGGTTCCATATCAGTATGAGAAGGAACTTCTTCACGGTGAGGGTGACAGAGTACTAGATGGGGCTGTCCAGGGGGGTCGTGGATCTCCTTCTCTGGGAGATGTTTAAAACCTGCCTGGACATGTTCCTGTGCAACTTGGTCTAGGTGATTGGTCCCTTCCAATCCCTAAAGTTCTGTGGTTTTGTGTAAGGTTCTGTGATCCTGCTGTGGCAGGGGGATTGGACTAGATGATCTTTCGAGGTCCCTTCCAATCCCTGACGTACTGTAATTCTGTGAAAGAGCTTTTCACTTTTTAAAACAAATTTTGGCAAAATATCTGTAGTTTAACTGGAGGCTTTTAGTTGCCATTTGTCTTGCATGCTGAGAAGTCCTTCTTTACCTTCTCAAAAGTCAATATTTTGGTGTAACAGCAAAGGGATGTTGCTGAAGAGACATTATTATTGTTTTTGACTGGTGATCCTCCAAACCTGCCAGTGTTGTTAGGTCAATGATGAAGTAATTGTAGTGTGGGTAGAGCTTTTAGTGCTGAGCATGAGAAAATAAGCAGTGGGAATGTCAGTAATTTGTTTCTCCTTTGGAGAAGGAAGACTTTTGTGTTCCAGTTGCCATAGTGTCAGCCAGAACTGATTTGCAAATGAAGGGGCTGCAAGCCTAGCATGAGCCCATTGCTGCTCCAAGACTTCATCCCATAATTTTCTCTGTGCTTTTGTCTGCCTCGTTGCTCAGGTGCCAGCAGGGCGTGAGCAATCCCAGCAGATTCACGCTGGGTTTGGTAATGGGTACCCCAGGTGCAAAGTGTTAGCTAATAAAATCTGCCTGAAGTGTTAACCTCCATCTCCAAGTGGAGACTTCACCTGGGATGTTGCTTAAATAGAGAAGAGAGTGGGTGCTTTGTGTTCTTTGTCCTTTAGCAAGGGTGAAAGATGGTAGCTGCAGCTTTTAAGCCACTAGCAGAGCATTTTGTGTTGCATGGAACCACCAGGCCTTGCTTTGGAAAGAAGTTAATGACTGAAACAGTTGGGTGGTTGGGGTTCTGGGAAAGAAGAACATCTTGAGCAGCTTGTGGTGAATCTCTGCTTCAGAGTTACCAAGTGGTAACCTTGTGTGCCAGCACTTGGGATCAGTAGATAAACAGGACAGCAGGACCTGGCTGCAAACTTGCACCTGCATTGCAAGGACGTGCTTTATTCCAGAGGAAGAGAAGAAGCTCTACCAGCTATGTTGGCCAGCCAGCTTGCCCACTCGGCCTTGGATCACCACCTGTCACGGGATTACAGCTAAGTATTTACTCTTTTTACATCAGTCTAAAGGTGAAACTGATGGTTGTCATGCTGTTGTTTCTTTGGAGAAACCATGTGGAGCTCACAGTGGCTTTACTCTGCTCATATCGCTTCCCAGTTCTTTTGTGGTTGAAAAGACAGGTTCTGGTTAAGGTGTCTGTGGTGCTGCTTAGGGCAACTTTTCCCTGCCTGATGAACAGGGCCCTCTAGATAGGTTTGGGGACTGAGATGAGATGTGGGCAGCAGTTACTTATATTTATGTTGTTAAAGGTGAAGTTAAAGAGCTGTTTTGATGGGCTTTGTATTTATAAGGTAATCTTACTGGAGTCTTTTTTGCTGCAAAGAAACTGTTTTGTTATGTTGTGTGGACCACGAAAAAGGAGATATTTGGAAGCCTCCTGAAGATGAGGAACTGGATGTGTTTGTGCTGTCCTGTGTAGTGTAATGCAAGATGGTAGGGTAGGAGAACATAACCTGCAGGCTTCATGTTGAGCATATGTTCTGAACGGTGTGTTGATTTGTGCATCTGCTTTGCTCTCGGTGGCCTAGGGAGGCAGAAGTACTGTTTCACTGCGTGTGAAACTGCTTTTGAAATCACATCTTGGTTTTCTTACCTAACCAGGTAGCTGTGGGGCAGGCAGGGTGATTGCTACAGGTGTTTCTTAGGGGGGCAGTGAGGGAGAGCAGGTGGTGGTTGGGGGTGTCATCAAACACAAATTCAATGAACCAGCTCACTTGACTCTGTGAAACCATGTTGAAAATATTAATTTTCCTTTTGGGGAAGCTTGTGTTTGCAGAACCTGGGATTTTGGGTAATTCTTCCTTCTGGATGGGCTTAACCACCAGCAGAGCAGAAGCTGGGCTTGTGAGCCTGGCCATGCAGCTCCAGCTGGAGACTTAGCTGGGTGACTGCTGCACCTGGCACAAAGTCCTGGGGCTGAGTGATGTCTAGTGGTGCAGAACTTGTATTCAAACTGAAACTGCTAATCGTTGGGCAGTGTGTCAAGTCCTCTTGTTAACTTCATGCTCTGCTGAGATTTTCTGGTACCGTCTCACTCAGTTGTTTGTTCAGTTGTCTCTGGATAGGGCATCGAGCTTTTTCCTTGATGAGGGAATGGGGATGTGACAGTGGGACTTCAGCAGACTAGTAAGGAATTTGGGGTTGGTTTTTTTTTCCTCTAGGTGATTTGTCTCAGCTAATGGATCAATTTTCAGATGGTTTAGGCAAGCAGTTAATTAATGTGGTATTTTAGTCTGTAAATGAAATAGTCATTTATCCTTTGTGTGCAAACAGGCTTTACATCATTATGAAGACAGTAATCTTAACAAATCTCTTCCTTTGGCTAGCAGATATGGATTTCACCAATCAGTGAGGTTTTCAAAAACTTCTACAGGTATTTCTTGACTCTGCTTTATGTCCTGATTGTGCCCTGGAAAAATGGCAAAGCTCTGTCTGGCCTGTATCCTGAAATGGAAGAAAATTCTGCTTTAACAAGTTAAAATAAGGATTTCCTGAGCAATGGATCCAGTTAAAACCTTAACTTCTCATATATTCTTGTACAAAATAGTCTTTCTTTTTCCTGATTTTTTTAATGATTCTCTGGGCAGCAGCATGCACAAAATCCATCTGGTTCTGACCTCTTTGTGTTCTTTACCTGATCAGCTCTCCACATTTATGAGACAAGTGAACTGTCCTTATTTCCTCTGTCTTGACAGATATAAGCTAGGCTTCTTTATTTTCTCCTTGTTTCTGACCCTCTGCACCCAAACCACAGCATCTCTATATTTTAAGCTTAGAAAAGACTGACTAAGGGGTAGAAGAAATGTGAAAAGGGTTTGGTCTCATAATCAAACTCATCAACAAGGAGGGTGTGGTTGAAGCAGTGAAGGTTGAGGGCAGCCTTGGCTGTAGTGACCATGAGATGGTGGAGTTGATGGTCTTGTGTGGTAGGAACAGAATACCTAGCAGAATCACAACCCTGGACTTCAAGAGGGCCAACTTTGGCCTTTTCAAGCAATTGCCAGGGGAAATCCCATGGGACAGGCTACTGGCAGGTAAAGGGGCCCAAGATAGCTGGTTAACATTCAAAGATCACCTCTTTGAAGCCTAAGACAAGAACATTCCAAAGGGAAAGAAGTCAAGAAAGGGAGCCAGAAGACCTGTGTGGCTAAACAGGGAGCTGCTGGGCAAACTGAAGAGGAAGAAGAAAGCCTATAGATCATGAAAAGAGGGGATGGCCACTTAGGGTGATTATAAGGCTCTAGTGAGAGAATGTAGCGATGCAACTAGGAAAGCCAAGGCCTCCTTGGAACTAAACCTTGCAAGAGAGGTCTGAAGACTTTCTGACATGAGGCTGGTATTGCTTTTCATCAGAAGTCTCAGAATTGCCACTTTTAATGAAAAATGGCAAATACTTTCCAGTCTGTAGTGGTTTTCTTGGGTTTGCCTGAAGCCTGTTGAACCTCTGTTTCTTTGCAGAGCTGTATGTAACATGGCGTGGCTATGCCTTTCCACTCCTGCTCAAGTGCAGGCCCAGCTGAGATGAGGTTGTGGGAACTGAATGTGATACCTGTGCAACTGTTCTTTAAGGTTGTACTTTAATTGTGAGTTATATTGAACTGTTGTGTGAAGTAAGACTGTTCTAAACCTTGGACTAATGGATATTTGTTTCTGCTGGTCTGGCCCCCTCTGAAATCACAGGCACTCTCCATTTGAAGCTCCATCCAGGTTGAGCTATTCCTGATTTATCTGTGTCTAAGCATGGGGCAGTTCATCTAAGAACTGATCCTGTAGCCTGGTTGTCAGGGAAAGGCTCCCTTGGATGTCAGCAACAGGTATCATCTCACACAGATACAATCCTGAAGCAGGATGTTGGCAGAAGAACAGTTTTTTTAAACTCTGTATGGATTTCTTTTTGATAAGGCAGACATTTTTATATAGCTGGGAAGATACCCCATCTCCTTATTCTGTTCAATCCCTGGGTGTTCTGAACTGGGCTTTATTTTCTGAGTTTATAGTGCCGGGCTTGCCAAGTTCCTCCTCTTCTCTAGAAATCTCTGCAGCTATGATTGAGGATGTCTTATGCTAGCTGGGAAGGAAGGTGTGAAGCAAGTAGCCAAGCTGGGTCATAGTATCAGATTGCCCCTGGCACTAATAAAAAGACTAATAATCCAGTCATGATTTTAGACACCAAAACAACTTCTATGGCTTAAAATCATTGAGAGGAGGAGGGGAAGGGAATAGAGAACAGACCACTGACAAAAATTCACCTGTAATCCTGTGAAATAAAAAAAACCCAAAAGCTTTATAGATCACTTTGATCCTGTCTGTGGATGTCAGAGTGATACAGTCAGAATTTGGATACTGTGGCCAGAGCTGACACAACTACTTCAGTACCATGCTGTCCCCTGGCAGACACTTGCCTTTACTATGCCAGACGTAAGGCAGTGGGATTTGTGTCTTTGATGCCATGTTGGTGATAAGGACAAGGTGGGTAAAAAGAGGAGCATTCATGGAGCTCATCAGTGGCTGTTGATCGTGGAAACCTTTGTCATGAGAATAGTTCACAAAGAGTCAGCACAACCCTGGAGGCCTTTACAAAGGAGTAGATTTAGCACTTGAGGCCGTGGTCTAGGGGTTAGGGAGATGTTGGGATGATGGCTGGGCTTGATGATCCTGGAGGTCCTTTCCAGCCACAATGATTCTGTGATTCAGCAATTGGGTAGGGCTGGGTCACCTGAAGTCTTTCAGACATCATTCCATTGGTGAACTTTGGCTTGTAGCTAAATTTCTCATGTCTGCATCTCCTGAAGGTGCGGTTGATGTATTTTGGGTGTCTGAGATAACCACAGCAGCAGTTAGCACAGCCTCTCAAGGGTGGTGAGACATCCTCTTCCTCTTGAGCTTCTTAATGGCTAGATGTGTATGTGAGAGACCTGGGGATTTGGTGGCCTATGGCTTTTACCAGCACTACATTTCCATTATAAATTGTCACTGTTGGATCCAAAATAAATCTTTAGTCCTAGAACCAGAGTTCAGCACTTCCCAGATCGCAAGACAGAAATACCTTAGATCCTATCAAATGTGGTAACATGAGCTGAAGGAACCCTTCATCTCCAGCGGATGTGGATGGGAGTGCACAGGCTGCAGTCCCCCGGCTGTGTTGCTTCCCAGGGGTTGAGGGTACTTGACGCTGGGTGACTATTTAAGGTCTTTGAGATATCTCCCTTTCTGGTCATCCTTGGGGAAAAAGAGCTGGATAGCTGTGCCCAAAGAATTGTTTACTGCAGGAACAAATCTAGGGTGAACCCTGGTTTCTGGAGCATAAGTTGAAGCCTGTTGTGGCAGAGGTGTCTGCCTGCCTGAGAAGTAATGTGCTCAGCAACATGAGTTATGGAGCCTTCTCCAGCATCTATAAATCTTTGAGGAGAATCAGAGTCTTCAACCATGTACCCACCCAGCCTAATACCATTTCTTGCAGCTGGAATTAATCATGGCATTAGGCAAACAACAGGGGTTTATTAGGACCAAAGGTGACTTTAATTTAATTGAAATATAACTTGGCAAGTAAAGAGGTGATCCAGTTCACAACACCTAATGGGAGGTCTGGGTTATATATGGAAAAGTTAATGGCCGTAAAAATATCCAAACAACATATTTGTGCACGTGTTCCAGTAAAAGTCTGAGCCAACTACTTCTTAATGGTTTGGGTTTTCAAATGTATATATTAATGTTCTTAAAATAAGGATAAGACTACATGAGCATACACAGCATAGAAATATGAGGCGAGTGAGAGAGGGGAGCCTCATGGTCAGGACAGCATTGGTGAAAGCCATGTTTCTCCCTTGTGCTGGAGTGGGGCTGCTAAACATCTTTATTCTCTAGAGTGTGTGTGCCTGTCTAATGGATGTTGCAGCCTTCCCCCTAGAGGAATAACGTTTCTTGTTATATTTTGGGTAAAGTGTTGTAGAAATGTACCTGAAAAGGATGTTCTGGGGTTTTGTCAGCTTCATGTATTTAGATTTCATCAAGTTACTGGAGTCCATGAAATGAATGAAAGGCCTTGAGATGATATTGGCATTCCCCTGTGAATGGCCACCCACAGCCCCCCAAATAATCATATTCAAATGCTAATAAAATGGGGCAGCCTGTAAATCAGTGCAGCAGCGCGGCCCTTTCAACCTCCCCACTCTCCTGTAGAACAGGCCCTCCCATTTCTGCATAAACACCACCTTGTAAACAGACCCCTACATAAAATATCATTTGTATTTTAGTAGGCAAACATATGACAGTATGCACACATCGGTGGGCTCTGACATCATAGCGCCAGCCCGTGGGGTATGCAGCTCTATACCTATTTTATCCCCTAGGCTGTTTTTCAGAGAGAGAAGGGGGCCATCTGCATTTTCATGGCCATGCGGTCTGTGTACCTGGTGCTGAAAGTGAACCCATACTTGAAAGAGACCATTGGAAAGAAAACTAACCCCACAGATTTTTCCCCTTTCCCTCTGATGTTTTTCTTCCCTTAAGTTTCTTGTTCATTGTGGTGAAAGGGCTCAACTGACAGGCCGTGGTGGAACATCTTGTAGTGGATTTCATGTGGTGGTGGTGTGATGAAATTGTGAAAGCTTGAGATGCTTGATGCTTTGGTGCTCAGATTGAGAACTGCAGATGAAAGCAGAGGCCCTGGGATGATGACTCAGAAGTACATGACAGAGGAACATGTATGCATTCAAAATAGAGAAAAAGGTGGAGGAGAGAGAAGAAAAAGCAAAGCAGGGATCATGGAAAGCAAAGGGTTATGCAGGAGACTCAGGAGGTCTCAGGTGAATGGCTTGGTGCTATCATTGTGTGCAGATCACTGAGGATGCTCCTGTGCTGACTACTATGAGACTCTTGGAGAATGCACTAGCAGGCACTGAGTTTGCCATGTGGTTTTGCATAGCTGGTGCCTCTTGGGACTTGCTCTGTCTTTTGGTGGCCTGTTTCTTTTTTCAGTAGTTTCTCTGGTTTGATCTTCAAGTCCTTTGAGTTTGGGACCACTGTGCAGACAGTTTTCACCGGCTGACTTGAGCCTTCATCAGGGCTCTCCTTGTAGTCAAGCTGGCTTTGAACATTTTCTTTCCAGTAAAGCAGCTGTCTCAGAAGCTGTGCGATACCCACACTTGGGGAGGAGAAAAAGAAGAATGACTTCAAGTGGTAAATGAAAAACCGCTGCTGCGGACAGGAGGTGGTGGACTTCCAAACCCCAAGGGGAGGAGTATGATTGAACACTAATAGTGAGCCTCTTTCATTAGCTCTGCAGCAGATGAGAGATAAGAGCAGAAATGACTGCCAGTCTGCTTTTAGCACAGTAGTGTCTGCCAGACACCTCCCTGTGTGGGACCTGTATCCAAAGGGATATCCCCAAAAGGGGGAGCCTTTAGCCCACCATATCATGTGTCCCCCACTCATCAGCCAATTGCTGTGGTGAGACACCTTGTTGGACAGAGACCACTCTTGGACCTTGCAGTTAGCCATGAAGTTTGGCCATCCTCATCCTCTGTCTGTGTGTAGAAATAGTCACACTGCACTGAGAAAGACAAGACTTGCTTCTTATCAGAGCTTTGCCACCCTCTAAGACTTGGAAAATTGCCCCTCAGTGTGTGTGACTTGTGGGGTGGGGAAGTAAAATGATTTTTCATGTCTTATGGTTCCTAGAGGGGCTGGCAGCAGATCCCACGTGGACAGCAATTCCCACAGCTTCTCCTCCTT
Organism: Rhinopomastus cyanomelas; assembly: GCA_013400115.1. Lineage (NCBI taxonomy): Eukaryota > Metazoa > Chordata > Aves > Bucerotiformes > Rhinopomastidae > Rhinopomastus > Rhinopomastus cyanomelas. Next base: position 512,261 of record VXBP01001398.1, on the reverse strand, counting down.
CTGACATCTGCTAATAGCCCTGTGTGGCGCCTCAGAAGGCCAGAATGCCAGAAGATGTTTTTTAACTGGTGGTGGCATATTTGACCTTCCCCAGCACTTTTGGCATCTGGTGTCTTGACTAGTTTTGCATGTGTGACCCTGCATCTGTGAAGCAACCTTAAAGGCCTTGGCTTTAGCTAGCACATTCCCACTCACTGACTGACAGCGATGATCATCTTCAGTGGCCACATCACACACTGGCATTGCCCATGCCTCTTCTGGCCCCTTTGCAGCAGGCTGATCCCAACTCTGTGCTGCTTGTATGGTGAAGAGGTGGTTTGGACAAAACCTCTGCGGTGAGTATATTTGTTCAGCACTGAGGTGACCTGATGCTTGGCTGAGAAGTCAGGTGAACTCACAGTGAGACAGCTGATCCTCTAATTTCCTTGGGAGAAGCTTAGGTCTGTTCCCCTCCACCAAGCCTCCTTGATGCTTCGAAACTTAGGCTCACTTGTCCCACTGGTCTGACTTGCAGCCTCCTGGGTTAATCTCTGGCGTTTCCCCCCTGTATTGGGCACAGGAGGCCGTGAGAGATGCTACAGGCAGGGAAGGATTGGGTGTGGATAGAATAAGATTCTGGGATGACCAGTACACTCTGGCTTCTCCATTGCTTCAGCCTCAGTTTTTTCTAAGGCTGGATGTGACTGTTGCTTTGAGCTTGTTTCTGCCTGAATGTGGGGGCTTTCTGAGGGTGCTGAAGTGTACTAAGCTCAAGCTCTTGCTTGTATGCTGGGGGCAGAATGTGTTTCTCCAAACTCCTTCCTCAGTCCTCAGCTTGGACTTGCTAGTCACCACGCAAAGCCAGCAGCATGGGCAAAACCAGAGGCGTTGACGGGGCTCAGTTCGCTCTTGCGGGCTTCTGTGCAGAGGAGCATTTGTCAGAAGGTAAATGATGTAAACTACTTCCTAATTAGTCTGCACAAAGGGTCTAATGCTATAAACGCGGAGCGAGCACTATAAATCCAGCTCGTAGCTCGCTGCACAGTAATTTCCCCACATAGACAAGCCTCAAGTCACAATTCATTACGGCTCTGCTTCGGAGACCCTCCAATGTTGTGCTTCCCCTTTGCTGAGGGCAGATTGTCAAGCTGTGACCCTGCCTCAGTTAATTAACCTTCATATGGGATTTATTTTCCCTTAGTTGCTTGTGTGTGCACACATTTGGTAATAATGACTGCTCGCTCCCCTCACGGTCGCTAAAAGGGGAGCAAGTCATTTGTTAGTGTTTTACCAGGGGTAAAAAAAATACAGATAAAAAATGTAAAAAGAGTCCAGGCCTCAACTTTCATGGAAAATTGATAGCTTTATGCCAGAAAGAGACAGTTCCATCACAGCCACTTCTTCAGCTGTCTGCAAATATTTGAAACCCTGAGATATTTAATGTTTTTCAGATGGCAATAAATCTGCAATAGCACGGGCTCGCCCGAGCTCAGTGAGAGATGAAGTGAGATAGGAGAAAACGCATGAACCGGCGCAGGGAGAGGTACTGCTGGTCACACTTCTGCTGATGTCGGGACAGGTTTTCAGAACCTTGCACATACCAGCTGGCTTCTCCTCACCAGAGAGAGAGACCCAAATGTGAGCTTCCAGTTCATTTCCCATCCAGTTGTGAGCTAACTATTGGGGATTTTTGGCCTCCTCTCCCGCATTTGGTTATTATTTTTGTGTTCTGATGTTAAAGATGCGCACCTACAGCTGGGGAGGGAGAAATGTCACTGCCTGAGACCTTCCTGCATCTGGCAAGCCTGAGACCTTGCTCTGGGGTTGTTTGTTTAACCTTTTGTTTGCTGTGTGGAGCTTCGTGACAAGTTGCAGAATGCGGTTTGGTTGCGGATGCCTTGGCGTTTGCTTTTCCTTAAAGGAGGCAAAAATAGTCAGAGCATCTCCATGTGCTCGCAGCGCTGCCTCCGTCTGGGGTGGCCCTTCGGTACCTCTGTGTTACTTTGATGTTCCCTGGGGCTGCTCTGTAGGAAGATTCATGGTCCAGAGGGAAGACTGGGATCAGCAGGGATCTTGAGTGCAGGTGTGTTGGGCAGAAATGAAGCCCCATCTGCAGCGCACACACATCACCAGAAGAGGGATGAATGCTAGGAAGGGGCAAGAGTGGTTTCTCTCTGGTTTTCAAGGCTCTGGGTCTGTGCATGTTGAGAGGCACAGCAGTGAGCTGGCAAGCTGAGGAAATGTGGCTGAGGGGGCGCAACTGGATGAACTGGCATCATTCTGCTGAAAAATGGAGGGCATGAGCCTGGTGATACTGGGAGGAGGGAGGGGATCTGAGTTTTCAAATTTATTTTTTATTAATATATTTAATTTTAGTTTTTGTTATCTTTTAAGTTTTTACTCCTTTGGAAATAATAATAAAGCAGTTACTGCAGAAAATGTTTGTTGGGAGGAATCTATGAGAAGTCCCATTCTTTAGACACCTTCCTGCCAAGTAAAGGGGCTGTGGGTGATGCCAGGGGGCTGTATGGGGCTGTGAGCCCCTGTCTGCACTAGCAGAGAGATGGGGTTGTATCTCTGTTTGGGGTTTCTTGCTTTCAGCCTGCCATAGCTAAATCAAATCCCTCCATCGCAGCTGCAATTCACTGATGGTTTTTGTCCAAGTGTCTGTTTATGAAGTTTTAAAGAGACAGAAACACCTCAGCAACTTGATTTTGGCAAACAGCTGGGAGCCAAGTGTGGAACAACAAAAAAAATCCCTGTAAAAATCAGGGAAAATTCCTGCGAATTTCCACACATTTCGCAGAGGCGGTGTGGTCTGCGAGGCAGCAGGGTGGTCTGGATGTTTTAACGCTGGCGTAGCAAACAGGCGCTCCTGTGCTCGAGTGCCAGCTCTGCAACTTGTGCCATTTAGCTTTGGCAGAGGCACTTGACCTTTCCATGTCTTGGTTCCTCTTCTCTTCCCTTTTCCATTTTTTACTTAAAAATGAGAATTGGTGGCCCCATATGTGGATGGTGGCCAGCCCAAGCTTGGTGTGGCCAGGGAAGGTGGGGCAAAGGTGGCTGTGTTCCCAGGTTTCAAGGGCGGCCAGGGACTGGAGATGTTCCAGGAATAGAGTGAGTCTTTGACCTTGATGGAGGCCCTGATCCCATAACACAAGCTGTTAATGCTTAGCTACCTCCCACCTTCCCACTCTGCTCGAGTATCACAGAATCATAAGTGAAGAGGGTTTTTTTCCAGGCATTTGGAATGCTGAAGGAGACTTTATTATCACCTGGGTAGTCTGGTTCTGGCAAAGCCAGCCACACAAAGCCAGCCTCCACACCCTGCTTTTATGTATTCACTCTTATTCAAAATATTCCTTTCTGGGCTGGACTTCCACAGGCTCAATCTCTGGTCTTGGAGACCATGAACTGGAGGGAGAAGCCAAATGCTGTCCTTAAGGATAGGGTGAAGGGGGAACAGTTGTGAAGGAGGTGCAGCGGCTTGTTGGGTGGGAGTTTGTGGACAGGGCTAGAAAAGCAACCCGGGTATCCTGGCCACCCATTTGCTGGGGCAACAGCCTTCCTCTGCTTGTCCTCTTGCTGACCATCACAATCCCTCTGCTGTTGAATGAGTGGAAACGCTCCAATGCGAATTGATTCTGGACTTAAATGTTGAGTCCTCTGAAGATGTCCAGAGCTCGCTGCCAAGTTCAGCAGAGCCTTGTAAAATATGCAGTTCATTTACTGTCACTTCATCTTCTGGTCATTTCAAGAATAGGGTTAGGGATTTAGATGAGACAAACAAGGAGAAAGAAGGATATTTGGTAGACTGGGTGTGCCAAAGGTGAGGATGTTCCTCAGCTGCCACTTGCTTTGGTAAGTTGTGTACTGGCTTCTCCTGTTTGCTGTCCTACTGGTGATCATGGCCTACAACCTGCAGGCTGCTTGCTGAGAGGAGTCTTCTGTGCTGGTCTTGCTTCTGCCTGTGAACATCCCTGAGGTGCACCTTTTAGGGCTGCTGGGCCTCTGAACCTGCTTTTTGCCAGGGCTGTCCTGGCCCTGCTCACCAGAGTGTATCTGTGCCTTCACCCCCTGTGCCAGGTGCTTCCTTTCACTTCTGCAGGCTCCCTGGTATTCCTGTGAGAGACAATTGGAAATCCCCTCCAGCGCAGCTCAAACTTGCATCCAGAGCTGTCTTGCTGACACAGTCCAAAGTATGCAAGATGCTCCCTTTCCTTCCTCTCTTCTCCTGGGCTTGCACCCATCAACAATCACCATAGAACAATCAGGATGCACTATGCCGTGGAGTTAACACTGCGTTCCTGACTGAGACTGGATGAAGTGGAAGTACTGACACATCAGTTAGGGGTAGAAGAGTCAGTGAATATTTCACATAGCATTTTTGGAACAAATACTATTTGCTTTCTGAGATTAACCCAAATATTGCTGCTTGTTCTGCATAACTGGCTTAAAATGACTGTGCATCTGAATATTATGGAAATGTTCTTAAAGGAACTATGGAAGTTTGTCTGCCTGTTGAATTTTGAGTATAACCTGCATTACTTGAATTTAACAATGAACTTTGCTCAGCAAACGTGTGCTCTCTCTGAGGAACCCAACACCTCCAGTTAACGCCCTTAACTTCCAGGCTATTTGGTTTTCTTGAAGTTAGCTGCTTTAGGGTAAAGGCAGTAATGAAGTATTTCTTTGCAGGATACTATTTTCACAGGCTATAGTACAAGTCCTCTACTGATGGCTTATGATATATTATCAAAAGCAGTGGAGCTGAAATACTTTTGCCAAGGGTTGAAATTATTCTAGTATGTTTTGTAGTGTGTTGTCTGAACTTACACTTTCCTCAATTTCTTTGCATCCAGATCCAACAAAGCACTTAAAGCACTACAAGAATTTTTTTGACAGACTGTTTCCCCCCATTCTGTCTCCCTAACCCCCACTGGGAAACTTCAACTCTGTCAGAAATAAAAATTTTAAAGAACTTCCTGTGTTCCTTGAGATGTCTGTGAGGAGTGACTCCTCCCAGCAGCCGTTTGGTTCAGACATGTAAATGGGACATGGGGGTGGCTGCAGATTTTATTTTGCTGGGAGAAGTCTAGAGTTTGAGCCAAACTATCCCACACCCCCTGGAATCAGCATGGTCAGTAGGTAAGAGTATAGGATCTGTCTCTCTTGCAAGCCTTGGTTTAGGATGGAGCCGGGCTCTTCTTGGTATTGCCTAATGATAGGACAAGGGGCAGTGGGTGTAAGCTGGAACAGAGGAGGTTCCACATCAATATGAGAAGGAACCCCTTCACGGTGAGGGTGACAGAGCACTGGAATGAGTTGCCTAGAGGTGTTGTGGAGTCTCCTTCTCTGAGAGATGTTTAAAACCTGCCTGTTCCTGTGTGACTTGATCTAAGTGATCCTGCTGGGGTGGGGTATTGCACTAGATGATCTTTTGAGCTCCCTTCCAATCCCCAATGCTCTAGGATTCTGTAATAGAAAATGACTGGTGTTCCAGCTCTTCTCCATTAACACAATTTTTTTGAGGTTGATTTTCTCCACTCTTTACAGCAGCCTTTAACTCCATCAGTAGGTGTTTGCTGCTTGCCTTTGCCATGCTTGAAGCTGGTCAGTGGCAAATGTTATGAAATACATGTGCCATCTCTTTTCCCTTGGCTATGGGAATGAAACTCCACTACCTATCAAGTTTTATAGGGTCTTCACCTGAGGTTTTTTAGCTCCTGTGAGCTACAAGAGCTGTTTTCTTGGGGAGCACCAAGTGCCAATGCTATTGAAGATGGGAAATGCATGCTTTTTGGCTCAGGCATTTAAACAAAGGACCAAATCTGGTAGCACTGCTGAAGAACTGAGAACCTTGTGTTGGAGAGGCAAAGACACAACTTCCACCTGAAAGCCTGTCCCAGCATACTGGACAGCCACTCATGGAGCTGTGGTGCTCCAGTGATGTTTCCCTTCTCACAAGTGAACTTCTTGGCTTCTTGCGCACGTCAAAGTGCAGCACAAGCGTGGTCATACGCATGTTTTGACAACTTTTAATTAACATACCATAACTGCTTAAGTGTTTTGACATTGTTCTGTGATCACACATCTTGATGTTTTTAATGCTTTGGAACAGACTAGTCTCTGGCCTGAAGTGTCTCAGGTTATTTGGAGTTGCACCACCATGAGTTTAGCCCCATGAGTTCAGCAGCTCTGGCAGGCTGTTTGCAAGAGTCAGACTCTGGCAAATGATTGACTCTGAGCTCATTTGGAAAAGCTCATGAAATGAAATCACAGCGCTTTGCCTGTTAGGCTTGGGATGAAAGGCAAGCCTTAGATCTGCCAGTGGTTCATATTTCATGCACAGAGATTTACTTGTATTAGTTAAGATTGTGATGAGTTTGAAAAAGAGGGAAAAAACTTGTAAGCCAACACAGAAATAATACTTCCCCATTGTAAGTGTATAATGAGAACCCTTGCTTTCATTGGATTGAATAAACTCAGACCGTTTAAGATATGAAGGCTTTGAATCATGAAGTGTATCACTGGTGACTGACCTCCCATGTTATTTTTACATCACTACTTACTTCTTGACATCCTGAATCTGCTTCTGAGAGACTTTCATTCCTATTCCTCTGCTCTTTTCCTGTCATACCTCTTCCCTTAACCTTTCCTGCTCTGGCTTTGGAAGTTTCCTTGCTTTTACTGGGTAGCTAATATTTATCACAGACAGCATTACGCATTGCATGAAGCAAGTGTCTAGATAGGATTGTAGCCCATGTAAGCAAACTTGAGTTGGTTTTAATCAGAAAGCACTGTAACCATGCATCGAAGACCCTTAAAGATCTTTTCCTCATGTAGGTGTGTGGCACCTACATTGATTGTTTAGAAATATCCTTTGTTGCCCAGTGCCTTCTATGGTAGATCAGGTCTTCTGGCAGTTAGATGTTGTAGAAATAGCAGACTTATCTGCAAGGCTCAGTCTGGCAGCACAAAGACTCCACCACAGCTGCCTGCTACAGTCCTGCCTGTTAACTGACAGACTTCCCTATAACCTGAAGGTCTTGGCTTTTAGATCCAACTGTTGAGGTCAAGGATTTAATTAAACTTTGGATCGAAGAAGGCTGGCTGTCTTCTGGGCTCTTTTCAGAGCAAGTGAGCTCTCACAGGGAGCAAGAGGATTTTTTTCAACTGATTAATGCTCCTTGGCTTGGGATGTTGCTTCCTTTTTGGTTTGGGATTTTGTTTTTTCCATGCTCTACGTTTGATGACCTCCAGAGCAAGTTAGATATTGCCAGTTTCTTTAGGAAACTGCTAATGTGTCTCAAAGCAGTGAGCCAGCTTCTGGGCTTGGGCAGGTGATTTGAGGTCATTGCCTGAGAATTCAAGGGTTGGGTGCCTGATCTGTTTGCCTTTGAGGCAGAGGAGCTATCTGCCTTCTGAACATCTGCTCTGCACAGAACACACTTCAGCATGGTTCACTCTACATCACCATTGCTCCTGGCTGCTGAGTGTATTTTATTCCTGTTCTTCCTCTGGCCTCATGAACAGATGGGAGAGGCTACCCTGAGTGTGAGAAGCCCAACTAACAGATCAGCCTTGCTTTAACACACCTTCAGTCTAGCTCTTATCTGAAACTCACTTGGCCAGGGAATAGTGGTGTCAACAAACAAGCATGGTGGTCAGGAGGTTACACAGAGTTTTAGAATAAGATAGATTAATTAATATATATGTAAAGGAAAATATTTCTGGAATTTGATTGGTGTTTTTAGTATCATGTCGAAGTTCCTTGTCTCCAGTCTCATGTACTGCAAGACCCCAGATACCCTATTGGTTTTAAAAAAGATTATACTGAAACTGAAAATCTGTTGGAAGTCTGACTGAAAACTGGGATTTCAATCAAAGAGGGTTTAGTTCTCCTGGTAACTTCTGCTTTTCATCAGACACTGATCACATAGTCTAGCTCTCTACGTGTTTGCAGTGCTCATTAACACCAGTCAAGTGTGGTTTTGCCCAAATGTCTCTTGCCAGAATGTCTGTTTACATAAGGAAACAAAGAAAGTTGATGATTATTTTACCTGCTTTTGTTGTCTCCATTAGTGGCATAAAGATTTTGTATAATACGTCTTGTTTAGCCAGGATGCCTCAAGGCAGGCTATTCCTGTGTGGAATAACCATGGCAAGTGTAACTCCAGGCCCCCTCCAAGGCTTTTGAGAAGAGTTAAACAATCAGATGTAGGAGAGATGAGACTAGAGGAAATGGTGTTTGTCTTCAAGAGCATCTGGAGCAGCAAAGCCAAGTACTGTCATACCTGCTGTTGGTGTGCAGATCTGTGTGGACCATAACATGATGATGTACCCCTGTATGGCAGGGCATTCACATGTGTTCAGACAGGCCATCTGTCTTCAAAGCAGCCTAAGCTGAGAAAGTCTAGCTCTAGAAGGCAGCAAGAGGCCAGGGTTGTCTTCTGTACTGGGGATTTGCAGAGGGGCAACAGCAGCAGCAAAGGCTGGGCTATGACTGCCGGTACCCTGGCAATGTAGGAAGGAGGAGTTGTGCCAGCCAGCAAGCTGCTGCTGCTGGGTGAAGACAAGGAGGAATGAAACTCCCAGCAGGGAGTGGAGCTGCTGTTCCCAGTCACAAGTGTTACAAGGCAGAGACTCTGGTCACCTGTGTTTGCATCATGTTTCTTGTGTCCAGGCGGCTCCTGGACAGTTCGCACCCCACTACTTGAGTTGTTTGGGCTTCCTGGCATAGGAGCAGTATTCCCTGCTTGGTCTGAGCCTGGGTGTTGGGAGAACATTCCTGGGTTTTTGAGATTTAGCTATTCCCTAAGAATCTGTTTCACATCTATCTACTGCAGGCTGCTTTCAGACCAAGATGCTGTCAGGAATTTGTGGTGCAGGTCACTTCCTGGGATGCTGACCTCACCCCTTGCCTTGCAAATGTTTTTTTCATTTGTTTTATTGTGACTTTTGAACTGCTCTTGTTTTAAAACTAAAATGAGAGAGATAAAATGTTCTTAATTTTAATTAAAACAGTTTATTTTGTTATTTCATTAGCTAGCCATGTTATTTCAGGGCCTGACAGTAAAGTTATATGTTACCCTGTGGGTACTTCTAATTGTGTTACAGGGCTTCTCGTGTGCTCTGTCCAGAACAGTCCGACTCCTGTGCTGACCTCCATCCTCCCAAAGCCTGGAACCAGCACAGCTAATGAAAAACACTGCAGTAATAACAGGAGGCTCTCAAGGGCTCCAGATAATTGGGGAAAGGTGCTATTAACTTTACTGGAAGGCAAGCTGGCTGAGCTTTAAGAACCTGCTGCTAAAGACACCAGGATACAGGGCCTGATAATTTTGGAGGTAAGAGAAGAATGTAGAAACCAGTCAAAGCAAACCAACACATAAAGGGAAAATACTATCAGTGAATTTGAACACAGGGACGTGTCAGGTTAAGGCAGGCCTGGGTCAAAGAGATTCCTGTGAATGAGCAAAGGAGGTACCCTCATGCCATGCTGTTGGGAGAGAGGATTTCCTGATGGTGCAGTTCCTGATGAGTGACCTGTGGGAACAACCTCATGCTCCAGGTGAGAACCTGGGACTGTTAAGGCTGGTGTTTCTATGCAGGAATAGTCTGCTCTATTGTTGGGACTGTCTGAGCTAATCCTGGACATCTGGTCCCTCTGCTGCCTCTGGCAGTATCAGCACAATATGCTTTGAACAAGAGATAGGAAACCAAGAGGGGGTTGTGCCTTCCATGCAGTGTCTTTTCTCATTCGTTAGGAGTTAGATTTGCCTGAATCCCAATCAGAAATCCCAGTATCTTGTGCAGCATGAATCCAGAGTGGCTGTAAAAGGCTTTTGTAGGGCAAGCTGAATAGTGAGTCACACCGACTTAGAGGAGTTTTACCTGCTGTCCCTGGTACAACTACAGTCGCTGCTGCTGAAGTGCCTGGAATTTATTTGCTCCAGCAGAGAAGGTGCAAAGGGAGAGGTGTGACAGCTTAATTCTTCTCTTGTGTTTCTTGCACAGTTTTAATGTTTTCAGGAAAATGTTTAACAGACATTTAAGGCAAAATGAATTATGTGTGAAACAGAAGGGTGTTTTGAGGAGAGTAGTAAAGGAGGGTGGAAATGATTTAGCTTCACCTCCCTACTTTGAGGTTCACCTCCCTACTTTGACCCAGAGATCAAGCCTACAGAAGTGGACAGGTGCTTAATTTCCAGTAATCTAGCCAAGTATGTCAGACTTAATGAGTTGAATCCCTTTACACCTCTTTTTCCCTCCTATTTGGTGGTGCGTGGGGAGGTGTTATCTCAGGCCTGGGTAGTACATTAGCTGTCTTGTTAATTTTCCATGCTGTTTCTCTCGTTGGTTTGCATTATAGACTTACATAATTTTGTAAAAATATGAACTTCTTGTAAGTTCTCTGATCCAGTGCTTGGATTTCCATCAGGATTGCACTGTGCTTAACCTCCAGCGTGTTATTGTTTAAGTAGTTATGTCCAATATGAATAACACCTCATACCATAACATCCACAGTGGATATAGAAGGATGTTCCAGAAAGAACTGAAAAGGCTTCCAAGAAAGTCAAGCTGTATGGCTTGTTTGATTTTTTTTCACTTTTTTTTTTCTGTTTAGCCTCAAAGTAGCCAAAGGGGGGGAATAAAAACATTACAGAGGCTATGGTGCTGGATAAAAGATATTCCGTTACAAGCCCTGTCAACATTAATAACTCGTGTCTTCAACAGTGCTCTGTGCTGTCAATAAGAAACAGGAATGAACTCAGATAAAACTGATCTGTCAGAAAGCAGATCATATCAGGAAGATAATAGAATCCAATTAATCTATGGTGAGGAGATTTTGCAGCAGACACTGAAGCAATACTGGAAACCACAGTCCAATGTAAATCCTTTGAAGAAATGTTGTACTTGTTATAGCTGTGATGATTGCAAATGTTTGCTTTAAAAGGCTGTGTTGCAGTCTGGAGGGGGAAAACCAGGCTATTTATGGGCTCCAGATTTTAAAGATGGGAATTAAGAAAATAGGACTGTAGACATACGAGCTGCGGCTTTATATTTCCATCTTTGTGCACGAAGGGGTGGTCAGAAAGTGGACCTGCCAGCCTGAAGGAAATGTGGATATCAGCATTTTGTTGGGCTTTTGAAATTGTTGATTGCCAGTTAAGATGAAGAAGAAACAACCTGTTTCCACAGTAGTAGTTCTATTTAACTCAAATTCTGTTATTCTTGAGGTTAAAATGTCTCAGAAGAAATTATTCTATCTGCAATGGCCTTTTTTTGACTTGGAAAAGCCTGATTTTGTGTTCAGTTTGGTCTGGAGTACTTCAAACTGGAAAGTGAAACCTTTCCTTTGGAAATGATGGTTTCAGTTTCCTGGAGTAACTCTACTTTCCTGCAACTTGGTATTTTCCCTTGAGTGGGAGACTACATGGAGTAATCGGTGTTTTTTTGGAAGGAAAGTCAATCTTGTAATGCAGAATTAGGACTGTACCTGGACTCCTAGTTTAATTGTCTTAGCTCTAAAGCACAGAAAGCTATGAATCTGCCACGGTTTAAGATATCCCCTTGTTACTTGTTGTGGTGCTGCTCTTCTTTTTGCAGTCTGTGACCATAGGAAGGAAACAAGGTTGTTCTGCCTTTGGATTGGGAGGAATTGGGTTGCCCAGTATGATCTTCTGGTAGGGGAGGGTTGTCTATGCTTCTCCCTTCTTTTGGCTTTGGTGTTAGCTTTGGTTTTGCCTTCATAAACCTGGCCTGAGAAAGTTCCATATTATGGGGCTCACAGTTTTAATGATAATTTAGTTCTCATACCTGAGCCAAAGCAAGTGAGGAGCAACCAAAGCAGGCTTAATCTGCCTTCTGTCTTTGCAAATGTCCTGTGTATCGTCCTGTTTGCCAGAGGGCAAATATCTCATTTGATGTATCTGAGTGGGGCCATGGAGCTCTCAAACAGCCTGGCTCTGAAGCCTGTGAGATGCCAGCACTGCCTTTACCCAAAGGGGAACAGTCTGGGTACTGCAGAGAATTGTAGGTAGGGCTGTTTCCACTGAATGTGGGTAGGAAGCAGGCAGGACAGGGGGATTTTGTGTGAAGACAGGCAGCAAGTTGTGGGGTGGGGTGTTGGTTTTGCTCTGGCTGGTGCCTTGCCAGAGATCTGGAACCCATGGTTTAGGGAGCAGGATGGAGGAGGCCTGGAGCTGCCCTTGCCATGCCAGGCAGGCACTGTGTGCATGTGGCTTTCAGAGGTACTGCTGGCTGTCTTGGAGTGGGTGCACGCTATGTGGGAGGCACTGCTCCTTCCCCTTCCTCCTCCCACTCTTTTCATCAGCCCCAAAGGGACTCGTACTCCAACTGAACTGAGTTTGCTCCAGTGTCTCCAGATGTTCGAGGAGTCTTCTGTCATCAGTTTTTGCCACCCCCTCCCCTTCTTGGTTGGAATTTTCTGCCCTCGATGTTGCTGGATGTGGAAGCTTGTGACTGCGATCACACTGAGGGGCTAGGAACATTCAGCAGAGAAATCAGAAGGGTTACACATCCCCATCATCTGTCTCCCTTCTTCCCAGTCCCCTGTGTTGCTTACAAATAAAAATAACCTGAATCTAAACTGTGTTTTTAAAGGGATTAATCCCTCATTTCCTTCTTGCTGTCAGGTCTGCCTGTGTCTGCCAGCCCTGTGTGAGGACATCATCTGCAGTGCACTGAGTGCTGACTCTCCCCCACCCCCGGCTTAATGACAAGTTCTCACTTTGTTTGTTGTTGTTTGTTTTGTTTTTTTCCCCTTCAAGCCAAGATGACATTTAATTCTGCCTCAGCCAGTTAAATATAACCCTGAAACCCACAGGTGACAGAATGTGGCTCTGTGTCATGCTCCTTTCAGAAGAGCCAATTAGCAACGGTGATCCTTGGGACTTGGCAGCCTCCTTCAGGCACCCAGCAGCCCTGGCCCTGCCTGTCGTTCTTGGGATAACGTGCTAGGAAATGGTCTTGTGGTTTACTAAGAAAAGCAAAACAAACTCCCTCCCTCTTCCTTGCCTTTGCAACCCAACAACCTGTGGGCATAATTGACTTGCAAGGTTTTGCAGTCAGGATGTGGCTTTGTTGCTGGTGAGAAGCCTGCTCTTCTCTGGCTCTTTGCCTGGTTTTCCCCTGGTCCAGCAACTTTCCACATCCAAAGGCATCCAGTGTGAAGACATTGATGGGAGAGGCATAGCTCCCTCTCCTACTTCACCTCTTTTACCATCTTGATTTCACCTTCCCTATTCCCCTGCTGTGGTGCAGGTACCACTCCTGTTTCTGCTTCCAGGCTGTGGTTTCTCCACAGAGTGGGAGACTTGTTGACCAGGTTGTGGGATGGATCACTGATGCCTCCCATCTCTGAAGGCTGCATGCTGGAAACCTCTAACAGACAAACACTGCTGTCCTCCCAGGTGCAGATGTCCCCTGTGCTGTGCTGGGTGAGTCCGTGGTGTGTCTAACCCAGTGCTGGATCTGTGGCTGGCTCTGCTTGCTACTAATTGGGGAAAAATTAGACTGATTCTTCCCATGACACGTCTTCCACACTGGAAGTTCAGCAGTGTGTGGGGTGGAGGCTCTCTTCTGTTTGAGTCAGTGATGGGTCCAGTGTTGAATTTGTCTTGTCCTCTTTTTAAAAAAAAAAAACAGAACAAACCAAAAAAGAACCCAAACCACAAAGAGTAACCCCTCGGCTCTGTAAGACTGTCTCGGCAGTGCCCTCGTATAAAAGTTCTTGCTGCTAATGTTTGTCTGAAACTGCTTGTTCTCACACCACTGCAAAAAAAAAAGGGGGCACTGCTGAAGGGAAGTGGTAATTTTGTTCCCTGGAACCCTGTTTGTGTTGTCCTCTTAGCATGGAAAGCTTCAGAAGCCCAGTCAGAGCAAAGGTGCCTCTGAGTTTGCAGGTGACATGATCCCAAGGAGCAGGAAAGCCGCGCTGCTTTGAGCCATTCATGGCTGGTTTATGTAGACTCATGCTGTGTCTGAGCCAGGGCTCGTGCTCCTTCCCAAGAATGTTCCACCATGTTTCCCGTGTGTTTTCATGACTGCCCTTTTTGTTTGCCATGAGACTCTTCATTCTGCCTCATTCTGCCTTGACTCCTGGCTCTCTCTACCTTTTGCCAAGTGGGGTGTGGTGCAAGGTGAACCTCCAGAGTAAAGCACACCTGAGTTCTGCATTAGCTGTTGGTGAATGGGGCCAGCTGGGGCTGCCATCAACTGTCTGACCTGTGTGCAGTTAGGCCCTGGTGGGAATAAGTCCTGGTGATGGCAGAGCAGCAAACAGATGGACATATGATATTCATAAAGCAACAAGGGTGATTCCCTGTCTGCTGCAGCAGGAACTTGGGATTAACTCTATGCTGGTCTCTGGGGTTTGGCTGCTGCCTGTTATCACTTCTCTGGCAGTCCCACATGCTGTGTGTAATATCTGCTCTTTTAGCAGTTTACCTCCCTATAGAGCTGTGCTGTCTGAAACTGCCCGCAGGCAGGGGCAAAGAGGAGAGGCTGCCCCAAATGCCCCATGCTGCCTGCTGCCCAGTGGGCACGTGGAGTATGGTATGTGGAGACTAAGTGATGGTTTTGCGAAGGCTGTGGGAATTAATCTCCAGTTATTAACTTGCATCTGGTGAGTGGCCCAGCTTTGATTTGCTGACAAACTCAAGAATGGCAAATGTCTGTGCATGGTGCTCGGAGATGGTTGTCACTCAAGTCTTTCACATGTGATTGTATTTTAGCTTTAAAATATTTGCAGCAAAATAGTTCCTCTAATGTTTCTTCTTAGTGTTAAGACTTATTTTCCTTGTGCTCCTTTGATTTTTTATCTGCTCCACATTCTCTGTATGTTGCCCTAACAAGTCATAGAGACTGGACAGTGTCCATATCACATCAATACTAAATTTCATTATATACAAACATCAATCTGGCTCTGGGCTGCCTTTTTAAACTGTCATCCAACCTGGTGGTGTTCAGTTTCTGTTTAGGTCTGACCGTGAAAAAGCATTGGTTCAAAGCTTGTTCCCCATAATGTTCAGATCAAAACAGTTCCTCTGTGTGTTTATAATAAAAATATATTTTCACCAGCTCTTGGGAGCATTGACATTTTCATCAAGGCAATTTTCTATGGCCCCAATCCATCACAACACACGAGCTGTTCCATTGGTTCCAGTATGACTACTCATTGCTTAAAGTAAATTGTTTGCTTAAAAGCTTGTTGGATCAGGGCCTGTAAAGCGAGAAAAGATTGCCGATTAGAAAGTGCATTTGTTCCTGCTGTGGGATTTGATGGCAAATCAAGGACATTAGGAGGATTCAAAGATTAATGTGTCTATATTTTGGGAAAGAAATATTTTAATACTTGCACATTATCAGGAGACCCTATAATAAACAGTGCTTATGCAAATAGGACACTAAAGGCCAAATCCCAGACATTAATGGGGTTTGAGAATAAACTGAAGGCAGAGTTAATTTCCAAGAGAACTAAATGGCTATTTTCATGCTTATGAACTTAACAGACTTCCAGCTCCACCTTAATGAAAGACACACTCAGCTCACTGTTAAGAGAGGCACTTAGAAGGTATTAGAGGCATAAGTCCAGCTGTTACAAACTCCAATAAATTTGGATTAGGTCTCCACTGTTTGAGTTGCATGTGTGGGTGCCTGACCTCAAAGCAAGTTGTTGGGTGTTTTAACTTATTGATATATAGCATTACATCAGGTTAATTACATGTTGCTGTATTTCATGTCGTCTTGGTGCAAGCCTGCATGCATCACGGCATGGCATTGGAGAGTGGGGCATGAGGAGCCTCTTGTGGGGCTGGGATGTGTTGGCCGCCTGCCCTACACACAGCCCTCCCCTGAGATGAATGCTGTGAGCAGGGGCGGGCTGCTCAGTTTTACAGTACACAACTGGCTCCCTGCCCTCCCTTCTCCACCCCAACCCATTCCCATCCTTCACCTTGCTTGACAGCAAAGCTTATTTTTGAACTTTTATTTTGGTGCGTTGGAGCAAAATGCCCAGTGTTGTGGGGCACAACTAGGAGGCTGCTTTGATGGGAATTTAATCTTTCTGGCTCTGACCAAATATTTCATCCCTGTGCTGTTTTTGCTATGAATTCCTGGCCACCTGGGGTAGGGATCGCACATGGGCAGAGCATGTCCAGACTTACGGCTGCATCAGTGTAGATGGGTCTAGATAAGAGTAAATCTTCTGCTCTGAAGGTGCTGCAGCCATTGTGACAAAAGAAATGGCTTGAAATTGCATTTCCATTTAAAGTAATGTCAAGTGCTGTGGCCAGCCTGGCCATGTGAGGGAAACATAAGGCTCTGTGATAGCGAAGGAGGAGAGGGGGGGAAAAAAAAATCTGGGTAGCAAGTAACTAAAATAGATGAAGTGGAACAGTTGGAAATCTCAACTTGAGTGACAAGGGAGAAAGAAGAGATCCAAAGTCAGCAGCAGATGACTCCGGTCTCATGTCCCGTCCCTCTTCCCCCCTCCCTCCTCACTGCTGCCGCCTCTTTCCCAGCAAAGGCAAGAAAAAAGCAGAACGCCTTTTCCAGACTGGGGGCTGAGCGGCCTCACATGTTGACACAGCAATAATTTTTAATGAGAAATTTTTAGTATTTGTGTGGGAGAAGTTAGCATTGTGTACACAGATGCCTCTTCGGCCACCGTGCTGTGGTCTGGGCTCAGCCGCGTCCCCCCTCCAGCATGGCTTGCAGGGTCCCAAGGCAGATTCCTTTCAGGCGAAGGGAAACATTTAGGCTTGCTCACCTTTGAACTGCATGCGATGGTGTTTACCTTGGCAAGACAAAGTGGCAGTTTTACAGATATTAAAAACAGTCCTGAGGGGAATCTGGAGGCCTTCCTATATTTTAATCACCCAATATAGCCAGCCTGAGGAGTTGGCTGGGGGGGAAACGTGTGGCAAAGGGTGTTTGTTTTTGTTGTTTTACTTTCTTTTCTTTTCTCTTCTTTTAAAGGAGATTTAACAGAAAATAGCCCACTACTAAAACAAGAGGAGAGAAAAAGAATGTGTTTTATCTCTGCTGCCTTCCCCTCTGAAAAAGAATGAAATAGTGGGAATTCTCAAATTAATCCATAGCACCTCCACGCTCCATATGGTTTCTTTTTTGGCATTTTCTGCTGGGCTGTGCTCTACCTCAGCTAACCTCGTTCCTCCAGCCCTCCCTGTGTGCATTCCTCTTCCAATTTGATTTTTACCTGCAGGAAAGAAGAGTGCAAATGGGTTTTGTCCACATCTTGAGGCAAGACCTCTTCTCCCCATCAGCACTCCCTCTGGCGTGTGTGGCTAAAAAGAAAATTGGGTTTTAGTGGGGGAAGAGATTCAAAGGAGATGTGAGTGATGTCTGAAGTTATGCTGAGGTCGAGACCTTGCTTATTGATTTTCTAACATAGCAGAACCATGTACAAAAGGAAGAGACCTCCTTGCCTCCCCCTGATCCAAGACACTCCTCCAGCTTGTGGAAAAAAAAATCTGGCTGCAAGCAGTCAGGCTTCAACCAGCCTGTCAGACGGCTCTCTGCAGGAACACAATCCATGTTGATTTTACAGAGAAGGTTGTTATCCACATTTCAGCACTGATTTATTGTTTTTTAACCAGCTCCTTATGCTGGACTTTTTTTTCCTTTTAAAAAAAGTCCTTTTGCACTTTGCAAGCAGGAAGGCTTGCTGGTGGTGGGATGGTGGCAAAGGTGCCCCATTTCTGCATTTACCAGGCTGGGGAGAAGCAGGAACAAGTGCTGCCATCCTCCAGCCCCTGACCACCAGCCACCTGTGATGCTTTCCTTAATGTGTCAGAATTTATGAAGGCTGTTGCTGATGACTGATAGTAATGCTCTACTTGCCGGCTGCAGAGGGGCAGCCTGGCTTAAAGGGTGCCAACGTGTCTTTGATCATTCACAGAGTAAGATAGGTCCATTGGAGACGGATCTGATGAAGCTCTGCAGAATTAAAATGGCCAAACACATCCCATTGCCTCCATCTGCAGAATTCATTAGGCGAGCTTGATTGGCCTTTGTTAAACAAAGATGGGATAAGGTTTCATACTTTTTCTGTGGGAGTCGAGCTAAGGTTTCAGGCTGATGATTTAGTCAGGTGTAAGCATGAAGTTTCCAATTTAGAGAAATAAATCTAAAGTGATTTTATTATCCTCTGTTTTACCCTGACACCCTGCTTCACCCCGACTCCCTGTCAGAGCACACATGATGTGTTTATACAGGCTGCACCGTAATCGACTGGCAGGCAATAGAACACGAGACACGAAATGCGTCTTCCAGCTAACACCGGCTCCGGTAGCTTCTACATTTCATCATCTTCACGTTTCTCTGCAGGCGACTCTTCCTTTCTCCGAATCCCTCGTATGCTGTCAGGCAAGAAGTGTGTGCCCTGGCTCCGTGGAAAGAGTTGCTGAGGTGCCGAGGTGTGGTGCTTCAGCTCTCCTCATGAGCTGCAGCTTTGTTTTGCTTCGTTCCGTGTGTCTTCCAGGGAGATCCTTGGATCAGACTAGGTGTCCTTTGGCTGCAGTAATTTTAACAGATGTGTGTGCCTGAAGCACCCACAAAACTGCTTTTGTGGGAATTTGTGTAAATTTTTAAAGGCTTTAAATAGACAAGGTGATTTCTTATTTCTTAGTTACTATGAAAACTGTGTGTTAGTTTTGACTGTATACTCATGGAAAAAAGCATAATGATTAAATTGAGCGAAACCCCCCTTGTTTTCCAAAGTTACTGAAGCAATGCAAAAATACAGGCTGTAATGCCAGGGGAAAGCAAGCAAGTTGCTCTGGCCAGGTTTTCAGATTCCATTGATCAAGAGTGTGCAGTTCCTTGCTAGAGTGTAAGGACAGCAAGTGCAGCAGGTCAGATACATTTCTTCATCTCTGCTGTATCCCTGTTGACTTCAGTGAGGTTCCTTTTAATGATGAATTTGTCCTGCTGGCTCAAAGATAAAACGAGAAGTTATTTTTGTTTAATATTTCAACAAGGGGAAGAGGTTAGCGAGGGAATTTGGTTTGCAGAAGTTGTGTTTTTCCATGAAGTTTAACCAGGGCGGCCACCACCTAGCCAGCTCGGTTGTATATTTGTCTTTTTGAGGGCTGAGTGCTTTCTCTACAGACTCTCCCAAACCCTCACAAGGCAACTTTTGCCAGATGCAACCTGCAAAGGGCACTAGCAGCCATGGTTTGTGTTCCTGTGTGTTCCTGCTTTCGTTCAGGTGCCTGCTGGTGTGATCTCTTTTGAGGGCAGGCTCTTGGAGGTAGAGCTGTCTCTCTGTCCCTGGCATCTGAGTGCCACCTTGTGCTCTCTGCAGTGTGTTGAAATCTGCTCTCACTAGAGTTGTTTCTTTCCTAGGTGGGTCTCTTGCGACTGTGCTGGCATTCGCCTTGATGCCAGTGTGACATCCTTTGTGCATTTGTGGGACTGAGTTCAGGTTTTCTTTCACCTTTATCAGGCCCTCCTAGCTGAGGGCAGAGCAGTGAGAAAGGTCAAGAGTGCAAAACCTGGGAGGTGCTCTCAGAGACTTCGTGAACAGCTCCAGCAATTTCCTCCTGTATCTAGAGCAGGATTTGAGAGCTTTCAATACTCTGTTTGAGCCATGTCAGGAGTCAGTGTGTGTTGTGTGCGGATGCCTGAGGAGGTTGGTTATCTTGTGAGCTCAAACTCTTGGTGCATTTGGCAATGTGGGAATCCTCACTGTGTACTCCCATGGAGAGGCCAGCCTGTGCCTTGCAGCGTTCTGGCTGTGGCAGTTGTGTGTGCACAGCTGTGGGCTGGGTTTATGGGTGTCACACAGGTATGTGTGCGGAGAGCTGTTTCACTGCCTCATTCTTGCTCCAGAGAAAATGGCCTCTTGTCCAGGCAAGAAGTGGAAAATACTGCTGGTCACTCTCCAATGTGGAGTCCAAGGCATCTGGCAGGTTTCCAGAAGCCTTGGCTAAGGGTACCTTCTCTGCGATGAGGAGTGCTGCTTTGAAACCCCGGTGCAAAATGCTTGGTCCAAAGAGGAAGAAGCCTCTCCTGTACTCTTCTCAGCCTTGTGTCCCAGTGCTTTTCAGCCAAAACAAACGCAACTGCCTGGGGGCACTAAGCAGTGCAGTGCACAGCTTGCCAGTCGTCTCTTCATCTAGGGTTACTTTTTCAGAGACCCTAGTTTTCTCAAAGGAAGAAGAGCCTTAACTTTTTCTGGAGAAGAACTGCCATATTTTGAGAAGCCAGACTGACTGTGGTTAGTGCCACAGCAGTGTGGGTTCATTTGCCTGTTGGCCTGTTGTCTTCAGTGTTGGCTATCATGCTGTACTGTTGGTGAGAAAGCCCTCAGTGGTGGGGGAACTGAGAGAAACTGGAAGAAAATGTTAATCACCACCATAGAACAGCCTTTGGTCCTGGCTGAGATGAATGCTACTGTTCACCCCTTGACTCTCACACCTTGTGGAAATCTGGAGCTGGGGTAAGGGCTGTTGAAGCTAGGATGAGGGTCCCCAGACATAAGGTTAGGGTATGCCCAGGCATGTTCCTTGATGTGAGAACTAGGAACCATTCCCAGACCCCCTGATTTTGTGGGCCCCATGGCTGTCTCTGCCCAAGACTTTTGGGATGGCCAGCCAGCAGGAAAGACTAGAGAAGATGGATGTGTGGGATTGAATGAAATGTTAAAGGCTAAAACCTTGATGGTAGCCACATGGCTGTAAGGAATAGGGCAGAGGCAAAAGCTGGCAGCTTCTCAGTGTGGTGTTCCCTTGCATTGACCCAGCATTGTTGCCCTCAGCATCTCCCGCTGTCCCACTTCCTCCTGCCTTACCCGGTAGCCCTTGTGCCAGCACGTCCCTGCTGCCACTCAAGTGGATGAGCACCAGCCTGGGAGACCACACGTGAACTTCTTGTGAGGTACAGATGTTACAGAGTCAAAGCCTGGCCACCCTTGGTTTAGGAGGGACTTGGGTTTCCAGTGCCCCGGAGAAGCAGGAAGTGCAGGAGACATGGATATCATGAGAAAAAAATCGATAGTCCCCCCTCAGCCTGACCAAATATTGATGTTGCCATTCGGTTCGTATCGTTTTTCACCGCCTCATCAGTCCTCAGGGTGGAGGTTCCTTCTCACAGCCCCAGGAGGAGTGTTTAGTGGAGGAAGGGAGGTAGAGTGACTGGACCTCTTACCAGGCAGGGTGAGGAACAAGGATCAGTCACCTGCTAAACTAACTCTGGCCAGGGTGATGGCAGTAGAGTGGAGGGGAGAGGCTTTTGGACATCCAGTCCTCCCCAAAGCCTTTGGCACCATCCTGGGAGCTAATACTGTTGAGAGAGGTTACACCAGATGATGTTTGCTGTCTTGCATTGCCTGTCAGTGCCCCACGCTGTTCTATGACTGTGGTTAAGGTTTGACATAAAATCCAGGGGAAGGATCTTCCTGACTTTCTGTCAGTTTGGGAGGGGCCTGCTTTATTTCATCAATAAGTACAGTGATTGGCAACCATAGTTCAGCCTGACCTGCTAATTTCAGCTTTGCAGGAGTCCTGCTGTCCAAGCACAAATGATTTGACTCAAAATGGTATCTGCTACTCCTGGAGGTAGAACTATTAATATATAAATAAAGGCTAATGCTGTCCTGGTTGTTTTTCTTCATGAGGTCACTAGTCCCTCAGGAATTAGAAGCAAAACAGCAGAAAGCCTCACAAGACATAGAAAAAATGATCTCTCATAGCATGAAAAAGAAAGATGCTTGGAATGTTTTTAAAAGATGTTCTCTGCCTTGCTTCGGCTGTAGTTTCTACCACAGATCCTGTGCTTTTCCCTGGGTTTGAAGACGATGGTGTTTTCTTCATGACACTGTTGCTAGAAGCTAGACGGTGGCGATTATGTGGCCAGCTGGCTTTTTAATGTGTAACTGGTTAATATATTGATATAATGATGCAAAACCACTTGCAATCCCCGTTAAAACAATTGTTGAGAATTCTGTGGCCTCCAGGCAATATTGACTTGCTGTCTTCACATACCTTTGGCTTAGTTGTAAGTTGTGATACCTGATGGGAAAATACTTTTTGAAACGGGAAGGAATGGTGTAATGGGGTTTTTTCAGGCAGTTCTGGCAGTGCTTCTCAGCCTGTGTAACCAAGGGACTAACCAGCCTTCAAAATAACAAGCCCTAAAACACACCACCAATAAGAATCAGACGGCTGTGTGTCTGTGTGACATGAGCCACCTGTTGCAATGAAAAATGAAGCCAATGTTCAAATGCTTATTTGTACTTCGCACATCTGTAGATGGATTGGTCTCTTCTTATTGGTCTTGCATGTTAAGACAATATGCTTCTGGGCTGTGTGGTGCTGGAGCAGGTACCGAGGAAAGCTGTAGCATCGCCATCTCTGGAGGCTTGGAAGGCTGAGCTAGCAGCTGATCTTCTCTGGTGTCGACAAGAATGCTACCAAGAGGGATGTTGGTCTGGGAAGCATTCTTGTGCCCTTTCCAGAAAACACATCCATGCTTCTAAGGTTCTTTTGCACTGTTACAAGTGTTGAACCTTCTGGTGCATTGTGAACCCTAAGTGAGGCAGTGCAGCAGCTGCAGGCTGACACGCAACTTCAGCGACACTGGAGCGCTTCCCATACAGAGCGTGGATGCGTTACGTGCAGAAGACAGGAAGTCACGAACTTGCAGGTGAAGGTGTTTTTGTGTTGGGCCCCGTGATTCAGATGCACAAGCTTGAATTTTCCTTGTGTGCTTTGCCATGGCATCTTGATTGGAATAGCTTGGGTTTCCTAGACCACAACAAGTAACTCTCCAGAGATCAGCTCTGTTCTCAAAAATTGTTTTCACCTAAGAATAGAGTTTGAGCAGTCCTTGGGCACCATCTCTTTCTGGCCATAGCCTAAAAGTGCTTGTAGTGGTTCTTGCAGTGCTCTGTGGGACCGCAGCTGAAAACTAAAGGATGATTTTTCAGTCTGGATTGATCTTCTCATGTTATGCCCCTTTTGCTTGTAGACTGGCACAGAGAGCAGCAGCAAAGTCCTAACCTGTCTTTGGGCAGCAGATGTGTATGACTGAGGGTGGAGACAGCCAGCTGCACCAAATTCTGTGATCTGCCTGCACTTACCTGCCTGTGCTTTAAGCCCCAGTGTAGATAGAGTCCATATTTCAGGGTAATCCTCAACATCATAAATTTACCTGTGCAGATGGGGCCCAAAGGGAATATTAGAACAACGAAGGAAAAACAACAAGGAAAAATGTACCTATTAAGCAATCTGGACCTTTGTGCAGCCTTCATTAGTACCAGCAGAGTTATGGTTACTTTTAATCATTCAAATAACTGTACTAGTGAAAACTTTCAACTTTCAGCCATTTAAATTGGAAAGGTCTTTAAAATATTTATTATTACCCTAAATCACAGGAGTTGAAGTCAAAGCAGAAGCATTTGTTGAATTCGAGCAAGATCCCAAGTTGTTTTCATACCTGGAGGTTGAGTCCTGGTGGAAAGGTCTGTGTTTCTAATTTTGCTGTGCTGTTGAGTTGCTATGAGATGATGGGAACACCATTATTCTGTGCTATTTGCTGTATTTTAATTGGTCATTCATACACAGGTCTGGCTGGAGTTGAAAATCTCAGGGAGAAAGCCATTAACACCTGTGTGTTTGACCTGCAGTTTATAAATCAGAACATGTGTTTTCATATTTCTAACCCTCAAACCCTAGAAAATGAATGTGTGTTAGTGGATATTTGCAGTAAACTCTGATGCACATTATCTTTCCAGGGTCGGCAGACCAGAGTGTCAAAAGGTATAAATCACTGCAATTACGTGGATTTTGCCCGAGGTCTAGCCTTCATTGATGCCTACCCTAAATAAGGTGCTATTTGGGCTGTAGAACATGCACTCTTCTTAGTGTGGTGTACCAAGGCTGCAAAAATGACTCTTACTCTGTCTGTGTGTAGGGCATCTGAAAGTCTCACTGGATTTATCTGTGTAATTTGGAGCATCTCAGATGGTTTACTCAGATTGCTGTGGTGGAAAACACTCAAGCACATACTTGCATCCTGTGGCAATCGCTGTGGCAATCAGCAAGACTGACTTTTGCACTTGCAGTTCATCCCAGTTTAGCTGAATAGGATCATTAGGAGAGCTTGCGTGGAGTGGCTGATGCCTGTGAGTCTTTGTTTTGGCTGGGATAATATGATGAAACAGTGCTAAGAAATCCAAACCTCCCCACAGGTTTCTGGTCTTTATAACACTTGTGCTCTGCTTTGTAAGGTGGTACAAAGAAAGTCTTGGAGGGCTGGCTGCCTTTAAAAAGCCAAGGTTAGCTACTGCTGTAACCTGGAACAGAGCTGGTGCGGTGGGCTGACTCTGATCATGTCTTAAGATCTTGCTGACATCCATGGGGGAAAGACTGGGCAAGCTTTCACCTGCAAGGAAATAGCAGTTTGCATTGCATGCAGGTTTGGTTTTGAATTTAGGCTCTGCATTAAAAAACCCACCCCAAACTACCTGGCACGTAAATCAGAGGGTTGTCATTGAAAAACGTGTGCGTGTAAGACAAATTAACTAATCCGCTTGGAAATACTACAACTTTAAAAGGTCCTGCCCTTTCTGTCCTGTCATGTTAGATAACAAAGATGCAAGCAGTTTTTGAGGGCACGGACTTGAACAGAAGAAAAAAGGAGAGAGTCTAGGTGGGGTGGCTTAGGGGGTTTTTGTTTTGTTTTTTTTCTTTCTAGAGTAATGGGCCTTACTTGGAAATTATTTTAATGGTTACCTTAGCCTTTAAGACCAAGAGTTCTAACTTAGGTCGATGTACTTAGCTAAAAATCCCTGTAGAGATTCAGGTTTCTGGCTTGAGCTGCCTGGAGTGGCGAGTTCAGGCCTCTGCAGTGATTGTCAGCTTGGAGAACATTAATGGAGTATTAGAAAAATGAAGTTCCCGACCCCTCCTCCCTTCTGGCTGGTGGTTTCTACATGGTGGGAAGGAAAACATTTTCCCCATCAGCCATTTACTGTGCAACAGGGGGAAACTGTCAGTTTGCTATGAGCAAACCCCTGCAAGATAAGTCAAAATGATTTACCCTGTAAATAAAGTGGGCTGTTTTCTTTACTTGGAAGAATTGCCCATGTGGCGAGACTTCCTATGGGAGGGGATGTGGTTGGCCCTTCGCATTTATCCACTGTGTTTGTCTTTTTTGAAAAAGCAACATTGGAAAGATTAACAAGTCTGTCACTGAAGGAACTGATATATCAAAGCTGTAGAGACAAAGCAGACCATTCATTCCTTACGTTTCTGAAATCTCGCTTCCAGTGCAAACCAGGTCTTCCCATTTAGGTCTAGATGAAAGGAGGGATTTCCCTCTTCCTCCTTCCCCCCTCAAGTCTTGGGGATTTTTATGTATTTGTGTGCATATATATATATATATGCACTGTGCCCACTCTGTGGATTGCAGTTGGAGCTCTCCCAGGCTGGGCAGTTATTTACTACCTGGGGAGAGGCCATAGGGGTGCAAGGAGATGGTAGTGATCTCAGCGTAGCACTAGACACCAGGAACCACTGTTCCCATGGACACCCCCAGGAATTTAGGATGAGTCTGTCTTTTTATCTCCTCGTTTTAAAACCTGGAAGAAGTTTTGGAGTGGCTTGTGTGTGGGTGGTGTTTTGTGTGGCTTTATTTGATCTGAGAAGGCTTAGGGGTGGTGCTGGGGAGAAAAGGGGCGACAATGCTGTAGAGGAGACTGAATGTCTTGAGATCCCTTCCAGCTGTGGGGTTGTGACTTAATGATCACTAAGGTTTCCCTCCGTGTAGAAAATCTTGTATGGAAATACCCATATGTATAATATATCTGACAGGTACCAGCTCTGTGGGATTTATGGTGCACAGAGCACACATGCATAGATCATATAAGCGCATGCACACTGGAGAGGGGATAAATTCACTTACCCCTCAGGCTCAGGGCTGTCTTGATGTTTCTAGTGCTGTGGTTTGGTCTATATTATAATTTCTAGGGAGGTAAAAGGAGTGTATAAAGAACCCAGAGACGCGGCAGTCCCAGCTTGCAGTCACGCTCTGGCAGGTAGAAATTCTTCCTAGTCCCATGCTTCACTAGGGCTTTTCAGTTGTCTGCTGTAGCTGGTCACCTACGTGGATATGTTCTTTGAAGGAAAAGCAGCACACACTGCATTGTGCCTCCTAACACCAGAAATGCTGTTCTAAGTCCTCATGTGATTAAACAGCTGGTGTCCAGATAAGCATCCCAGCATTAAAACCCCCAAACTATTTAGAAGTGCCATTTGTGGATGTGCCATATGCTTTTGTCTGAGCCTATCCAGCACAGGCAAGAAGATGCATGTGGTGTGCTTTTCAGGGTGTCACTTCCTTAGAGTCAGGATGCTTTGGAAAAGCCTCTCTGCTGAGAGGTGCTGCTTCCCCAGATGTGCTCAGCTCCATCTGGAAAGCAAAACTCTGCTTTTCTGGGACTCTTGTTGCTGTTTGCCTGCAGAACTCTGTCTACTTGCCCTTACACCCTTATATTGCACTGCCTTGAAGCATAAATGTGTTCTGGGCTGTGGAGAGGTTTCCTTGCTGGAGGAGCATGTTGCTGGAGTAGGTACAGTATTGAGTTTGTACTGCACTGGGCACTGCAACCCTCTTCTGCAGCAGGTGGGGTAGGAATGTCCTCCCTGCTGTGAAAGCTGTGCCTGTGTGGTCCTGACCACTGTCCTCGTATCTTCTCAGGTGATGGTGTGCTGGGAAGGGACTGAAAAGCATTCCTTGGTGAGCACTGGATGTGTCACAGCAGTGAAACATGCTTTGCTTCTGCCCCTCACCATGTGGCCAGTCTGTGCTGGTAATGGAGGAATGAGGGTGGCAAGCCCTGCCACAGTCCTGCTTTCCCTGCCTTCCCCCAACAGCCCTTCTACTGCTGCTATGTGAAAGTTGACAAGAATTGTGTCTTTTGTCCTTCCCTGAGTGTTGCTATCCAAAGGACCCTTGGAAAGAAGGGGTTGAAGATAAGTGCAAATAATTCACCCAGCTGAGGAGAAAGCTCTGCCTGCACTGCAGAGGCAACATGAGGGTTAGTGAGATGGTTAAGGACCTTTTCTTGAATGAAGAGGATTCAAAATGTAAATCCTTCCTATGGAAGGAGCAGACTCTTGGTTTCTTACAACTTGGAGAAGTAGTATCCTTTGTTTTTCCTTCCTACTTTTTTTTTAAAAAAAGATTTTGTGTTTAGCCTGGTATAGAGCAAAAAATAATTCAGTGCTGTGTCAAGCTGGGCCATTATTTACTGCTCCAGAGTCAGTGCAAACTTCAGTGACAAGCTTTTATATGGCCTTGGGCTATATTCTTACCTGAATAAATGGAAAGTGTTCTTCTGAGCATCTGGGTTGTATTTTGTATAAAATAAGTACATTCTGAAGAAAACAGTAAATATGGCCATGAACTTCTGAGCCTGAATTTCTTCATCAAATA
Source organism: Rhinopomastus cyanomelas (assembly GCA_013400115.1). NCBI lineage: Eukaryota > Metazoa > Chordata > Aves > Bucerotiformes > Rhinopomastidae > Rhinopomastus > Rhinopomastus cyanomelas. The sequence continues at coordinate 484,790 of VXBP01001398.1, read as the reverse complement.
TCCACCACTTCCTCAAGGTAAAAAAAAAAGAAGCCTAGAAAATGCTGAACCTTCCCTGTAGAAATGACAATAAAATATGATTGCCAGGCACAATTCCATCAAGTTTTATAACAATTGCTTTTGAGCTCTTAAGTATGTTGTGCTTTAGTCAAGGATCTTGTGCTTTTGTACACAAGCCTTGTGTTTGGTGACATTGAACCTTCGCATGCAGATATCTATTCAAAAAGTGGGGAGGAAAGAAAACTCGGGAAAGGTGTTTTACATTTCTAGAGTGGGCTGTTCCCTTTAATCTGAGAACAAAGAGTCACTCAGTTTTTATTATGGTCCTCTTGGAGGCTGTTAGCTACAGTTTGAACCCCTCCAGGGTTAAAGTGTAGAAAAATTGGGAGATGCTTGTGGTTTTGTCTGAGAAGTGGAAGATTCCAGCGAGAGAAAGGTTGGTGCCTCTGCTGGAGAGTATCAAGAGGCAGTGTTAAGTGAAAGTTGTTAGCTCGTTTACAATCATTTTAGTTCAATTTGCTTGCTGAGGTCACTGTCCTGCAGAGTTCTGTGCAGGCTTTATGCACATATTACTAGTTTCATGGAAGTCCTTAACTTAATCTTTATCTATTAAGAAGAGCTGGGGCAGTGTGATGGAGGTGATGCTATTGTTAGCCAGGTGTCCATAATACTTACCCTGCTTGCACTGTCCAGAGCCTGGTCGAACACCAGAGCTTTCTGTTCTCTTTCTCAGCACTTCCATTAGTTCTCCTCTGTTTCCTTCCAAATTCAGCATTTTGGCAAGTCCATGTCCCTTACCGCAGAATCAAAGAATATTAGGTATTGGAAGGGACTTCAAAAGATCATCTAGTCCAATCCCCCTACCACAGCAGGGTCACCTAGACCAAGTCACACAGGAACACATCCAGGCAGGTTTTAAATATCTTCAGAGAAGGAGACTCTGTAACACCCCTGGGCAGCCCCTTCCAGTTCTATCACCCTCACGGTGAAGAAGTTCCTTCTGATACTGATGTGGAACCTCCTGTGTTCCAGCTAACATCCAATGCCCCTTGTCCTACCATTAGATGACACTGAGAAGAGCCTGGCTCCATCTCCTGACACTTGCCTTTCTACTTCATCATCCTCATTGCTCTGCACTGGACTCCCTCCAGCAGCTCCACATCCCTCTTGAACTGAGGAGCCCAGAACTGGACACAGTACTTCATGTGTAGTCTCACTAGTACAGAGCGGAGGGGGAGAAGAACCTCACTCAATCTGCTGACAATCCCCATTCTGATCCACCCCAGGATGCTGTTGGCCCTCTTGGCCACAAAGGCACATTGTTTGCTCATGGTCATCCTGCTGTCCACTAGGACCCCCAGATCCCTTTCTGTTACACTGCTCTCCAACAGGTCAGCCCCCAACCTATGCTGGTACCTGGGGGGGTTGTTCTTGCCCACATGCAAAACTCTATACTTACCCTTGTTATACTTCATTACATTTCTCCCTACCCAGCTCTCCAGCCTGTCTAGGTCTTGCTGAATGGCAGCACAGCCTGCTGGGGTGTTGGCCACTCCTCCCAGCTTTGTGCCATCAGCAAGCTTGCTGACAGTGCACCCTAATCCCTCATCCAAGTCATTAATGAACAGACTGAACAGTCCTGGTCCCAGTACCAGCTGTTGGGGGACTTCACTAGACACAGGCCTCCAGCCAGACTCTGTCCCATTGACCACTACTCCCTGGCTTCTCTTCTGCAGCCAGTTCACGATCCACCTTGCTATTCTATCCTCCAAACCACACTGCCTCAGTTTGGCTGTGATGATGCTGTGGGGGAATGTGTCAAATGCCTTCCTGAAGTGAAGATAGACCACATCCACTGCTCTGCCATCATCTATTCACCTGTCCCTGCTGTGACAGGTGATAGTTTATTGGTCAAGACAGTTGTGGTTTTGGACAAAACACCTTCTGATGAGTCAGAAAAAAAGGACACAACTGATTTTTAATGTTTGGGTTTGCTTTAAATTTTCTGGCTGAGTATGCTTCCTGTTTAGGGGGTGCCTGGGTTCTGTGCTAGTCAGCAAAGTGGGTGAGCACAAAGCATGGTTGCACCTTCTTTATAGTCTATGTGGTGGGGAGAGGTGAGCTGTTATCTTCTGGGGATGCTGCTCTTGTTGGGCTGGGCCTGAGGAAGAGCATTGCCTGCATTCCATCTGCCATTGTGGCAGATTGTGAGAGGACAACAGAGTCATGGAATAAATAACCTGGGAGTCCAGGTGTCAGACAGTTTGGAGAAAAGCATGGTGTTGATTCAGGAACCAAAGAAGCCACTATGATCACATGGGAATTCAAACTGGACATGAGAGAGTATGTATCCATGGCAAATGGAATCTTCCAGGTCCAGCTGACAGCTGAAGAGGTAGGGGCTAGTTAGCAGGGGACTACTGCTTGCATGAGTTGCTCAAGGGTTTGTTGGAGTTGCTGTGAGTGACAAAGCCAAAGCATCTCTTGCATTTCCCCGTTCCCATATCGTATCTCTGGCTTCCCAAACATTATTGAACCAGCTTCTTTTGCCTTCCATCAACCTAAAAATACCAAAAGCAGTTATGTTTTCAAACTTTTTACTTTGTAGGACTCATAATGGGGACAACTGGTGAATGTCTCTTCTTAACTTTGCCAGTCGTGAGGGGGGCAGAGGAAAATGGATCAGTTTTTGTGCCATGCCTCAGCTTCCCTTGATAATAGGTTTAACGTGTGTGTACTTTCCCTACCTGATGCTCAGGGTGTGGAAGATACTGTTCGTTAGTCCCACTTTTTCTGGTGCTGCTTCATGTACCGGTATTTCAGAAGAGAGCCGCTAACAGTCAGCGGGGAACCTTTGTCAATGAGCCGAGTGTGTTGCAAGAAGGGGTTAAAATCACTCAGAACAAAAAAAAGCGCTTCCTTTGTAACCTTTGTTTTGGAACACTTTGACAACCCAAGGATGTTTGCTTTTCTCCCTGAAGGTTAAGTTGTGCTAACAGGTGCTAATTTTGTGTTTTCTTACGGAGATCTGTCCATATTAGAAGCTACTGAGAGCAAACAAAAAATCCAATTAGAGTGCAAGGGTATTCTTCTTCCACCTTGTTTCCCTGTAGTCCCTAGCTATCTGTATCAGTCACCGTAAGCCATTGATCTGTCCTTTCAAACCTGCTTGAGAATCTGTAGGCTTGTGCCCTCTTTGAGGGGAAAAGCCCACCCTCTTCATGTCATGGGAAAAATACTGTCATGGGCAAGTAGATGATCCATGCTAACTGGAGTTTGTCATCAGCTTTGGCAATCTGCGGAGCAGAGTTTGAGATTAATGGAGCCAAAGACTTTAAGCAAATATTGTTGGCATGTAGTTAAACTGTCAAGAGAGCAAGAAAAAGACCTGCTCTGCAGCCACTAAATAAAGATTTGTATTCACCAAACACAGTGAACCTTTTATTAGCAATTATTTGCGGCTCACTGCCTTCCAAAAAGGAAACAACTTGGTGTAACTTATTGTCAGGGGTTTATTTGTCGTTTGGGGCATTTTTTTCTCCTCCTCTCTGTTTTGAGGGTTTAATTTGAGCAGGGATTAAGCTCTGCCATCCCCACTTTTTTCAAAACACTGTGGCCCAAATCTTTATCATAAATAGTTTCATCTGATTTCAGGAAGGGCTGTGTGTTTGACCAAACTTGTGTGGGCTGTTAAAATAATCAAATTCCCCTGGAACAAATCGACCAACCCCCCCACCCCAACAACCCCCCATTCTGCCCCCATTCTGTCCTGAAGTTCCCCAGATCTGAATGGTGGCTATTAATTATTGCAGTCTGTTAACACAAGGTCCAAAATGTTTTCTTCCTTATAATAAACTCTCTAGTTTGTGAGATGTAATAAACCAGAACAGCACATCAATTATAATATTTTATGATTATTTTATACTCTTGGCAAAATGCATGTGCTGTTATCTCAAACCTTATTAAAGCTCAGCTGATTAGAGGTTGAAGTTTTTACATAAGTTATTGATGTTGCTTCTCTTATTCAAACATTTTCATAACAAACTAGCTAGGAAAATATTTTTCTTGGCCAGAGCCTTAAGATGAGAGGCTTGTGTTGTAGGTAAGAGTATGCAACTGTTTGTTTGGATTAAGAACACTGAACAAACAGCTTTGTGCATCTGTCTTTGGAACAGTTCTGTAGCACAATGCTTTCACATTTTCTAAAATGGAATGTGAAATATCTTGTACTCAGAAAACGAGCCACTTAAAAATGACCTGTAGAGATTGCTTGTGACTATTGGCCTCCTTGGTTATTCAGTGGTTGCTCAGCGCTCTAGCTCTCCTTTCACAGAAGTTGTTGCTGTATCTACTACCTCCAAATCCAGAAAAGCTGGTCTTTTTCTGAAGAATTAATTAGTCTCTTTGATTCAAAATGAAATTATTTCCTTGGTTCTAGTGCCGTGCAGGAAGGAGATGCATGCTTGTATGAAGATGTAGCAATGCACTTGAGTCACTCAGTGTTTTGGAGCAGTAGGATGACACTTCAGGGGTGACAGGCTGCCCTGTGGAGTCTCCTTCTCTGGAGACATTTAAAACCTGCCTGGACATGTTCCTGTGAGACTTGATCTAGGTGATCCTGTTCTGGCAGAGATTGGACTGGATTACCTTTTGAGATCCCTTCCAATCCCTAGTCTTCTGTGATTCACGCGAGATGAAAAATCACACAAAAATGTAAGGATTGAGATTGATGCCACGTCCATGCAACTTTTCTGGTTCTCTCCCCCGGCTCCCTCAGCAGCCTGGTGAGGATCTGCACCTTAGGTAGAAGAATACTGCAGGTAGTAGTGAAGACTTCTGCAGGTGACTCAGTGTTGACTACTCTGGAAGCCCAGAGTAGTCCAGCTACACCACTTTAGAGCTGTCAGTGGAGGACTTCCATCTCCAGCTGTGTTGCCTGTGTCATTGCTTTTCTGCACCTCTCAGCATGTTGTGCTGCCTCCCTATTCCCCCTTAACTGGCCGAGGTACTAGAGCACTCAGCCTGCAATACAGGTCATTGAGAAATTGGTGCTTGGAGATGCCATATAGCCTTCTTAAAGCCTTTCAAGCAGCTCATTACATGGGAATTGGACCCAGGTCTCCTGAACTTGTAGATCGCTCTCTCAGGAGGTTTGTTGGTAGCAGAAAGAAAAGCGAGAGAAAACAGCTGGAAAGCCTCAGTGATTGGGGAGGTACAAGAGTTGGCATCAAGGCTGTGCAAGGAAAGATGCCCTTTATGTGAACAGAATTTAGAAAACTTGGTGCCCAAAACTTGTTTTCTTAAGCTGTATCAGCTGATCTGGGAAAAGATTGTCTTAGAAACCTTGACCCTCTATTTTCAGACCATTGCAGCTATAACAACACTGCTTGCTGGGAGCAAGTACTCACTGGAGAATTATTTTTGGGTCAGTATGCGCATTTCTGCTTCTACCTTTTGCTTTTCCAGATTCTGGGAAGGAAGTCTAGAGGCAGTTTCTTACAAAAATGGCACTTAATGTTCCTTTTGCCCTTTTGACATAGAAAATGCATATCTGATGGAGAGTATTTGTTTTCACTTGTCATGTGCTAAGAAAGTTTATACATTGCAAGTATTACCAATCTAAACAACACAGCCTAATTGGTGGCCTTGCGAAAATAAAACAGCGTGGCTGTTTGAAGGATTGTCACGTGTTCTGGAGTGAAAGCATTTAAACGTCGAGATTCAGTGTCTGTGACTGAACTTTCATTTATGGATTTAGGAAGCCCTTCATCTCTGTGTCATCTCCAAGCTCAACTTAATGTAAAGGATTGGACTGCGTATTTAAAGGTATTTTTTTTTAATACACACAAGGTGTTTTTATAGAGACGTTTATGGTCCTAGTCATCACACGTGTAGTGATTTGTACTTGATGAAGTGATGGAGGATACCTGAACAGTGTTTCTTAACACTTTCAAAGAGAAGTCACAATAGCAGACATGAAGAAAGATGAATGAGCTGTGTTGGGAACAGTCTTCTACAACAGGTGATGTGCTGTGTATGAAACATTTCCTCCTAAGGAGTTTAGTGCTGAGGAAGTTGCTGTGTATCGGCTTCTCCACAGTAACATGTTTAGTAGTTAATAGATGTGTTGTCAGTGTCTTGGTGGTGCATACATTAGTTTTGTAGTAGTCTTGAGAGTCTGACCATACATCTCTGCAATGCTACTGGCTCTTTATGGTGGTGTAACACCCTGCTTATGGCTGTACTGACACTGATCCCAGCGTCATTCCTGTTGACATGGGCTGTTGCCATGCAGGAGCAGAGGTAGCTGCACTGCAGTAAGGTATTGGTTAGGTGAGCAGGGGCCCAGGCATACTTCTGGTTGAGATAAGCTTTAGATTTGTGTTGCGCTGCTGAGCGTGAAAAGGGCATCTGAGCACAAACGCTATGTCACTGTACTTTCCTCTGTGCTACTGGCCACAGAAACCGGGATACATAAATCTCATTAGCCAGAGGGTAAATCCCTAACGTTGGAAAAGACTGTCTTCACCCAGAATGCTTCTTTGGGTACCTATTGAATGTCTTAGAAACCCTGGGCAGTTAAGATCCAATGGCATGAGGAAGCACAGCCCTGTTGTGCAGGCAGTGTGTGTGGTGAATTTGACCTCAACAGGCAATACTTATGGAATGGGATTTCCTGAATCTCTAGGGAATTCCTAGAGATGGCCAAAAAGTGTAGAAAGGCCCAGGCAGTTCTACAAAGGGTTGGGCAGCAAGTGGTGTAGTCTCTGCTAGATTGCTTTCTCTTATTGTGGAATTTTCCCCTTTGTCTATGGAAGAAGATAATGGTTCTTATTAGTAATTTTGCTGCTGCTTTCCCTATGGTGTCTCCTAAAGCAGAAGGAATTCAAAGCATCACAAATATTTCAGGAAATACCTGAAGCTGCAACTGTATGGTTGGATCACAGAAGACAAGCTGAAATTGAAAAAGCTGAGTTTAGTCACCAGGAAAAGAGGGTTTTGAGATGCATTGACTGATGCAGTGAAGGATTCTGGTCTTAAGCATTGGGCAGGGCTCTTGGAGACCTCGAGCTCAGGTGCTGGTCTCAACTTTGAGAGCTTTAGTGACTTTTGTGTGTACTTATCAGCTATTTCTGAAGCTCTTTCTTGAGTTCAAGAGTACGTGAAGCTACTTGTGAAAATCTTATGTATATTTATATTATGAGGAGCTGTGATGCAGCTTTGAGCTGGGTGAAGTGGGGTAGCAGCTGTATCTGTGAATAGCTATGAGCTTACCTCCCTACCAGTGGTGCTGGGTGGGTGTGCAGTCATGGCTGGGTTTGGGGAACCCCTCTGACAGTGCCTTGCTGGGTGTGGGGGCATCAGCACCTGTGGAAAGGAAGGACTCTGCTTACTGGGGAATGTAGAGAGAAGGCTGAGATGACTCCTAGGAGAAGCTCACATTGCGTTAGCTATTTCCTGTCCAGCCCACCTCAGGACACCCCTTGTTGACATACGTGTTTCCATTTACACTGCAGTATGTTTGCCAGAGGGCGATTGCTCCTTTAACCTGAACCCTTCTCTTTAGGCCTCCTCTGTTTGCTCATTTTAACCCTGTTCCCTTTATCACTGCCCATCCCTCCCTTCTCTTGCCTCCACCTCTGATTCTTATTTCTTAATCTGCCTTAGTTTTTTACCCTTTCTAAAAGTTTTGCTTCTGTGTTCCTCCTCCCTCTGCATTAGTCCACCATCTGGCCACTCCATCTTGACCACTTTCTTCAGCCTTTAACCCCCCCACACTCCCCATCATCCTTTCTGTGGTTCTCTTTTTCTTTTCTCGTACAGAGCTAAAGGTCATCCTTGCATAAAAAGAGATGCCATCTTTGGGGTCACATCTCTGTCTTTGATTTCATTTCTTCGTATTTGAAGCCCTAGGAGCTTTGAATGTCCTTTCTACTTTCCCCTCTGTTTTGGTAGCAGTGTGCAGAGATAGCAGGTTGTGACATTTGGATGGGAACTACAAACACCTGAAGTGGGAAGTTTTCAGGGCTGTGTGCACACCAGCGTACCATGGCTGAATCTTGTGGGGCTGTACCAGTCACACCAGCTGAGGACTCAGTTACTTCCATTGTTCAAGGAAGAGGTTTGCAACATTTTCCTGGATTGTGTACACGCTTGGAGCTGGATGTTCAGCATTTCCCATTTGCAATTACTTCTACAGAGCTTGGAGCCAGTCCCCAGCCTTGAATAAGAATGTCTTTTGTATCTCCACTCAGTGCTCCCAGCCAAATCTGTGCAAAGAATCATTGTCAGCAGAGCAACATTGCGGAGAGGCATGGCTTTTCATAAAGCTTAAAAAAAATATATGTGTGTTGGCAAATGCTGTGTAAATGTTATAGCTTATCCTGGCAAAACAGTGCTTTTGCTGTTAGAGTGGATTTCCTTGGGGAAACTGGTATCAATTATCCCAGCGGAAGCATCCTTTTTGCCAGTTGAGGAAGGTAGGCTCGAGAGCAGTGCCAGTAAGGCATTACTGAGGCAGCTTTGGTCTTGGAACCGAATCGGCGTCGTTTGAACTCGCGCCGAGGAGGTTAGCATGCTAAAAGCTTGAGCTACAGCATCTGTGTAGCTTTACATGTGTGGGGTTTTGTGTTTTTTTTCCTAATGGCAATCTGCTTTTGTTTTTTTTGGTATTAGCATCTTTGTTGGGGAAAAAACCAGATAGTCCCTGCGAGCAAATCTTTGTTAAAATTAAAGGAGCCATGATTTGGTTTAATGGAAACCTGCATTCTTTCACTCTTCCTGGTGACTGGGAATATAGGGATCGGTATCACCCCCCTCTTTGCCCCAAAAGATGCTTTGGTATGAGTTTGAGCTGCTAGGCTCTTGTATTCCAAAGGCTTTCCTGCATCTGAGCTCTAGAAAATAGTATTTTAAAGAATATGAAAGGGAGATGCCTGTGTTCCCATGACCCCAGGATCTGAGGACTGGTGGAAAAGTTCCTTGTGTCGCAAAGCTGGTTGTTTGGCTGTTTGGAAAAGTTGTTGTAGCGTAAGAATCACTCTTGTGGGTTATAGCTGCAGAGGTCAAACTCATCATCCCTTTTGGAAGGTGGGGTTTTAGATTGCATGTGCCCTAGGTTTGCACTTCGTACCCAGATCTGCTTGTTGTTGTATCAGGGTTATGTAAACCCAAAGTAAAAATAACGTGAGCTGCAGCGTGCAAACTCATTGTGGCTTAAGGACAACAGCACCATGTTCACTCCTCACACTTTGAAATTAAAGTTGTAGTGTCATAAAAGGCAATTTTTATTGTTTTCAGGGAACATAAAAGCCCTTGGAGCAAAGTCAGGAGGCTATTTTGATGAATAAGGTCAAAGTCTGGTGTACATAAAGCGAGCATTGCACAGTGTTATAGCTTGTACTGAGTGTCAGCAAGTTACCAGAAGCCCTGATCCTGTCAGCAGTGTGTGTGTGTGTGTGTTTACCCTTGTAAATACCCTTATGCAAATACAGCTGTAGTAAAGTTATGCTTGAACTTCGTGTTGGAAGAATTGATGTTTTCTTAATGCAGTGGTAAGGCTTCAATATTTTGAAATTGCGCGCTGGCCCCAGAGAGTTAAAACACGGGTTTTTGCAATGAGACGACAACTTCAAAACAGTGGAATCTGTTGTTTCAACAACCTGAAGCCTTTCGTTTTGATGTTTATGTTTGGTTGTTTAAATAACATACAATAATCTTTTGAAATAGCAAATACTGTAGCTGTAAAACAAACGTATGTATGGCACAGAAGCCCATCGGACTATTTTTAATCCCTTTTGTTACCATTTCCATATAAATCACCAAGTCTGCAGAGAACTTTTGATGTTCTTTCCTAGGACTTGGATGACTTGAATATTAAAGACAAGTATTTTTCTGTCCAAAAATATTTATGAAATTCTTCTCCAGCACTTGACAGAGGGGCTAAAATGATTTGAGTAACTTTTAGACTGGTTTCTGTAGTTTGCTAAGAGTGAAACAATATGAGAGCCCCTTCCAGTTTTAAGAGAAACTTGGAGGTTTGGACTGTACAAAATTTTTCTGTGGCTGTTTCTGTAGGAAAAAAATGAGACAATTCAGTCATGAGAAAATACTGTTTGTCAATGAAAGGACAAAAAGTTGTTTAATTACCTGAATTTTTGGCAAGGATCAGTGTTCAGACCTTCGAAATGCTTTAGCTGATGGTGGCGAGGTGTATCTCTACACCTGCTGCCCTGCAGTGGCTGGTTCTCTTTGTGCTGTTGGCTGTGCTGTCCCCCAGCAGTAGGTTACTTCTGTCCCTTCGATATGCAGCAGTATTTAGTTGATTGTATCCCACCATGATTGAGTTTTCAAGCCAAAAAAAGGATGACCCTGGGCAGATACAATCTCTGCTTGGGGAAGCAGAGCAATTGGCAGGGCAGTAATAAGGGGAAGAAGGGAGTCAGAGGTTTGTCAGCCTTGTTCCTTGCCAGCTTCATCAAAGCTCATTTGATGCTTTAAACAATTGGAACAATGAGGAGGGGAATAAAAGGTGGCAAGAAAAGCTCACTGGAATAAATGGAACTTTTTCCTCCATGTGAGGAAAAAGCAGACCATGACTTGCAGCGAATGGTGTGACTCACTGTGACATAAACCCTACCAAGCCACAGCGTGTTTGCTTGTGCAATGGCTGCACTGCTGCCCTCCTCCATCCCTTTCCTATTTTGCTCCTGAGCCCACGCGGCAGATGTTATGGCAATCTATTCTTAAACCATTCCCGGTTTCTTTTTGGTATCAGCCGCAGGGGAACAGCATCACATGAGCAAAGGCAGTGGGTTTAGTGGCTCTGCCAGCCATGCCCAGCGGGGTGACCCCAAAGCCTGAGCAAGCACTGCACATCATGTACCAAACGTTGTAGTAGCCACATCCATGTGCTTTCTCGACTCCTCCCAGAGTGGGCTTCTGCATTTGCTCCTGGGTGAGGGGGGGAAAAAAGAAAATGGGAAGAAAAAGAAAGGATCAAAGGGTTAATTGTAAAACATCTTGCAGGATGGAAATGAAAGAGGAGTGATCAGTGCAATAACTGATGGGGATGTAACTGAAGTGCATTTTACAGCAGCTCATTAGAATAATGAGGAACCCACAAAGGACATGGGAGATGCAAACAAGCTTTGTTGCTCTGTCATTATTTTTAGGAGCAATGTGATACCACTGAGGACGGGCTTAATAACAGATAATTGCCTGGCTTTACTCTTGCTTTTCTCTCTTTCTTCTTCACGTCCCCACCCCCTCCTTCCCTGAATGGTTTTATGGATGTGGACTTAGTAATGTTGTGGCAAAGTGTCATTTCCTCTTTTATTGGAATGACTCAAGTCTGTGCGTTGTGGTGGAGGTCAGGAACATGTTTATGAAGTTTGCACTGTGGTTAATCAGTAGGAGCATGGAAGTTTCCTTCTCTTTGCTTCAGTGGGGGGATGGCACAAACTGCCCATAAATTTTCCTGTTCTGTCAGGAGCTTGATCTTGAAATGATGTCCGATGAATCAGCCTATGGATCCTCCTAAGGTTCCTTATTGTTGTGCGCAGTCTCTTTGGACTACAGAAGGGTCTGACGTACTAGCTGCTTTTCTTTCTTTGCCCAGGATCAGTGGGTCACATTTGGCAAATACTTTTCTGCCTGTGGCAAATTTCCTCTCCTGCTCTGGTTTTGCACTGAGGGCTGATGATCATGTCCTGGCTGTTCAGTCTCAACACACAGGCAGCCCTTGTAGGCTGCTGTAGGATCCAGAGCAGGGCAAGTGGAAAGGTGAACTGCTTTGGTGATGGATGGTAATGTCATAAAACAAAGCTGCTGTTTCTCACTGCTTTAGGGTCACTGTTTCAATAAAACCTTATATTAGTTGATATGATTTTTATTTTTATATCTTAAGGCCGGCTTTTGACTCTACTTTATGGCCTTGATACAGCTGTTTGACTTGCTGGGTCTGCAGAGGGACACTTAGCTGTCACTAGAGAGCTCCAAATTACTCACGGGTTTGCACTTGCTGCCTTAGCGGTGAGGCTCTCGTACTTGTAAGGAATGGCAGTCACAGTCATCGCTCCTGTTCTGAACAGACACAGCACTGATGATTGCTTCCATAAGAACAAATAGAGCCTTGCATGGCTGTTAGGTAGAGCTGCTACCAGGGACCTAGAAAGGGAAATACTCACCAGCAAAGTCAGTGTGAAACTGGACTCTGAACGAACTGCAGTGTGAAACTGCTTGGAAATGAACAAAAGTAGCTGAAATTTGGTGGAGATGAACAGGAGTAAATAAAAAGAATGATCAAGAAGGATCAGAGCTTTCAACAAAAACATAAAAAAGGCTCATTAAATTAGAACAATTTTTTTAGACCTTTTTTTTTTTGAGACTTGTGTGCAAGAAAACTGAGACCATTTAATGCTCTTTTTAAATGCTCAGACACAGCCCGGACCCATAAGTTACAATAAAATTTTGATTTTTAAGTTTTATTTTAATGCCTCACCTCTTTCAGATAAACAAAAAGCCTCTGGAAAGTCAATTGTTTAAATCTGACCTGGGTTACGTTAGTGGAAAATCTAGAATACAGTCATTAAATGAGTTGGTGCCAATCAATAGTGAAAAGATTTACTCTTTCTGATAAAGTAAATTGATTAATTAGAAAGTTTCACAGTGGGGTGGAGGAAAGCATGTGGTCTAACTTGATAGCTATTTGTCTATGTGGGTAAAGAACTTAGAGCTGTAACATGGGATAGCAAAATGTGTAACTCCAGGATAGGAACAGAATTCTTTATTTCAGCTTCCTGTGTGGTCTGGTGGTGCCAGACAGGACAGATGCTAGATCTGCATTTGGGCCATATGGTCAGAGATGTGGACACTGTATGTTTTCAAGGGGTAGTTGTGATGGGATGTCCACTGCCATGTTAGGCTTCCTCATGGTCTTCAGAGCCATGTCACAGGTAATGAAGACATCAGAACAACACATCTGACACCACAGGCTTAGGAAGCTGTAAGAGGGGTTATTTGAAGGGAGAGTGGTGTGGAAAATGCGTGGAAGCTGATTGTAGAAGCTTTGGACCAGCAGACGCTGAAGGTAGTTTGGCTGATACTAGATTTTGATGTTCAGACTCCTTTGAGATAAACTCAGTGGAACAGAGACAGTGTTTGCCTGCTCCAACTCTGCAGTTTTACTCATCCTTTTATGCCGTGTTTGATAGAGACATACAGTGGCCAGATGTGAGGGTATAAGGGGCAGTGGGGGGACATCAGTGCAATCTCTTCTTCATCTGATGAATGAGTAGCCATTTAGTCTCACTTTCAGTAACTGGTCAGCAGAGATGTTCAGAGGAAGCCTAAAACCCAAAAAGCAGTCTATGGTCAGGTCATGTTAAAAGTGGGATAAAAACCATCAAATGGAAGGAAACTAAAATTAAAAACCATCTTAATTAGTGCCCTGAAAGATGAGGTGGACTTGGAAACACAATGTCTGGAAGTGACTTTAAGGTGATAGTGAACAGCAGATGAAAACCAAGTTTTAATGCAGGGCCAAAGGCAAGGGAACAAAGCAGCTGTTTTAAGACCTTCTGTCACTGAGCTTAGAGGGGCTTCTGTATGCAAGAGTACAGCAAGCACCAGCGTCTTTGTGTCGTACAGAGATGCCACCAAGTCAGATTTTGGGGAACAGTAGACTATGTACAGAATGCTCAAAAGACTGAACCTTGGGGAAAGCTGAGAGGTGGTGCTTATGAAGAGAACCAACGTACCAGGGACAATCACTGTTACTGAAAAACATTATGGTTGCAAAGAGAGGAAGAAAAGGAATCATTAAAGATTAATTTGATGCAGGTTTAAGGGATAAAAATTCTACAGATGCAGCCATCTAAAAGGACAGAGAGAACTTTTGGAACAGAGGAAAGTACAAGCAGTTATATGAATTTGAACTGAAAAGAAGTGCCAGAACCGCTGATGGCACTTTCTGAGGCTCCAGATCGCACTGGGGGCTAACTTGGGTACGGTTCTCTTGTCATTCTATAGAATGGACCTGAAATGAGGTGCCAGACTTTGGGGGAAATCCAGATCGCTTCCAGATTTGTGTGTCTTACAACTCTGTGATCACCTATGTTTGTGCAAGCGAGGAATGTTTGCACAGAGTGACTGTGGGGATGCTGTGATGGCAGATGGGCATCAGAGTGGGAGCACTGGCATGGGAAGAAAACACAGCGTATGGACTCTGTGCAGTCTTCTGACTGCCCAGCTTATGGTAGGTGGTCCAGGTTTCTTCGCTCCCCTGGGCACAGTAGAGCCTCCCATAAAAAGCAAAGAAACTTGTTTGTGCCTTTAATAACTGCACCGCCCTTGGTGGTACACGAGGGACAGCATGCATTTTAAATTACAGAGGCAAAAAAACAAGTGGTACACAATCTTATCCCACTTTGCAAACCCACCAAAGAGTCTGAGAGCCTTGAGAAGCCTCCAGCACCACAAGGTTAGCCTATCCCGACTTTGTCTCGCTGTTTTCCTTTCCCTGCACCTCTGTGTGTCTGGAGCCCAGCTGAGAATGGAATGAGCAGCGCCGAAGGATTGTGAGAAAGACGATTTGTGTGGTAAACCCAGCACAGCCAGAAGCAGGAAGTACCAGATTTATCATGGGAAATCCTCTTGTTGTTAGATGTTTCCAGCCTACTTCTCCAGGCTTAAGCTCTCTCTGTGCTGTGTGTAGGCCCTGGATCGACGGGGATGCTCAGCATTTGCTGACTTGAAATGCATTAAATTAATTAGCACCCTGTTAAATCGGGGCTCTGTTGCTGTGTCAGGCAATCCCCCACAATCCACAGCTGCTCAGAATTTTCCTGTATCTCGTGGAACACTCTAATAAGGCTGTAGAGGAGTTTATGTGAGGTGGCATTGGCTTCTCCTTGCTCTCGCTGACAGATGCCAGCCAAAATCTCTCCCTCATCGTGTCATACATTGTGGCTTTTGGGCTGCAGGCCACTTCTTGAAGAGCAGGTCCTCTGGCTGCCTTCACTGTGGGTCAGCCACATCCTCCCTGAGGCTAGTCCTCACTGTTTCCATTACACTAGGCTGAGGAGTGTATTTTTTTGCTGCTCTCATACAGGTGAGTAGTAGTGCAGCATCAGGGGATACCTTCAGGCACAGAGCCAGGTGGGGGATGATACCTGTGTGTATCTATTTTTCCTGTTCTTGTGGAGAAAGATAAACCACTCTTTCATCCTTATCTTGTTTTCTCTGTCCTTGGCCCTGGAAATGAACTCAAAGCCCATAGAAACTTTCTGTGTGTGCAGCCCCTGGCAACAGAGAGCTGCACATCTTCACTGAGCACCACGTGGAGGATATTTGTCTGTTTGCCCTTTATCTTGCTTTCTGCTGGCTTCCTTTTTGATTACTAGCTCATAAGAGAGGTGGTTCAATCATTCCCTGTGCACTGGAACAGGCTGTCCAGGGAGATTTTGGAGTCTCCTTCACTGGAGATGTCCAAGACCCGCCCGGATGTGTTCTTGTGTGACTTGGTCTAGGTGATCCTGCTGTTGCAGGGGATTGGACTAGTTGAACTTTTGAGGTCCCTTCCTATCCCTAATGATTCTATGATACTTTCTCTGCTACTTGGAATTTGTATGCCCCTCATACTCTGTGCTGTGCCTCCTGTCATAACCCACCCATCTGCACTTGTACTTCCTCCTTTGGAGTAGCTTCTGTTACTGCTGCGCTGGTTTGAGCCGTATGCAGATTTGCACTAATCAGCAGCAACAAGGCAACCAACAGCTAGGACATAGTGGGGCGTCATGAATGATTGATCACTTTCTCCTGCAACCACTTGACATTTGCTATTACTTGGAGTCTGTTTGCTGTGCTTGAATCAGGCAGAAACACATCTCCCGTTGACTGTAATGGAGGTCATTCCAGTAAGCAAAACTGTGTGCACTGTTGATGGCTACAGTATAATTTTATTGATTTAAAGTGTTTTAAGTAAAGGTATGATTTCAAGCCCAAAGATAAAGGTGGCTCTTTGGTGTAATTGCACAGTAATCTCATTCAGTGCCCCAAATAACACTGTGAGGTCTCCTAATTTATGGACAGTGTGTACATCAAGTGATTAGGGGTCTGGAATGATGAGGCTGCAGTATGGAGGGCGTGAATGAGTGGGAGGAGATGACAGAGTCCTGTGCAGAGGCACTTCATGGGGGCAGCCAGCTTTGCTTTGCACTTCGCTGGTGTTTTGTTCATGTCTCCCACTCATCACAGGGGAGCAGAGGTTGAAAGAAGGGCCATAAGGTGCACAGCTGGGATGCGAGTCTCTGGGGGTGTTTCACAAAAATGTTGGGAGCATCTAGGCACAGAGCTTTTGAGTTAGGCTTATCTCTAGGCCCTTCTGTTCACAATATATCTGCCTGCTTTAATTACGGGTGCCGCATATCATCTTTGCTGTAGCTGCTCTCCATGCCAAAATAAAACCAAAGAAAGGAGAAGGTTGTTGTAAACATGAAGATTATGCCTAGGTGTTTTTTTTAAGCTTTGCTGATCGTCTGCTCAAACAAAGAACTTTTGCAGCCTTGCTTCTCAGAGCATTCCTCTGTCTTGAATCTCAGGGAAAGGATGTGCTACATCTTTGAGGAGCCAAGCTGACTCAACAAATTGCACTGGCTCTAGAACTCTCACGGCTTTGAGATCCCAGCTCTGAGACAGGGTGATGGTAGAAGTTCTGAGGGTCTTGTTAGGCCAAGAAATTTCCAGCCACATGAGCTGAGTGTAAGTGAGAGGACCCAGCATAGCATGTTGAGGGTGTTGAGCAGGAGAAAGCTGGCCTGTGATTGAGTTTCCACACTGTTGTGTTTTCCTTTGATACTAGAGTGCCTATTAAAAAGAAGACTGAGGTGCTAGACTGTAGCAGAATGCAGACAAATCTTCCTTGTTTTTTTGGTAGGTTAATATGTGCCTAGCTCATCCCAGTGAGATGCCAGTGGCTTCCATGGAATTTTACTGGAAATGAACTGGGTACCTCCTGACAGAGAGAAGCCTCAGACTGCCAGCAAACTTTTGCTCCCTGCTTATTTTATTTAGATATGTGTGTTATCTCTTTTTCTGTGTGTGGGGGTGTGTGTATAGTGAGGTTAAGACTGCTCTATTGACTATCATTTACAAAGAAAACAGGAGCCTTTTGCCTCACAACTGAGGTAGGGAATCCTAGCTGAGATGAGTCTTCTCCAACGTGACTGAAAGGCTGGCTTGAGGTAATGCTTGGGGTCTGACTACTGTAATTTCATTGTCAAACTTGCATGCTACAGCTTTGGGGATCCTGAGGGCTCAGTCTTGAATTCATTGCTCTCTATAATTCTTTAACACCTGAGATGATGGAGGGAAAACACATCTATTAATTTTGAAGCTCTTCCTGAAGGGCTGCTGAGGCCAAGTATAAGACATCAGTGAGCTTGGCAAAGCATGATCTGACAGGAGGAATTTAGGTAAAGACAAGGGCAAGGTTTAGTAAGATAAATTGGTTGCGTGAATGAAAGAGACCCTAGCCAGTAGCTGTACAGAAAAACATCTGGGATTGTGGTGTAGCTCAGCTAAGGTGTGTTTAAAAAAATAATAAAATCCACAGTAACGCCACTGGTTAGAAGCCAAGACTATAGGACTCGTATGGAAGGGCTTGAGTTGTTCAGTTTTGAAGTGTGACACACCTGTTGTGCTACATTACGGTAGCTTTTGAGAAATAACCCATTGTCTAATTGTTAGGGTTCAGCCAAGGATGGATCATAGATTTAGGTACAATCGGAGGAATGTAGTGGAGCAGTTCAGGTTTTGATTGGTCATGTTACCTGTTCAGCAAGGAGCATCTTGGCTTCTGTGGTAGCAGACCTCAAGGTATCTGTTTGTACAGGTCTGTTTTGCTACAGGCCATGTAATGGGTTAGAAGGCGGCTCTCTGCTAAAGGACAGGGACAGTATCTGTCAGATTCTCATGTTTAGTTTTCAGGATGAAGAGTGAGTGTAACAGAACCAAAGTAAAACCAAGGTCTCATGTACTTGATGGTTCATAGCTACGTGCCAAAGAGTTGGCTGAATGAGGGGGTCCTGCATGCTGTTGCTGACTTAGCACTGCATCGAAGAACCAAGCATAGGCAGAACGTACTTCCAGTTGCATGAAAATTACTATGAAGATACCATCTAGAGGTCACGGTCACTTGTGTGCACCACTCGTGAAAGAAGGATGACATGCCTTGATGGGCTCTGCTGTGCCATGGGATCAGAGCCCAACTCTAATGGCTGATCCAGGCCACAGACCCATAATCCTTTCCTGATAATAGCATCCTTGCTTTGGGTTAGTAGAACTACTATGGCCTTCTCCCTCTTTCTCTCATTTTCTTTCACAGTGATGACCCAGTAAAAGCAACCCTTTGTAAGGGATTTGCTTTGATAATGTTTTTGTGTTGGAAGGTTTTTTGGTGTCTGACTAAAGCAAAGTCTTTAGGGTGGCATGCAGGAGATGTGAAAATGTTAATTCCCCTCCACTTGGGTGTGTGCTTCAAGGGCAGTGATGGCTGCGGTAAAAGCACCGTTGATTCCGAGGGCTTAATTGCTTTAGAAGTTGCCATGATCATCTCTTTATTACCATAGCAGAACGTGCTTTAGTTCCACTGTGGCCAGTGTTTAGATTGAGGCAGACCACAGGAGGAAGAGAGCATGACCCTGTGCTCAGTTCCCCACGCTCCTGTCTAAAAACAGATAGACCAAAAAAAAGGGTATTTTTCATGTATTCTAGACCTCAGAGCTGCGCAAGCTGCATTTAGCTGTAGGCTGCAGTGTTTGGGTCCCGTGCTCGGTTTAGTGCAGTAGAGGATCTGTGTTTCCCTACTTATCCATGCAGTCTGGAGGCTGCTAACTGGCCAGTCTCTCACCTCAGAATTTTCTTGGCAGTGTCTTCCAAAGAAGGGAGATCTTGAGGCAGAAGCAGGACCAAAGCAGTCTTCCCATGGAAGAGTCAAGGTTGGAGAGTCCCTCTGAAGATCATTATTTCAATGCTTTTCTCAACACAGGGCAAACCACAGCAGGTTTCTCAGGATGTTGCCTGGTTAGATTTTGAGTCTCTCCAGGGATGGAGACTTGGCAGTCTTTCTGATCAACCTGTTTCAGTGCTTGACCACTCTCTGCACATGATTTTTAATTTCTTTTGGGATTTAATGGCATGTGGCCTCTGTTTTTGGCTTGTATAGCCCTGCACACTGTTCAGATTGCATTCCTTGGCCTCCTTTTCTGGAGGGCATGTTGAGAGAGACAGTCTCAAACTTTTGTGGCTGATGTTAATGCCCAAAACGTGGCTCCTTCTGACCCAGTTTCTGACTTGCTCTATTTTATTTAGATACTTGTGTTCCTTAGCCTCTAAGTGCTTCTAGCCTCAACTAAACCAGTTTCATAGTTGGTTCCTTTACAGCAGAGAAGTTGTTCCCACACAACCGCACTTGAATGGTGGGCTAGTTGTTTTATGAGTCTGTGACAAACCTGTACGTGGTTGGTGTGTTTGCTGGCCCTACCCAAGCCTTTTGTGTTGCCCACAAAGAGTTTCCTCGTTACTTGTGTCTTTTGTCTCTATCATGCTTCAAGGAATTCTGTTAGTGTTGTGGAAAGGGAGCAGTGAGCAGAGCCTGGCTACAGAGGGTTGCACTTGTGAAATATCTCCATTTTAATCCACATGTTTGTTCCAGCTGGAGTATTTTCACAGCTGCCTAAGGCGGGGAGAAAGGGACACTAACAAATCTTGTGAGAGACTTCTTCAGGTCTCATTTCCAAACATCCTTGAAAACTAAATCACATTCACTTACAAAAATGCCCCAAATAGCGGGGTTTTTTTTTTGTTTTATCCTCTGTAAACTGAGGGAGGGGAAAAAAAATAGTTTCTAGTTGGAATTTAATTCAACAAAGGGCTGAATACTCCCAGCGCTGAAGCTGTTCCACATTTGCATCCGTTGAGGATGTGACCCCCAGCCCTCAGCCCTAGCTGAACTTTCTCAGTAGTTTCATACAGCTATAGGACACACACACTAAAAAAATGACTGCTTCAATGGGAAGAATTTATAAGCCTGTATTGTTTCCATAATTTCACTGCAACCATAATTCTAACCCTAATGATAAAAGCTATAGTATTATTAAGATACAGGGCTTTGCCCTCCCCCCCTTTTCTGGTCTTGGGTGGTCCAGAATGTTCTCAGCTGGGTTTCCACCACATTTCTGATTGACCTGATTACTTTTCCCAATGACAGAATCCAAAATTGAAACCACATCAGAACTTACTGGAGTTGGTTCTGGTTTTGATGTTCTTGGAGCTTCTCTGGTGGCTCAGCAGGATATGTCTTCATGAGGGTTCCACCATACCTCTTTTTTTTCCTTCTTATGGTGGGTTTCCTTTGGAGACTTTGCTAACAGGCTTTGGACTTTTACCTCCACTGCCTGAACTGGTAAGAAAAGTCCTTGAGGAAGGGCAGCAAAGGAAGGCGAGACTTTAGTTGAGATTTTTGTATTTCAGGGCCTAATTCTGGATATGAGCTTGTAGGGCTTGAGGGGTCTGTGCAGAGGAAGAGGCTTATTCTGCAGGAGAAGACATTTCTCATGACAGTTTGCTTCACTGAACTCCTAACCTTTCTTCTCTCAGTCCCCTGGAAGGTTGAAAAACTTCTAATGCAGTCAAAACCTCAAATTTTTATTACCTTTGTTGTAAAGGAAAGGACTGGGGCAAGCTGAGTTGAATTTATTATAGGGAAGAGTGATTACGATGGTATTGGGGAGACTCCTCTGAAAGCTGCAGTGCCTCACTGGAAGTCCTTAATCTGCATGGAATGAGGGAGGTCCCTCTAATAGTTCCTTTTCCTTCCAATTCCAGCCCCTTACAGCCTCCTCTGGCAGAGCAAAGAGTAATGGGTTCTTCCTTCACACCATGACTGGGTCCACTCCTTTCTCTCTTTCCCAACATAAAGTCATTAGGGCAGTATGTGATGTGGGGTTGGACTTAGTCCAACTCACACTGCGGATTTCCTTGTGCCCTTGCACCCACGTCTTTGAACAGTTAATATCCACATTTGCATGACTCAGGTAGGGTTGCATCTATGGGAATATGTGCTGGATTAGGTGGTGTTAATGGTAGTGGCACCTTCTCCTATTACCTCTGCTCCCTAAAAGGGTTTGGAGATGGGAGAGAAAAGCTGCCTGCACGATATTTCCATGCAGTCATCCACAACAGGGATCCAGAGAGGGCATCTAGCTTGTGCTCAGCTCAGTAGCTCCTCCTAGCAGGAAATCTTCACCCTCGGAGGTGTATTGTTTTCAGAGCCTTTTTAAGAAGGTGGGAAAAGCGTTTTGCGAAACAATAGGAAGTGGAGACCGTCGTGAAAACACACTCCAGCTGAGTTTTGGCACCAGCAACAGAAAGCTTAAAGAATCTTGTCCAACTCTTTATGGCTTTCTAAATGAACATCGCGATGCTCTAAGTTAAATAACGTTGTCCAACTCTTTTCATCCTGTTTGTAATTCCACTAGGGACATCATTACAGTAACCAGCTACTCTGGGATTCTCTAATGAAAACTCTGTTTCTGAATAGAATAATTAAAGCTTCATATTCAATTGTCAAACAACTCTGTCTTTGCTCAGTGCATGGATGTGATTAGCCCCAGCAAATCATTCTACAGCTTAAACACACAATTGCATCTAGTATAAAAATGATTAAACGGGCGACGTGCTGTTTGGGAAGTTTACAAGCAGATCAATGAGTAATGCTTAAGTGAAAATTTTATAGAGACGTTACGGGCGCTGCAGGTTGTGCGGAAGCTTTGCTGACAGCTTACCAATGTGCGTGTTCGTGTCCCATAAAGGCCGTGTGCGTCGTGAGGACAGGTTCAGCAGTTACCCGTGGAAAGGGAAAGCCTGAGGGTTTTGGGGTTTTCTCTATGTAAATGCTTTTGACAGCAAAGCATTACTTTTCCTCCTCCCAAAACAAAGTCCAATGGACAGTTTCTACACTGGGCAATATTTCCCCAATTCCATTTCAAAAGTATCTTTTTCTTGTTTGTTCTCCTTTGAATTTCTGTTCAGAATGGGGGAACAAAAGTGAGAGATTTTGTATGACTGGGAAAGCTACCAGTAAACTGGAAAAAAGATACTATTGGTAATCAAGGTATTAAGAAAAATAGCCAATCGATTGAAACGTGACCCTCACCTTTAGCCTTCGTTGTATTTTTTGCGTTTGCACAAAAAGAGATACCTGATGGTCTTACAACCAATTTTATTATATAATCCATAAAATTCTCCAGCCCTTCTTGAAAAGTGTCTTGTATGTGTAGTCCTTGTGGCTTACTGACTTCTGATATCAGCAGTGAATTGGGGCTTTTAATGGGGTCTGACAGACTTCTGTTGTTCTCTGTAGCTGATCTAGGTCATTTCTGTAGACAAAAATGTAGTGCCTGTAATTCAATAGATCGATCCATTGTGGTGTAGGAGTAGGGTAGTGAAGCAGTTGTTGTCTTTTGTCACCCTTCGTTTCTGGTTCTCAGAGCGGGGTCACAATTGTCTTCCATTCCTTGCAGCAGGACAGTCCTTCAGTTCTGGTCGTGGAGATTGTTTGGCTTGGGATTGGGTTTCCTGAGCTCTCTTCTGACGGAAAGCTCCCCTAGTATGAATGGAAAAATAAATTCTCAAAGAAAGATGAATTGTGTCTTGCTGTATGTGGCCCACAGATGGCCCTAGGGGAAGGCTTTTGATTCTCACCTGAGTTATCTTTGCATGGACAGTTGCAGGCTTTCTCTGAAGTTACTTCTGAAACGTCTTTCCCCCCGTTTGCAGCCTTTGGGATGAAGACAAATAAATAAACACAAGCGAGCACATTTCTATCCTGTACTCTACGTTGCCAAAAATAGTAGTCAGATGGAAAAGATTTTTCCAGAAGTCTTCTGCTGCATAATCTGTTTCAAATAAAGATAATAAAATAAACAACTGTTTATAAAGAGAATGCGAACGAGTAGGGGTCCCTTGCTGCCTGTTGCAAGAGCGCTCCGTGCAGGCGTTGTCTGCGAGAATTCCTGATCTGGCACACAAAGTTCTGGTTTTTATCTCCAAACCCCCCACTCTGAAACACTAGGGGTGGATTTCAGAAAACCTGCACCAAGTATAGTACCCCAGGAAACTCCTAAACTCTGGTGTGAACTGAGAAGGTTTGGGATTCAGATCCCTGGGTCCTCATCTCCATTAGCAGCGATCAAGGTGCTTAGATGGTCCTTGACTGTCTGCTTGGCTTAGTGGTGGGAAATGTGTTGTGTGAACCAGAAGACTTATCAGCTGGCATTGCTAGAAGGCACTGCAGGGCAAGATGTGATCTGGGTAAATAGTGAGCCAGCCAGAGAGGTGTCACTTTGGGGAAGCTGCTGCTCAGTTTCCCCTCTTCCTGTGAATGCTCACAGCTCACAGAGATACGGTTATGGCCACTTTCCAGAGCTGTTGATTTCCTCTCAGCATTGTTGTAGAAGTTTTGGAGAATCAGCTCTATATGACAGAGATTTCCAGCTCATCTTGCACTGACAGCGGTGGGCAGAAATCCTTCCCGAGGAGCCTTTCATGCCACAAGATGTTTAAGAAAGTCTGTCCCTGATCCTGGCCAGAGAGCTTGAAATGCAGAAGAGCAACACATGAACATGAGCCAGGGAATGTGGGGAAGGAAAAAGTGACCCAAACTTTGGGGCCGATTTTTTTTTTTTTTCTTTCTTTGGTTATCTCTTTTTTTTCCGGGAAGATTTGATTCAAATTCTGGCCTTTGCTTTGGACTGATTCTCCTATTAAAAAGAAAAAAGCTAAACCCCAAACCTAAATACACAGAGAAATAGATTTCCCGTCACAGGAAAAGAGGAGCAGACCTACGTGGCAAGCGTAGGGGAGAAGACTGCCAGAGGTGGAAATTTTCTGGGATCTGCGAGTTGGGTTCAGCTGGTTACAAGCAAGAGGGGTTACGAGGAGATGTGAATATTGGATCCCTCTCTAATTTGATTCTTATGGCAGTGATTATATTTATACACAGCCTGCAGACTCCAACCAAGTGTGGTGTCTCCAGGGATGGCACAGCCACACGCAAAAGTGTTCCTACTCTAAATTGTCTGTGTCTAAGCCAACAACAACTGAGAAGGGAAATGGAAGAAGAGAAAAAGGGGGTGGTCACCAGGAAAGTTTGGATGTGAGTTTTTGATCCAAACTCCTCTCCCACTGGAGATTTTGCTTCAATTTCCACCAGTTCTCATCCTTTTTTTCACCTTTCCCTTGGCTTTGCTGCCTTTGCTGCGATCCTGTCACCCGGCCTCCAGTCTAAGGTCTCACTGAGGTTTGGAGTGATCAGCTTATGTCTGCACCCTGGTGCAGGAGCAGAGGGATGGACAGCTGTCTTTTTCCCTGGAAACCTACAACCTGGGCCCCTTGCCTGGATGAGGGCCTGAAAACATGAATCTCCTTATAAATTTGGGTTATTCACTTACAGTACCACTCCCTGGCAAAGTATCTTTCTGTGGGCTTTTTTTACCCCTTGTTTATTGCAACCTTCCCACGGAGTTCTCTTCTTATTAGTGTGGATGTCATAAGGTTGGACCAAGCACATAGAGCTGATAGAGAATGAAAAAATTGTTGCCTGAACTCGCTGCTCTGGCCAGACCTGTTTGTGCAGCTTGTGCATCTTACCAGAGGCCTCCAAGTTGTTAATTTTCATAGAATCATTAGGGATCGGAAGGGACCTCGAAAGATCATCCAGTCCAATACCCCTGCCACAGCAGGACCACCTAGACCAAGTCACACAGGAACACATCCCAGGGGGGTTTTAAACGTCTCCAGTGAATGAGACTCCACAATGCCCCTAGGCAGCCTGTTCAGGTGCTCCATCACCCTCACTGTGAAGAAGTTCCTTCTCATATTGATGTGGAACCTCCTATGTTCCAGCTTACAACCATTGCCCCTTGTCCTATCACTAGATGACATTGAGAAGAGCCTGGCTCCATCCTCCTGACATCCACCCCTCACATATTTATAGACATTAATGAGGTCACCCCTCAGTCTCCTCTTCTCCAGGCTAAAGAGACCCAGCTCAGTCAGACTTTCTTCATAAGGCAGGTGTTCTCCCTCCTTCATCATCTTCATTGCTCTATGCTGGACACACTCCAGCAACATTATGCCCTTCTTGAACTGAGGGGCCCAGAACTGGACACGATACTCCAGATGTGGTCTCACCAGTGCAGAGTAGAGGGGGAGAAGAACCTCTCTTGATCTGCTAACCACCCCCCTTCTGATCCACCCCAGGATACTGTTGGCCCTCTTGGCCACAAGGGCACATTACTGGCTCATGGTGTCCTGCTGTTTGGAAGGAAGATATATGTTGTTCTCTCTTCTCCCTCCCAGACCTCTCACCAGCACCCACTGTGTGCTCTTAAACATTTTATTTGCCTACAGAGTGGCTCCGCAAACTGGCTCTAGTCTCACCCGTCCACTTTAAACACAGCCAAGGCTTCCTTTTAGGAATGAAAAGGTGAAACAGGCTCAAGCTTTCCCTTTCTCACCCATCCATCTCTGGGCTCTGTTTAATTTTGACTGTTTTATTTAAATGTTCATAAATGTGGAGCCTAAGCCAGGCTTAAGATTGTGCTGGGAAAGCATTAAAACCCCGTATCTTGGGCAAGGCTGGGAAGAAGAATAGGTTGATGCCAGGGCAGTGTGTGTTTGACAAACACATGGATTTGAAGGCAGAAAGGAGCGAGGCGGCGCTTTGCCTGCACATAGCCGTAGTATTTATGAATGTCTTTGCTGGGCGGTGAGAACCAGGTTCTGTTTAGCTCTCTCTTTGGGTGGTCTGCAAGAGATTCTGAGTAGCCTTCAGTAGCCTTCAGGCATAATTGCCAGGCATGCTCTTGTATCTGAGATAGCTTAATAAAGCATTACATATCTTACTGCTTCTATATTTTATTACCTAACCCAGTGCATGCGGTCAGCGGGTAATTAAATTCAGCTGTGTTTTTACTCTCTGTTTTAAGGTCGAAGTATGAATTTCTCCGCGACTTCTTTGAAATGGACTAATATGATGCATGCATGATAAAGGCAAGGCTAATCAGAGCCAGACTGTTGGTGCAATATAAGGTTGCCCCAGGTGTAATTTATTTTCATATTATTGGTGGTTTTACTGTCGAACATATTAGAAGACAAAGAAGAAATAATAATTCTTTTCCGTGTATGGCCAGAAAAACTACAGGCTGGGTTGAGAAAACTGGGCTTTTCTTTTCATTTCTGTCTTATGCCACGTTTTGGCTTGACTGCTTGTGCTCCGCACTGAAGTAGATTTTGATTAATCTATTTTTTCATTAAGTCACTCTCTAAGTGCACAAGGACATTGCTAGGTTGCTTGGCGCTGCTATGTGGTGCACCCTTCATGAAAAGCAACCTCTGCAGTAAAATGCACGCTGGAAGAAGCTGAAACCTTTTCCTTGGATTTGACCAGCTGGGGCTGGAAAGGCTGCATAGGCTGCAGGGGTTAGAGAACAGGTTGGGGGCTGTGGATAGTTGTGCGGTGGGAAGGAGAAAAGAGGCAGTTGACCTCTGTCTTCTTTCTGTATTCAAAATAGTGAGTTTGGGCAAGTTCATTTGTGTTTGAGACGCTGTGGTTGTCATGTCAGAAGTGAGTATTGACCAGGAAAAGTGGAGAGGTAACAAAGCTACGAATGCAGGGCCCAACCTCACTGCTGTCAGCTTACTGTGGAACTTACTGCAGGAGGGAAAGGGAATATTTGTACAGCTCTTTGGGAATATCCAGAGTTCTGTGTTCTTCCCCCTCAGCCAAATCTGTTTTGCAAATGAGATCCTCTTTCTGCTCCAAACTGCGCTTGCTTATCTTTGTGGACTACCATATGTGGCAGCTGCCAGGGTAAGACAATTGTTTCATGCTCAGTGAAACCGCTGAGGTACGGTATCCTGAGGCTGGAGCCCCAGGGTCAGCCCGGGGCTGCACCTGGGAGACATCTCTGCTGTCTGCTGGTCGCTGAGTCTTAACCTCGCAGAGGCCCTCTCTTTCCTCCAAGAAGACTTGTAGAGAACAGGACCTTAGTGTAATTCATCTCTCAAGTGAGTTGATTACAACACAAACCTCTTTGGATCTAGTCAGCACCACTTTTTTTGGTGGGGAGAGATGGGCATCTTTGGGATTGAACTCGCCTAACTCAGTTCAGCATTTCTTTGAAACATAGACAATACTGTCTGTTTACTTTAGCTGATTAAAAATAGTTGAGAAAACATTACATTGGTCCTGATGAACCTTTGTGGTCCCTTTTTTTGGGTAAAGATTTTTCGAGATCAGCCACTGCATCAAAATCCATCGGGGATGGCTCCGTACTAGTACATATGGCTACACAGCCCTCATAAAAGTCGTCTCTAAAACCTTTGACTTCTGAAGGAGAGAATTCAAGTCATCCATGACCAAACACAGTAGAGCTGTGGCAAATTTGCCAGATGAAGTGCTGCAACTCACTGCAACACCACCCTTGTTCACCGCTGTTTTGTGTGCTAATGCAGCAGATAAAATCCTCTTTTGCAGAAGTCATCTCTTCCTCCATTGTCCTTTCAGATAGCTGGCTTTCCACCTTGGTTGGGCAGAACTTTGTGGGCACGTGCAGCTGCTTGGCGAATCTTCCTTTGCAACTGCGGCGCTTACTTGGGCAAAGCCACACGGGCTGTAACCCAGCAGCAGCCGCAGAGAGCCTGATGTAGCACGTGTGAAATCAAGTGCTTGGTTGACCCGTTTCTGCTCCCCTAGCTGTGAAACAGTCTAAGAAAAGTCTCTCCTCTCAGGTTGACTTTTGCCTCTGAATTAATATTTGCAGAATACTTTGAGTTCCCTGGCTGACGGTGCTGCGAACGACACAGCATGACTCTGCTGTCACCACTTGCGAAGGGTCATGCTGGGCTTGGGATTTTGTCCTATAGAAGTAAGATAATTTTATTGTTCTAGGAACGATAGGGTGGTCTGGCTGCTAAATTACAGCACTCCCTGGGCTGGGGCAGTGCTTTCCCTGCCTGTTTGGGGTCAGGATTTGGCCCTTTCTGGTTTCATGTTTTCCTATTGAACTCATGAACTTGTATCAAATGTCAAAGCAACAAGAACTTGATGGTGATGCTCTGCCAGTGAGAAAGGACTTTCTGAAAATCAGAGCCTCTCCTTCCACTGCACTTCATCCCTTTCTCCTCTCTTTCCTTGCTCTCCCTGTGTCCCATCCCTGCTACCCCAGTAGGAAGCCACCCACTGAAGCTGGTGAACCCAAGTACCACCAGAGATCCAGGAAATCTTGATAGTGTGCAGATGCTGTTCTGTCTCTCAGCAATATTTACTTTTTGGATGAGTTTTAAAGTGTGAGGCCAGGAGCATTTCTTGATGTGATGAAATGGTCCCCACCTCCTCCAGCTGGAGGTAGGAAGCCCTTCCCTAAACCTAAATTTTCTCACCCTCATTGGCCCCACTTGGGGAGTGGGTGGAGCTGGACCAGCACCCTTGTTCCCTGACTCACTGTGACCTGGGTGTGGAGGAGGAAAAAAAAGTTCTTCATCCCCTCCACCTCTTTCTCCAAACACAGTCTGGGACTATTCAGAAGTACCATTGGGATTAATTTGGCTCAGTCTCCTCTTTGTAGCCTGTATCTTGCAGCCAGTGCTGGAGGTTATGGAAGTGCCTGCTCACTGATGGGGTGAGCAGAGCAGGATGCCCTCTTCTCCAGGGGACTGAAGGGTCTAGTTTTGGTGGGACAAGGAGCTTGAGGACAGGCAGAGTCCTTGTGCTTCCCAGGGCTGGCTCTGGGGATGTGCACAGCCGTAGCTGTGCAAAGGCCCGCTCCGGGGCCCCAGTGGGCTCCTGGGGGATTTGAGGTTTTCTCCAAGCCCATCTCTGATGTTGAGATCTGACTTGAACACGTGTGGCAAGCTAATTGCGTGCATCTGTGCCTTTTAAAAGCGCGGTTGCCTGCTGATTGGGTTTAATTCTTTATCTTATTCCTGCTAATCCGTTTTCCAATCTGGTTCCCATTTGGAGACAAATTTCCCCAAACCCCAGCCACCGGTGGGAAGGATGTGTGGCAGCGGGGGTAAGTGGGGGAGAGAGAAGCTGTGCTTTCTGTGGGGCAGTTACTGGCCGAGGAGAGGACATGCTACTCCCTTAGATGCCGCCTAACAAATCCCCAACCCGGCTTGTGCCACAAATGTGTAACAGCTTCAGAACTGTCTCCGCTTGGGATCCCACCTCCCACAGGCTGCTATTGCCATGAAAACGTGACAGCAGCAGGCTGCCAAGCATCCGAGGAATAATGGCCTGAGGGTTTTATTGCATGCAAAGTTTCTCTTCAAACACACCATGGAGCTGGCCTGGTGGTCCAGCAGCAGAGTAGCAACCTGGGCTGCTTTGGATTTCATGGCTGGCATTGGCTGGGAGGCAGCAGCACCCACCAGGTTGCTGTGAGTCTCCGGTGGCTGTGCTGGCCCCTTAACAGCAGCCAGTGCTCCCCGGCAAGGGAAAGACACGTCGGATGCGTTCACTGCTCTCCTTCCCGCTCTTGCTCTCTCCTCCTGCTTTTGTCTGCAGTGTTTTCATGCTCAGAACCTACCAATAAGGAGAAAATACGCACTAGTGCTGCTGATTTGTCCACAGCTCTGCTGCAAGGGCCTTTTCCCCTCTGCTTGGGAAGTGTGTGTGGGGGAAATCTACAGTCTGAGGACTGAGAAACTCTTACCCTGCCACCTCTCAGGATTTGGGGAGATCAGTAACAGGTGTGCCTCTGTTTCTCTCTCTGTTCCCTCGTGGTTATCCTCTGTTTCACCTCAAGTCTCTCCTGTATCACTGCAGATTTTGGTCCTCCTCTACTGTAGTTCTTTGTGTCACTGAGATGGGACAGAAATCCCTGTGATGTGCTTCTGTTGTGGAGGATTTCTCAGGACTGGGAGATAGCTTTCCTTTGGGGAAAAGTGTGTGGTGATAGTGTGACTGACAGCAACAAGTGAAACCTGGGAGAAGACCAGGCGTGTTTAACATGAGCTGACTGTGAGCCCCCGTCTCTCCATATCTTTGGCTTGTGCTGCTACCTTGATCAAAACTCAGTTTCCACTCTTGTAGGCTTTTAACCCAGGTGTGTAAGCTTCAGGGCTGTGGTCTGGTAGAGATCAAACCCAAGAAACATTATAGCAAAGACCTAACCAACACATTAAGTTGTTGCAATTTCTGGGTCGCAAAAATTGGGAGCAAAAGTTTAGATAAAACTAAAACAAATTGAGTTATATGAACAAGGAATTGGTGCTTGGTGTACAGTCACCTGAGACCTGTGTTTTCCCAGGTGTCTGCACTAGCCCTGGAACCTTACTGAGTGCCCAAGGGATGGGCTCTGTCTTCCCAGCTCCCTTTTCTCTGGGACCCTCAGACTTTCCCAGCTCTCAGGTCTGCCCATGGGGCAAGAAGCAGATTTATCACTCGGCAAAGACAACACCTCTGTACCAATATCTTGCAAATTGCTGAAAGCTTTAAAGCTCTAGGTGGGTAGCAACAGGCAAGTACAGAAAGCAAGTGAGAAATGGCTGATTTATTCTGCAGTTCAAAGGTCCAGAAGATGTCTTCTGTTCCCAGATTTATCACTCTCTTGCTCTGTGGCCTT
The DNA here is from genome assembly GCA_013400115.1 of Rhinopomastus cyanomelas. NCBI lineage: Eukaryota > Metazoa > Chordata > Aves > Bucerotiformes > Rhinopomastidae > Rhinopomastus > Rhinopomastus cyanomelas. The sequence continues at coordinate 454,098 of VXBP01001398.1, read as the reverse complement.
GAATGAGTCAGTTCACTTCCTTTTGTCTCTGCTTCTCCTCCTGCTCTTACATAGTTTTCCAAGGTGAATAGAATCTACCTTGTGCTCCTGCAGCAGGATCAGTTCCTACAACCCTGAGCTCCAGTCTGTGCACTGGTGTGACCTGTGTTGGCCCAGCATCTTGTGTTGCAGAGAGCTGGGATCCTCAAGTGCAGGGTAATAAATAATGGATTTGTAAAGGCATGCAGGGACAAAGCTAAATCTAAGAAACAAAAGGAAAGCCATTTCTGGGATCTCAGAAGACTAACAGAAAAACCAGTGAGCTCGTTGTGTTTTTCTTGGTCCTGCAGCATTAGCAAATTGCAATACTGCGGGACAACGAGTTTGAAAGGACTGCGTCTTTTTAATCTGTGTTTAATCTGATTTCAAGTGTGTGTGTGCGCACATGCACAAAACCCACAGTGCATCTTATAGGGTGGCCAAAAGGCACATGAGTGAAACAGCACGTGATGCAGCTGTCGAACCCGACGCCCAGCCCAGGAAAAAATTATGACTGTAGCTCTAACCATTTTTTATCTTTCCCATCTCTATTGACTGACATGTATTTTCTTCCTTCCCTGACCCAGAACACCAGGACTCCGAAACTACTGAAATGTTTGCACAATCTTGAAGCATTTATTTAAAAGTTGCTTTTCCCTGAAGGGTAGGTACTACAGCCAGATTCAAAGTCGGATCAAAAAAAACAAATACTATCTTTACAAGCCCTTCATATCGGTATGTACCAAAGGACCTATCAGCTTCCCTTTCCTTTTGGCTCGCTGACAGCAGCCCAGCGCCTCAGGCACCGAGCTGCAGTACGTGTTTACAACCCTTTCAAATTCACAGGCCAAACAGGAAAAGAAGGAAAATGTCAAAAATTACAAATAAAACAGTTGATCTTCAAAAGCAACGAGGCCTGCAAATGAATAATTTTTGGGGCATGCGGTATCTGATTTCTTAAATATTTGTCACAGCTGTGAGTTGCATAGTGCAGTGTTTGTTAACCTTAGAACTTGTCTTAAGTGCTCTCATGAATAAAATTATTTATACTGAAAAATCCAACTGTCTTCACTAAAGTGTTTTTCAGAGCTTTTCCTTCCTTTGCCCCCTCCCCTCCTTAATGCTGCTGCAAAGAATCCTTCCCCCTGTGCCTCACATTGCAGCTTTGCTTCAGCACAGAGCAGGAGTGAACAGAGATAAGGAGAAGAGGGGAGGAATAAAAGAAAAGGGAATGCAAGAGGTGTCAAAAATGATGAGTGTTGCCTATACTTTCTATCCTAAACCCCTACTTTGTTGGGTCTTTGGCATAGACCTGTCATTATGTGATGCCCTTTGGGTTAGGGGTATCTCACTGCCTCGGATGTTTTCTGTTCCAGTCTTCACGGCGGTCTTGTCTGAGGATCTAAGGCGCACCATGGTTTGCTGTGGAAGTGGTGTCACGTACGTTTAGTCATTTTATTCAGGGGATCCTGATCCTGGTTAGTCTGGAATTCCCCTACAGTTGAGGGGAGAGACCGCAGCTGCATGGGGTGATCCTTCTTATCCTGAGATAAGTACCAAAGGGACGTATTTCCTCGCTGGCTGTTGAAGGATCCTAAATGACTGCTTTGGATTGGACACCTCTGGTTTGGATAGCTGGAGTGAGCTGAGATGTATCCCGCTTTCTTGGGAAAAATGCTGGAGAGCAGATGGATCTGAGCCCAAATGCTTGCTCAGGCTAGGGTGTCTGAAGGCAGTGCGTGTGAGAGTAGTTTGCAAAGATGAGTCTATAGTTTGGCAGTCTGTTCTGCACAAGAGAAAGCACTTACGGTTTCTGCATGGCCTGGGCCAGCAGATATGATTTGAACAAGCCGCTTTTTGTCTCCATATGTCTTTGTCAGTTTGAAGTGAGAAACTCTTCCAGCATATACAACCTATCAGGTGTGGTTTGGGTAACCAGCATTGTTTGTTTCTCTGAGAAAATGCAGAAAGAGGTTGAAAGCAGAGTACAGTTAGGACCTCTGAGAAGAGGTGGACGGAGTGACCAAAAGTGGAGGTAATCAGGAAGCAAGAAGGAAATTATTTTTGTCCTTTTTGGCAATGAGACCTATCTTAAAACTTCTTCCCATTTGTGTGCTTTGGCTCCGTAGACCTCAGGGTACTCCACAGATCACAACTTCTGGGCCAGATGGAAGAAGCAGCTGCAATGAGGGATCACCATCAATCTTCTGCTGCTGTGGTGCTGCTGCTCTGGCCAAGCCCAGCTGCCAGCAGATCTGTGCTAGCCAGTAGGGTATTGGTTAAGACATCCCTACTAGGATGCACAGAGTAAAAAGAGCTGTATTTAAAACCGCTCTTCTGGCAGTCCTTGCAGACTTTGTTTTGTTGAGAAAAGCAATTCAATGTGAATAACCTTTTCCTGCAAAAGCGCAGAAAACCTTTAATCAAATACAAATTAGTTCTAGGCACAAGAAAGAAACGTTTGATGAAAACATATCTTAGTTGTGGCACATAAATAGCTCTTCACAGTCTATATATAATCTTGCATCATTATGAAAGGAAGTGATCATTAAAAATATNCCCCCCCCCCCCCCCCTTCTGCACACAGTCTGGACAGGGTTAATCCCCAAACGACTTGTGCCATTGTAAATCAGGAGTTACAAACCCAGACTTGAAGCAAAGGCTCTTGGTGTAAAACACAGGAGGATCTAATCCTGTTGCCTGAGAAAAAAATGAAAATGCCTTAGGAAAATACAACTGCTTTGGCACTGTAGACACTGTAGAGAAGAAATAAAGCACAACGCTTTAAAATTCTAAAGTAATATTTCTTTTCAGCTTCACCTCTGCTTTTAGTCCTCTAAATCAGTAAGCTGTTACAAAGGAAAATTATATGTTCCAATCTCCTGATGAATTGTGTAGTGAGACTTTGCATTAGTAACCGTGAGTATTTACACTCGCCTAAGATTAAAGGCAGTTTTCCGAAGCTGTGTCTGCTTATTAATTAGTGTCTAATGAAGACAGATTGCAGGCAGAAATAGTGGTAACAAAATGAAGCTGACCTTTAAAACGAAATTAATTTCAGGTTTAATGGGTTTTAATATGATTTACAGGTTTTGTTAATTTTCTGGTAAATGTCCAATAGAAACGAAAGCGGGTACAAGCACAGAAAAGAAGGCTGAGCAAACATAGTGAGAGCAGATCCGTAAGAACTGCAGAACCTCTGTAATTTGCTAGAATGGGCTTGTAAATCTTTGGAGGTAGGCAATGAGGTGAAAGGCTGTTTTTGAGAGACCAGTTCCTCAGCCTGGCACCACCTGGAGAAGGTGGTGTTTGTACCCCTGGAGCAGTCCCATCGGGTACCGGTATGAATCAAGCTCTCTCATGGCGACTGCCTCCAAAAAGATGGGGACAGGACCAAAATTGAATGAGTGCATGTGCAGCCTGGGGTGTTTCCTCAGAGGTACTCTCAGAGATACCTTCTTAATGGGAAGTTTCTTCCTAACCACTAACCTCGTTTTGGGAGTGGTGCTGCCTTACCTGGAGTAACTGGGTAGGTCTCTGAGGCTGGCTGAAATTGAAAGCTGAGTTAACAGCAATGTGACTCCACTGCTGTGTCTTAAAAAGAAGCCAGGGGTTATTTTATTCTGAGATCTCCGAAGACTCACAGCTGTTTTATTTTCTGGCACTTAATTTTTGCATTGTGCTGTTGGGTATCATGTGCTGTTAAAAGCAATGACAACAAAGCATGAGGGAGAGTTGGCTTGGGGGGAAACCTGGTCTCATACAACTAGTTAACATGTGTTTCCATAAATCTGCTAATCTACTTCAGTGGGCTTTGAACATAATCTGGGCCTAGTAAAATACAGTTAATTATATATCCTTTTTTAATTGTGAACCAGGTTTCAGAATGCTTGCATTGTTACGTAAGTGCTTATATTTCTCTTATTTCTATCATATTTCCCTGGCACCTCATTTGAATTTGCATGTATCTGAGGTCATAACTGGAGTGGAAGTTCTGCTTTTGGTTAGCTCTGGAGCGTAGATCAGCTATCGTGAGTTTAATGAAAATGTTGTGGTTCTGGTGCCTTGCTGAAAAAAAAGCCTAGAAAAGCAGTGCCCCACTCACTGGCTGTTCCCTTCTGTCAGCGCAGGCTTGCTGCATCGTGGCGTGGCACCGCTGCCAAGCGTGCTCAATACCCTCAGTCTGTGTGGCTCAGATCAGTTCTATGTGCCTGCACGGGTGCGTACAACCCTGCTCTCATTTGTACTCCTTAAGGAGCTGGCTCACTAAATGATGGACAGTGGGGGTTTGCTTCGAGGTACAGGGGAAAAGGTTGGTATCGCAGTGAAGGCTGAGGTTAGAAATATGCCCCAGCTTTAGGATTCTGTTTACACTTAGGATTTTGACATTCCTCTGGTTCCATCAGTGCTGGTTGTTTCTGTTTTATGGTCAGGCATATCTAAGCTCTGTATCTGGAGAATGGGAATGTCAACTCTACCTGTCTCTGCAGGTGTTGCTTGGAAGCCTGGTTTTTCAGTCAGTGCTTTTCCAGCCGCTGGTGTATCCAGCGATTGTGTAGGCAGCACAAAGTGCAAATAAGGGCTCTGACTTGCATTCTATTTCCAGCCCTGGAAACACACTAAAAGGCAAACAGTTCTGGTCTTTTCCTTCAGTTTGATGGATTTGATGTTGCTGCCAGAGTTAAAAAAACCCACCATTTTTTCATTCATTAAAATAAAACATCCTTGAACTTATTTGAGAGTTCTGTGATAACAAACAACAAGACAAAGATCACAGCTGAAGACTTTTATACCATCAGAATTGTTAGTCATTGTCTTTGAGCTTTGTATAAATAAATGATCAATGCCTCAAAACAAGACCCTTGAAGGTGTTTTTATAAGGCCACAAATGTGTCAAGCAGACTTATTAGATGTGAAGGGAATGATTATTTGTACAAAGTGAAATGAACATGTGCAATAATATTGTAAAATGTTTATTAGTCTAGAGTGTGCTGAATTTTCCTAAAATATATCAGGTTCTCAGCTTGCATTTAATGTAGTGTTAGGTATGACGCTATATCCTTCCTAGGCTATTTTCAGTTAGCCTTATGCTTTTTGCAGAGTAAATCATGGGCTTGTGTCCTCTATAACAAGGGTATTATCAAATGTGAGGCTATGCTACCTGTCTAGAAATCCAGGTTGAAAGAAAACATGCTGTTTCTGATTTGAAGGGTGGTTGACTGGATCATGTCCTTTGAGCAAATCTTTGCAGAGCAAGTGGGATGTGAAGCTCTCAGAATGCTGAGCATCCCTGCTCTCTTGTGGCTGTTGATGCTTCCTTGCTTGTAACTTAGATCACGAGACTCCAGCATCAGATGTTACATTTCCAGTCAAAAGTCAGGGTTTTGCACAAAACAATGGTTTTGGGGTGTTTTGGGGTGAGCAGAGCTCTAAGTGAGTGTTTGCTCGTGCACTTTGGAGTCATCTCCTTCATGTTTGTGCTCTACTATGAAGGCTTGCTTTTGTTGGAAGGATGAGAACAGCAACACTGTAGCTTTGTTTGACCTGTTCCCTACTAACCTGTGAGCCCTCTTCCTTGACAGTTACAAGCATGATGGGGCACCTACATGGTAGGTTGATGTTTGGAAGGAATCTGAGGAACTGGACTTAAATACTTGGTGATACTCTGGGACACTGTGTGCCCCATCTAAGCTAGAAGTCTAGTGGTGCTTTGGTTCTGTGTCCTGAGTCATTTGAGTGTTTAAAGACAAGTGTTGGTGGGTGGCAGTTGAGTCATGTTAGCTTTATGCTTCAGACATATACCTAGGTAATGGTCATATACCTAGTAGAGGTCAGCTAGGCAGAACCTTTTAGTTCTCCTTTAGAAGGACCTTTAAAGAGTCTTTGTTAGCAGATAGTCTGCAACAGAGCTGCCTGCACTGAAGGCATAGAGTCTACTCCAGGCTTGGGATTTCCTATGCTATGAAAGACCTTCTGCAGACCAGTAGTGTTCTGGTGGGACTAGCTTTCAAGATGATTGATGTTTGTGCTACTGTTCCCTGCCCAGGGATACAATTCAGACACACTATTGATTGTGGAATCATTTACATGCAAGTCTAGAGTAGGTTTTATCCTTGTAATTTTTTGAGGTACATGATTCTGAAATAATGTGTCTTGAAAATTCCTCGGGGAATTCCATGGAAGGCATCCACTTTGATGAGCTCATACTCTTACACAAAATTTAATGCATTGCAGGTAATTGTCACCAGGTTAGTCTTTGGCTCTCCTGGTTCTAAGAGCTGGTTGAATTTAGTAAAGAAATTAGGGGATCACACCTAGGGAATAAAGCTTGCTGTGAAATGTTTTCTGTGAAAGCCAGAACCAGGTGAAAATCACTTAGTTTCAGGTTTCATTACAAATTTGAAAACCATATCTTGGGTTCACTGAAAGGTTGGTTAAGGGTCATGCTGCAGGGCCTGGTTTGGAATGAATGTGGCTGATTTATGTAGTTTGCAGCAGAACTGCGGATCGTTCATTGCTTTGACCCAGGTTTCGGGGTCTGCTCCTCTAAGCTTCCCTTGCAGGTTGAAGTCAATGGGAATTCCCTCTACAGAGGCTTTGGAGGATCCATCCCCATGAGGAACCTATAGTTTTGATTGCTTTAAATGCTGGTTTTATTTCACTCCCTCACCACCTCCTCCGGTGTAAGTTAGCCTGATTCTCTATTAGCCAGATTAACCAGTTTGTTGCCCCCAGGTGAGGCTTCAACCTGACTTGGAGAACTCAAGAGTCAAGTAATCTAACAAGCTTGCACAAGTCCATCTGTGCAATCACTCTTACACAGCCCTGCTACAGGGTCCCACTGCCATTTTGCAGACAGGCGAACTGGCAGGTTAAGATCTAGACCAGCGTGCTATTTGTTGAGTATTAGCCACATCTTTGACTAATGAGCATCTGGTTCCCCTTACCATTAAGAAGAACCATGTGACTCTGAAACAAAGTTTTGCAGACCTGGCCTGTGATACAGAAGGATCAATCACTTCATCTCCACTTCTGAGGGCTGCTGCTATCTCCTGCTCATGCCTGTGGGCTGTTCTTCACATCCAAATACTAGAAAGGCAAGAAAATGGAGATAAGAACGAGCCTTAGCTTAGCACTTCAGACACCCCAGGAACATCCATTGGAGCCTAATCACCAACTGGAACCTTTTTGTCTTGCTCTTTTCCAATTATTAATCACTTGCAGATGCTCCTGCAGCAGCATTCCTGTGGGAGGCTATCGACGTCAGCATGGATTCCTTGCTGTGTTACCAGAGTAGGAAAAAAAGCTGCCCTGCAGTTTTAGAGAGGGTCTGATTAATCCCTCAAAAGCAAGAACATTTACTTGTGTAGGAAACCTGGAAAGCTGGGCTAGCAGCATGCTTTTCACTACTGAGTATTCTTCTTGAAGCCAGAGGTTGATGCCTGAGCTGGCATCTGTAAACACTGAACTGGAAATTAACCTGGGAAGCTAACTGGTTTGCACAGTCAGCAAGGCCAAACGGAATGGTTTCTCCTGATGTCTGCTTTTACCTTCCTGATCCTTTCCCAAAGAAGTGATGTGGAAGTTTGGAAGTCTTTTCCAACCCAGTGGTGTGGCCAAGACATGAACCCTTGGCTGGCAGGTACACCCCAAAGATCAGTTTGTGACTGAAATTTCAGTGTGATGGGATCTGTGACAGGCACAAACAGACACACAGAGGCAAGTCTAGAGATGGAGTTACTCTGCAAGGCTGGAGTGAATTCCATAACAGGCAGAGTCCATGGTCAGTGCCACTCAGCAGTACCTCAGCTCCTGGTGGCAAGCCTGAGATAACTTTGTGCATGTGCATCTTGGCCACTGGGAAATGTTAGAAGATTTAGCCTAGCTTAAAGCTACTACTGTGTGGGTTAAATTAGCCCAAATTACCTCATGATTGCTGCAGGCTAGGAACCCACACAGGCAGTTGCTTACACATGATATGTGATTGGTTATGCTGGGTAGTGCCAAAGGTCTCTCTAACATGGCACTCTGCTTGTACCCTGTTGACTACCATCAATAACATGGAGAACTGCTACAGGACAAGCATCTGGTGATGTTTTTTGCCAGCATCACTGTTTTAACCTTCAGCATTTTAAGGCACAAGGATGCACCAGACAAAGATGGTGATTTGTATCTGAAGAGATTTTTGTTTTCTGATGCGTCTGGGTGATCAGTTTTTGAACCCGCATACATTTCATAGCGCTCCAAGCAAAGTTCCTCAGCTTAGCTATGTGCTAGGGGAAGACATGTTTGTTCTCAGTCTGCTCCTTGCTGTTTTCACCTCTATTTCCCAGGCCTCATACTGGAAAGGAGACTGAACAACTGATCCATGCTTGCTGTGGCTAGGGTCGTACTGATCTCTACCACATCCCCTTAATTTGAGAGGTCCTTCTCTACTGATTCTTGCTCTGTGCAGAAAGCCATTCAGAACTTTGAATCATTCTTGTCATGTTGCTGGTCCAAATGTGAATGCATGCAAAGACCATCTGAGTCAGAGCTTTTTACTCAGATCCTTTTCTAGTCATAAATTTGAAGAAAAAAAAAAAGACATCACAGAAACAAAGCAGTAGACATCTAAGACCAGCAAAACTGGTCAGCTTGGTTTCAGACTGGTGCCCTCACCATCCCTTCCTGTTCTTATGAGCTAGGGCAGACATCAATGTTCCTCTTTGCTGACCCCCTGTTTGCACTGTATCTGTGCCTTGGGACTTATGGAGAGGGCAACAAAATATGAAATTGAGGTTCTGTACAAGGTCAATGGAGGAAATGGGATTAATAGTTTTTTTAGAAAACGTGTTTGGATTTTCTCTTTTATTGGAGATGTCCATGTTCGCTTGCTTAAAAAGTCTTGGACTACTTGTCACTTGAAGCTCTCAGGATAGGGAAGATGTTCTCTCTGTGCGTGTGTGCACTGTGTTAAGTTTTTAAGACACCTTAAGCAATAACCCACCGCCCAGCTCCTGTGTGGCCCTTCTGTTTTACATGCTATGGAGAAGTACATTACTGTTTTAACAGTTGACTTCCTGTGAGATGGAAAGCTGGACTCTCATTTATCTAATGCTGTTTCAAATCCACCTACTCTCAGCTGCGTGGTGTTCACTTGGAAAGCATCTGACGGGATGTTCCTGGAAAAACCTCACTCCACTGAACAATACAATGCTTCTTTGTTTGTAGTCTTCTTGCTGAGGCCAGTCAGCCCTATTGAATGAACCTCAGATGTTTTGATTTGTTCTTTGGTGAAAGTTTATATGACTTAAGCTGTCTTTTTACTCTTCCCGCCTTTCCCCTTAGGTTTCTTCTAAAGAACAAAGCTGGTTGAATTAAATTGCTCTGTATTGGGATTTCAAACATTAATGAATGTTGTTTCAAAATGTTATCTCATTTGGGGCCTGAAATGACTAAGGGCCACCATTCTTATGCCAATAGAAGGGTCTCTGTGGTTTTGAGATTGTTTGCTATTTCTTTTAACAGATCGGCACTTTGAAAGGGTCATTTGTTTCCATACATTTCTTACTATAAAAACAAAAATAATGAGCAGTTAGAAGGCCAGCATAAAGCATATGTGCAGGGAGATGCACTGTGTAGTCTAGCTGTTTAAATAGTAGACTGAGGATTATTAAAAAACAACTCTTACTACTATTTTTGAGATCTACAGGCATCAAACCTGTTTATTTTATGTAGGTAAGAAGCCAAATTCTTTGCAGTGCGGTGCCTCCGCTTCCCTGGAACCACAGAGACACGAAGATGGCTTTCTGGCGTGTATTAAAATCTTCATTTAAATAATGTGTCCCCAGATAACAACCTTGGACCGAGTCTTTTCAGGCTTCCTCTGAAATAGCATCACAAAGGCTGTGTGTAAAAGCAGTGTGTTTGCAGCCTATGCATTCCAGTGGCAACAAATATTAAATTTAAATAGAGAGTATTATTATTATTTTCTGAAATAGAAGAAGCTGTTGAGTAACACTGATGGTAACGGGTGACTGTGATCAAGTCAGGTTCTTTACTGATAATAATCCCTGGTCCCCGTGTAATTGAGAACAGTTTCTATAGGTACAAATGAGCTGGCATAAAGGAAACCAGGATAATACCTCAGGGCTGGGTGGGAGGTTACTTCATTTAACTTCCGCCTTCCTTTCTTTGAGCTCCTATTAAGCTAAATAATGGTAGTCTACAGAAAATGAAGGAGCGATTGAAGGGTGCCTGCAAATCAGTTGTATCACTCTGGACGTGGTCTCTAGGACTCTTTGTGCGTGTATGTGTATGTGTGTCTTGTTTCTCTTGGCGGGGTCTCTGAGTCTCTTGAAACTGCTGTTTTATGAACATTTCGAGAGCCTTTGGTTTTCAGAATTGTTGCTTTTATTCTTCACCCCTCCTTAGTCGCTGGTTGCGTTTTGTGTCACAAAAGGTTTTGTGGAGGGCTGTGCCCTGATTATGGAATTTAGAACCTGAACTTGCGTGTTGGTCCTCCAGCAAAATCCTTNGGGTGTGTGTGTGTGTGATTAAGATTACAGATTAAAGACGGGTGATTAAGATTAAAGATTAAGATTTAAGATTAAAAACGGGGCATGTGTATAAAACAGATCTTGCATCGATCGCCCCCCTGGGAATGTCATTGGGAGAAGGAGTACCTGGGGTGAGGCTTGGGAGGGAGAACATGAAGACATTTCACACCAAAGCTGAATATTGATTTCCTGCACTAAAGAGGGTTGACTGGTGGAACCTACCATATCGCTTCACGAAATGCATTTCATTTAGCCCTTTCTTTGACTAAGACTGATAACGGAGGTAAAGTTCGAAAACCTCTAGTGGATGATTTTGTATCAAGATGACAGAGAAAAGAATGTCTTGCTGACATACATTACATGTTGCTTTATAGAAGACTGAAGGATTATATCTTGTATTTTGTGCCTTTGCTACCTCATAGAGTTTATTTCCATCAGAACGTAATCTTTTGTCATACACAGTGGGACTCTTGGACCTGTTGACATCAAGACAGAGGAAGTCCCTCAGGTCAGTGCAGTATATAAAAAAATAAAGCCTCCTACAGACTTGCATGCTCATCAGCTGCCCATCTTTTAAGGTGTGATGGAAAAGAATAAATGTAAAGCCAGCATTTCTTTTCCTTGTTCTGCGAAGTTCTCTACTAATGTAGGTGCAAAGCTTAGGTTAGACTAGCTGCACAAGTTTGAGGTGAGCAGCTAGGGAAGATCAAACTCACACCAAATGATTTATACACTCCTCAGTCTATATGTCATTGTGATGAGGTTTAGATGAGAGTATATATCCGTGTCCCTTCCTGAGACATCACAGGCTTATGCCTTGGTAAACTCTTTCTATTCATCTAAATGCAAACAACATATATAATGGATTAATTACCCCCTGACAGGATTGCATACATCAGTAGAGGTTTAGCACAGAGACCAAAATGGGAGTAAGCTATCCAGGTATGTGCACCCTGACATCCATGATCAAAAATAAAGCAAGTCTACATATGAGGGAAGGGAAAGGGGACGCATGACTCCTTGCTGGCTTTATACTATTGTCAATGACAGTCTCACATGAAATCCCAAGATTGCTAGTATATGTTGCTTCTTATAGAAAAGCCCTTTAAAAATCTTTACTGTGGATTACCACGTGAATAGTAAATGCTTTAAAAATAATTATAAATTGTTATGGACACCAACAGGTTGTGTAGATTCAAGGCTTAGAGCTACCTTTTACTAAGGGCTTCGTAATGTCTCTATGTTGCAGTGCTTGGGTTCAACACTACGTTACTCCATCTCTTAAGAGATTTTAAAGGAGACATGAGATTATTAAGTGTAGCCTTTGCAGGAAGTGAGAGAGACACATCTGTCTATCTGTCAGTTTTATAATTGTAATGCTGCTGTAGCTGTAAGGATATAAAAATATATATTAGAGTTAAAACCATCCTGTTTTATTTTATAGTATGGTATTATGAGAGTAGTGAGGTTATAGTTGAGACAAATTGGGAATTTACATTTAAACCTACATTTCAGTTCATTTAAAATGAGTTAAATACAGTCTTTAGAGGCCATATTTCACTCTAACACTTCTTTAACATCTAAGGTAATTCCATGTCCAGACATTCCTTTGGGCACTTGTAGAGTCAGGTCAGTTTTTGGTGGTCTTGTCATTTGGGAGAAGTCTAGAAACAAAGGTGAGTTCAGGAGGCTGAACACGCTCTGTTTCAAAGTAGTTGCTGTTAGGGTCCGTAGATGCTGTCAGTCTGCTGGACTCACGGGTCTCTCTTCCTTTCTTGCATTTTCCCTGATGCAGGTTATTTTGCCTTTGCACATATAAAGATGCACCCTATGTGTTCTACCTTTCTGTTTCTTTAATACCATGACCTCCTCAGCTGATCTGAACTTGGAAGTGCCATAAGTAGAAGATTCCTTTTAGCAAAAAGGAAAAAGGTGATTTTTTATTTAACTCCAGAACGCTGTAGTTGGTAGTAACAGCTTGCAGTGAAGTGTCTGTGTGTATGCACCAAGAAAGCACGTGCTAAAAATTACTCAAAAATTTAGGTCCATGGAAGTGTTGCCAGAAATCTCCCCAATAAAATCCTTGCTTTGATTGCCTCCAACTTTTTGAAACTTGCTGTTTTCAGCCCGAAGTTTCCTGTGCTGATTAGAATTGTCTCATACTAAAATCATACTCAAATGATTAAACTATTTTGAGAGAGAAGTGGTGCTCCGAGGAACATTGCTACACCTCAGGGAGCACTCAGACTGTTCTGTGCATGTGAGAAGATAGGAAGGATTTTGCTGTATCTGACCATGTGGATTTGTCCAGGAAAAAGTCATTGGGGAAAAAAAAAATCAAAGCTTCCATGAACTCAGTAGAAATGGGTTAAATAGGGAACACATCTTTTCCCCCCCATTGCCTCCATTTGAGAAAATCAGTCATCAGAGTTAACATCTTCCCAGCCCGGTGTCCAAACTGGACCTTTTCTGTGCTTACTTCTGGGCTTTAGGGACTGGGAATGGACAGTCTCCCCTAGGTGTTGGTACACCCACATGAGGCTGAGAAAGAAGCTAAAAAGGAGGCAGCCACCTTTCTGTAGGAAAAGTGTACAGGTGAGGAGAAGGGGGCTCAATTCAGGTGCTCCCGTTTCCTGACCACCTGCAGCCAGCTGATCAGAGAACCAGGCTAGTGGGCTTTTGGTTCCTACAGCATCCAGGATTTGTTGATTGGTTTTGCAGTTTGTTTTTAAGTGTCTAATCTTACTGAAAAAGTGTAGTAACAGTAATGTGTCTTTGCTCTTGGGACAGTTTGGCAGGGGATGGAAGAAATTACAGTATTCCTGTGATTGCCCCTGTCTCGCGAAACATTCTGCAGATCGTGGCTCTCAGCAATTCCTATGTATTGGGATGTTTTCAGTCTCATCTTTCTTGTGGCCCTGTACTTACCTTGCTTTCTTCCCTGATGCACTATGATGTAGTTCCTAGGTCACTCCATGCTTCTGCACCTCATTTAACATGCGTTGAAGCTAAAGCATTATCTGCACTTAGGGTTGGTTTAGGGTTTCTGAAGTGCAAGCTGAGCTTCTGAAATGCAGGTTTGCAATCTCTCTTGTAGTCAGGGCTCAGGGAGTACATTTGGAAGGGGTTTTGGGCCAAGCATCAACTCTAGAACATAAAGACATTGAGAAATTCTGTATCCAGCAAATCCCATCTATCCTGGTCAGTGATCAAACCAGGGCTTGTGTGAAAAAAGGTGGCGTATTTAAAGACTTGCATAGCACAGGCAACCAAGGAGCTGTGCAAAAGTTACACAGGCACTCTCAGTCCTGGCATTTTGAGACTTGAGATCAGTTGACCTGAGCAGGTTTAATGTTGTGTCTCTATAGGTTGTTTCTGTGTGCAGTAGGTGCTTATATTCTCGGTTGATGCATAACTCAAAAATCTCGATGCTATTATCTCTATTTATGTACTGAGCTAGCTGTTGCTATGGTTATGTGTGGTGTCTTGAAAACGCCTGGCCTTTCTTTTCCTATTTATGTTTCAAACAGGGCTTGGTCAAGTAAAGTAAATATCTTGCCTCAATTTAGGTTTTATGTTTGCTGTAAAACTTGCTTAAAAAAAGAAAAAGAGGAGCATGAAGCATTTCACAGTAGAAATGCACAGATTTTACATTACCAGGCAAGTCAACTTTGGCTTTTTTCCTTTCAGTCAGTTTGTTTTTCTAATATAAAACTAATATGACATAATGTATAATCTAATTTGGAAATTACAATTTACTTGGAAGGATTATGCTGCCAGCCAATACCAACAAAGAAAGAAATTATTTGAGAATGTTTCTTTCCTTCTTAACGTGGTCGATAATTTATTTTTCCTTCAGAAGGTTACTTTTTTTTCTTTACGACATTTCCTGCTGGTGTGATTTGCATTAGGATTAAATAGTATGTTCCATGCTTAACTTATGCACCAAAGAAAGTGAATTTTTCCTCAAAATAAAAAAATAAAAGGTGCAAATTGCTATCTTATTATGGGCTTTACTCCGCTTGCCTCACAGCAAAGCGTGTTCATCGTTTTCAGAGGCTTGACAGTAATTACTTTATTTGTGCTGACACTATTTACATGAAGGGGCAATTTGAAATGGGTAGATTTGTGCCTTTCACGAATCAAGGCCACTAAGACAGTTTAGAACAGGAGATGCTGAAAAATGGGTAATGCAGTCGTGGTAATTCTGACTAACACCAAATTATCGTGTTGACTTTCGTTAACCGCATGAATTAAGGGTTCATCCAACACGTCGTGTTAGAGGGGCTGTGGCATTTGTTTAGGAACTTGCCACTGGCAGCAGCACACCAGGAGTGTGTTCATTGTATAAAATGTTCCTGTCTCTCCTGCAGATGTTGCGGAGGGAGCAGAAAGTGAGCAAGTTTGTTAGCGCTGAGCGCGTAAGGGAACATTAAGAAGGGGGCACCCAGTCGCTGGAACAAGTTTGTGCCTGGCACAGCACCTAAACATGCAGCCTCTAGGTTAAGTGGAGAAAATAAGACACAAAGGACTCATTTTGTGAAGAATCAACAGTCCAGAGCAAAATGTGATGTGGACTAAATAAGATTACTTTTATAGAAATTAAGGAAATGTGTATCTGCTTCTGATTTCTCCAGTTAGATTACAAGCGAGATCCAACCATAATGTTATGAGGGCTGCTTTAAAGGCAAGTCTGCTACTGGATTTGTATGGTATTGGAGTTGGATTTGGAAAATCTGGGCTCAGTTATGGCTTTGCCACAGACTTCTTATTTCAGCCTCTGGCAAATCACTTACCCTTTGCATTCCTCAGTTTCCCATCTGTAAAACAGGGTCATTTAATTCCTCCCCCTCCCCTTCTCCCTTGTCTATTTAGTCCTGAGTTCCTTTCAGAGGTGGTTTCTTACTGTGTAATTCTTGCTGTTTTTTCACAAGTGTCCAGCACAACAAGCCTTAGCCTCAGCTAGGATCTCTGCTGCAGTACAGATAATATTATTGTTGACAGCTGTTGTATCTGTGTAATGTAGTAGCATGAAGCAATAAAGCTTCCTCTCCTCCTGGTATTTTAAACTTAGAGAACAGTTTTGTTGACTCTTCTGCTTGTTTGTTCTTGAGTGAAGCTAGCTCAGAGCTATTTTCTGCAAGGCTGGTTGAGTACTCCTAGTAGTAAATCAGGACTTCGAATGAAATCAGATGCTGCCATCCTTCTTTAAAGCTCTGCCTTGTGTTGTAGTCCCTTATCTTGAAACTTTGAAAATATGCTGGTATCATAGTAGGTCACCTACAGGGTAGGCGATTTGGAACATCATTTTAAACAGCTTGTTTGAATTTTTAAAATGTGTGCTGCAATTCTGCTGTTCTGAAGCTGAAAGTTAAACTCTGTAAACTTTTTGTTTGCTTTCTGTATGCAATCTGTCCATTTATCCTCATTCCCACTGACTTATGCTTAGCAAGTGCATGGAAATCTGAAGCTGGGTGAAGGAAAGAGGCTGTTATCCTCCTCTGGAAGATTTTAGGCTTGAGCTCAGCCTGAATATTAGACATCAGAGAAGCGAAATCGCACTCTTCCCCAGAACATTAGGTTAATAAGCACTGATACTCATGAAAGTTCCTGACATGACAATGTGCTGTAAGTGCAGTGCAACCTGGTGGTGTATCTTTTCCAACAAAAAACTCTTTTGACTGTGGCGAAGGTGCCTTCTCCATTTAACCCATTAACCCAAGTGGATGTCCTCTCCCTGTGTTCCTTTATCTTAGGGAGCTGCAGGAAGGTGGAAGGTGCAGTTAGCAGCAGGACTTGCCTGTGCCAGGCACCATGCAAAACTGTACCTTCTCCAAAGGACCTGGTGTGTAAATAGGTGCATGAACCCCAAATCATTGTGGAATAATTAATTCCATCTACAGTAAGCACAGAAACAAACATATTTGCAAGTAAATGAGAGCATCTTTCTGCAGTGGTTGCTGGTGTCAAGTTAGTGCCAAAGTCCAAGATCAACCGTCGTAAACTGATGGCAGCAGGCTATAAAGATCTGCATGTCATCAGTGCTGTTTCCAGCCTTAATTGCTAGACTCAAAGACAGAAGACAACATGAAGATAGGGCAAGTTATCACAATTTTATTGAGTTTTTGCCTTGAGGATTGTCCGCTCCAGAGCCTGATCTGAAGATCAATCTGTGAGCAGTTCAGGAAGGCTTCATGAAGCTGTGCAATGTATTTGGAAAACAAGTATGGACGCATTGAAACACCCTCCAGTATATTCCAGCATAAAAGACACGTATCAGGTTCCTTGTGTGGCATTTGAAGATTATAAACATGTTGTCGTGATTTGCTGTGTTTCCTGAGGATTTACAGAAAAAAGTGACTTTTTTAGGGGACTGCCATATTGAGATTGACAATTTGATGTAAACCATGGCCCAGCATCCAATGTTCTGTTTAATGCAATTCTGTGTTTGTCAGCTGTAACCAATTACACTTCTCATTGTGTTAAATGACACCAACATTGCTCCTTTCTACCAAGTTGTTGTTAATACCATCTTTTCATATGCCCTCCATGGCTGAGCCCCATTGGAAACCTTGTCATATGTAGAATCTGCTGCTCCTCTTCCCATGTGCTGTCTGAGTCTGAGATACGCAGGTCAGTGCTGAATTTGCAATGTAGGAATTTGCATGAGGCTTGGAGAACGGGATCTTTAGGGAAACAGTGGAACTTGGAACTGAGCAGTAATGGGATAATGATCTGTAGCTAAGAATGGCATCTGAGACACTTCTGGAAGATTGTGCTGGTCTTCTGTACACTAAGGCTGCTACTTCAGGTTTGTAATTGCAGTAGGAAACCTTAAACTGGAAACAAGTCAGAGCTTTGATCTCTCTTGCCTTTCCCTCCAAATCACACACACGCACAAAGACAATGGAGTTTTCTGGCAGAGAATCCTCCTGTGAGATGGGTGTTTTCCCACCCAGGACTGTGTTCTTGCTGCCCTTTCCCCTCCCAGTAAAGCAGCTCCTTCTGCTGTGGTGAAAGTTCACTAGTTGGTTTAGTTAATTTTAAATGGCTTGTTGTTTGTGGAGCTGTCAGTCAGGAAATGTGTGGCTGGTTCAGTGAAGGTCTGCTTCTGCCAGAGAAGTAGATCATGGCAGATGCATGTCTTCAACACATTAACTCCCATTGCCCTTTGTTCAGTGTTGGGCAGCTTCTCTGCAGGTAACGGGAGTATCTCCAGGTGTAAGGGTAGAGCAGAGGCCTATGTGTGCTTCCATGAAGAACATTGATCCCACAACATAGACCCTGAGGGTTTGTCTAATCTAGGTTTTTGTCTGAAACCACAAGCCACCTTCCATAATTTACTCAAAATTGCGGAGGTCCCAAGGGGCTGGAAGGTGGCAAATGTAACACCCACCTACAAGAAATCAGAAAGGAGGATCCAGAAAACTATAGACCTGTCAGTCTGACCTCGATACCAGGGAAGGTCCTGGAACACCTCATCTCAAGTGCCATTGCACTTCACAGACACAGGCCAATCAGGGGATCAGGCCCAGTCAACATGGGTTTATTAAAGGCAGGTCCTGCTTGACAAACCTGATCTCCTTCTATGACAAGATGACCCAACTATTGGATGAGGGAAAGGCTGTGGATATTGGACTTTCAAAAAGCCTTTGACACTGTTCCCCACAGAATTCTCCTTGATAAGCTGGCTGCTCATGGCTTGGACAAGCACACAATCTGCTGGACAAAACACTGGTTGAATGAACGAGCCCAAAGAGTGGTGGTTGATGGAGCCAGCTGACAGCCAGTCACAAGTGATGTGCCTCAGGGCTCGGTGTTGGGCCCATCTCTGTTTTGCATCTTTATTGATGCTCTCGATAAGGACACAGAGTGCATCATTAGTAAGTTTGCAGATGACACCGAGTTAGGTGGGAATGTTCCTCTGCCAGAGGGTAGGGAGGCTTTTCAGAGAGACTTGGATAGATTGGAGCAGTGGGCCAATGTTAATGGTGTGAGCTTCAATAAGGGGCCAAGTGCCAGGTGCTGTACTTGGGCCACAACAACCCTCTGCAGTGCTACAGGCTTAGAGAGGTCTGGCAGAGAGGGACCTGGGCATTCTAATTGACAGGAAGAGGAATATGAGCCAGCAGTGTGCCCAGGTGGCCAAGAAGGCCAGTGGCATCCTGGCTTGTATTAGAAATAGTGTGGCCAGCAGAAGCAAGGATGTTATCGTCCCCTTGTAGCACTGGTGAGGCCACATCTTGAGTATTGTCTAGTTTTGGGCACCTCAGTACAAGGGAGATGCAGAGGTGCTACAGCAGGTGCAGAGGAGGGCAATGAAGCTGGTGAAAGGCCTAGAGAATAAATCTTATGAGGAAAGACTGGAAGAGCTGGGGCTGTTCAGTTTGAAGAAGAGGAGCCTGAGAGGAGACCTCATCATTCTTTACAACTATTTGAAAGGATGCTATGGAGAGGTTGGTGCTGGTCTCTTCTCACAAGCAGTCAGTGACAGAACAAGAGTGAATGGGTTCAAGTTACAACAGGGTAGGTTTAGACTAGATATTAGGAAGAATTTTTTTCACAGAAAGGGTGGTCAAGCACTGGAATGGGCTTCACCAGGAGGTGATTGAGTCGCCATCCCTGGATGTGTTTAAAGATGGTTTGGATGAGGTGGATGGATCTGGTTTAGGGCTGAACTTGAAAGGCAGGGCATATGGTTGGACTCAGTGATGCCAGAGGTCTTTTCCAACCAGAGTGATTCTGTGATTCTGTGAAGAGGAAAAGTGCGTGGCCAGCATGTGGGGTATTTCTAAATGCATTATCCTCCAAAGACCTCCTGAACTACAGGTGGCTTAATCTTTTTTTAATGACCCTCACTGTTTCCTTGTTGGTTTTTTCTTGAAGGTGTGCAGTTCTCCTTTTAATTTGTATTATCTTTTAATTATACATCCTGTGACAGATCTCACAGCTTAACTCTGAACCACCCAATCTATTCCCTTGTGTCTGCTTTGAACCTGCCACAGGCTAGTTTCATTTGATGCTCTCACTCTAGCAGGCCCTATTTTGATGTTGGGAAGAGATCATGAAAACTTCTTTGCATGCAACCCCAGGAAATACAATACAATTGTACTTCCTCTCATGTCCCTCTTTTCCAGCTGTTGGGCTACTTAGTCGTTCCTTGTAGTGAGACCATTAGCTGTTTTACTCTCCTCTCTTTGGGCAAAACAAGCAGGAAGAACTCCAGGCTGAGTCCCCGAGGCTCAGAATCTTTCCGTGAAGCATCTAGGACTAGACTAGCTCTCAGACAAAAACTGGAAATGTCTCAGGCTTCTCCCTACCATTTTGCTTTTCCAGTGTCAGCCAGCAGCCCTGGTAGACACTAGGTTACATGGCAACTGGGAGCTGGGGTTACTCTGCTTTAGAAGGTCTTGCTGCAGGTCCATGCAAGTGTTGCAAGGCAGTGGTTTTGGGGATTAGGGCCCAGGGATGCTACAGGTGGAAATGGAAGACACTTTGGAAAATGCTTTTTGGTTTTGACTTTCACATCTACCCTGACACTGAGTGTAGATTTCCCCAAGGTGGCTTCACCCTGGCACTGCTGCAGAGAGCCTGGGGTTATGGGGCAAAACATCTTCCAGTCTATCCCAGTAATCCTTGGGAGAGCTGAGAGGAAACCAGTTTACGTTCATGCTGCAGCTGGGACTCGGCTTGTCGATAGAATAAGTGAAAGAACTGGACTTTTTGCAAAGTGGTGTTGCTTCCCCTGAGATGTCTGTTAGCTGCCTTCAAACACAAGATGTAGCTGCTGCTTGTTCAATAACAAAGTCATCCCTGCTGTGGTGCCATGAGCTTTCAGAAAATTGGAAATGACCCCTCATAGTATGAATGAGATTTTTTTCCCTGCTACTTCTACCAAATCCATTTAAAGGCTGAGTGACTGCATGATGACTGTTTTAATTTTTATCACTTTTTCAGAAGAAAGTTAATTTCTATCAAAGTAAACAACACGGGGCAAAACATGCAGTGAAAATGTTCATTTTTTCCCACGAGGCTTTGGGTTTGAGCTGCTAAAAAAACCACTCTTTACTTCTATTGCTTTTGGCAACCAAAATCTTAAAATGGCTAGTTTCTAGAAAGAAGAGTAATTTTATTTCCATTGATGCCACACACCCCCCTTTTCCATTTTCCATAAGATCCCTCAACTTAGAGACAGCTCCACGTGGCTATGGCACAAAGGGTTCTTCTTTTCTGTCATGGGCTGTGTTCTTTGAGCCATGCGTTGCTGGCTGTGGAATGATGTTTTAAAACCACGAAAATCAAAAAAGCAGGGCTGTCTGTACACCCCAACAAATTGTAAAGTTGCTTCAGCAAAACCGAGTTTCTTCTGCTGGCTGGTTTCCCAGGGTAGCAAACAACCCCCTTCGCCCCCCTGCTCTGGGCCCGTTGGCTCAGGCTCTTGTACAACACGCAGTTCTTCAAGGAGTCTGAAATAAATTCATTTAGGAGGGTGCCACCTCCTTCTGCCTTTTGCTGCTCAAATTTATTAGTAAGTAGGTGACTGAGACAGACCTTCCTTCCCAGTCAGAGCCTTAATTCAGAGTGTCTGGCCCCAAACCAACCCTGTAGGCTGGGCAAGATGCGGCCCCGTGCAGACATCTGGAGTGGTTCATGGTGTGCAGGCTGGAGGTTTGCATGATGTGCAGTGGGTGCTGCTTCTCTTGCCGCTGTGTGCTGCTGGCCAGCCGGGCTCTGTTATTCCCCTCAGGCAGCTGTTGCAGGATTTCCAAGTGCTCTCAGGAAAAAAAGGAAGAAAATAAGCGTGGAGTTTTACCAAGTGTGACTTGTAACAGACTGTTAGCTGAAAGCCGATTTTCTGGATAATAGACATTGCTTTAAAGATTACTGCTGGAAGCTGAGTCTTGCCCGTAAAACCCATCAAGATTACACTTTATGATGATAATGCTTCGTCTCTCTGCAAGTGCCCTTCACCCCATTGCTCTTAGTGCTTTGCAAACAGCCATTTAAGCTTTGAACAGTTCTGTGAAACAGGATTCCTTTTTTTTTTTTTAAGCAGCAGGTTGACCCAAACTGAGACATAGTGAAGTACAGACCTGCAAAGGAGCTTATGACAGAAACAGGAGTTAACTACCCTTTCTTCTACCCTCAGCACTAACACTGCCTTTAGAGGGTGTACTTTGTAGTAGGAATGCAGATAGGTGTCCCCCATAAATGTGACCCATGTTTCTCCTGTCATGGTTTATATTTCTCTTCTCTCCCTCTTCTTTATTCCTCTCTTAGTGTACAGACAAGGAAAAGAGAGAAAACAGCATGTAGGTGTAGTGTTACCCTACTGATCTGCAGAGAGGAGCTTGAATCATTACTAGGTAGACTTAAAGTGAAAAAGCTTTCTGCTGGGAAGGTGCGGCTAGTATTGTCTGGAGTTTCTACTCTGTGATCACAGAACATTAGGGATTGGAAGGGACCTCAAAAGATCGTGTAGTCCAATACTCCTGCCAGAGCAGGGTCACCTAGATCAAGTCGCACAGGAACATGTCCAGAAGGGTTTTAAATGTCTCTAGATAAGGGGACTCCACAAGCTTCCCTGGGCAGCCTGTTCCAGTGCTCTGTCACCCTCACTGTGAAGAAGTTCCTTCTCATAGGATCTACAGATTGAGCGAGATTACTGCCTGTGGCAAAATATCTGCCCCATGCTCTTCACCAGCCCTCAAAGGGACAGACTAAATGGTCTTCCAAAACTTTGTGTTTTTGAGATGTTGTTTGCGTGTGTTCAGAAGTGATGGGGGGAGGTGGGTGTGTATAAGGCATTACTGATCTTCTGCCAGCAGTGATGCATTCTTAGGGTGGTGCTCTGTTTTTCAAGTGTAAGAAAAACAAAACCTAAAATCCTTGATAGAGGAGTTTCTAGGGGAACACTGCATATTTGGTGTGCTGCAAAACAAGTGCAAAGATAGAACTGATTGACACCATTGGTCAGGGAGAAAACCCATCAATAAAGAACAACTCTCCTCCCAAATCTTAACTTGGGTTGAAAATCTGGTTCCTGGGAAGCAGCTGTACTCTGTAAGGGATGGTAGGAATTCATGGACTCAGCTTTGGTAGGCCTGCTCCTAGTACTACGGCAGTCTAGCATGTCTTTGCAGTCTCCACTGTGCTCGTGTGTGATGCTGCCATTAGCTGATGACACTGCTCTGACCCACAAGTACATAGTCTGTGCTCACTCTGCATGAGGTAAATGGGAAACTTCCCTTGGGAAATGTCCTGGGTACGTTCTGCCCCTAGTTCTCTCTTTGTCTAGTAGAAATCTCTATGAATCACCAAACTATAGGGACAAGTTCAAGACTGGGTTAATCTGTCATAATTCTGTATTTCCTCTGAAGTGGTGGGTCCTGCCTCTTCCTCACCCAGGGTCTTTGCTTCAGTCCTTTGCCTTATATATGGAAAATTCTGGGCTTATCCAGGTGAGGGAGCTGAACCATCTGGAAACAAATCTCTTAAAAAGTAAAACTAGTTTGAAATGACTGCAGCTCCCGTAGCACCCCATCTTCTGTCTGGCTCTCCCAGCAGTCCAGGAAGGGCTGCCATGCTTGGTGCTAGGTGATTGAGCAAATTGCAGCTCAAGGGGAACCAAATACATCAGAGCAGCAAAATGCCATGCTTTCTATCTGCCTGCTGCTCTTCTCAGCACTGTGAGTCTCAAACAGCTAGCAAAATTGTATGATGTGATCCCTGCGCAGTCCTTGGATAGCTGGCCTGAAATGTCCCTATTCATCTAACAAACTGGCCTTCTGATCCTTATTCCAACAAGTTAATCACTAACAAACAGTTTTGACACAGCATCATGTAGCTTAAATCCCATCTGAATCCTTCTGCCAGTTGGAGTAACCCTTCTGATGATCCAGAAGCAGACTGTGAGAAGCCTTAAGGCGCAGGGACAGTGGTAGAGTTTAGGCTGCATCAACCAAGGCTTTTTCACTCTTAGCCAGCCAGGCAGGAAAACATAGTAAAAATAATATGACTGATCACACTTACAACTCTGCAGTGACTCGTAAGAGGAAATGGAAAAGCTCCAGCTATGCTTTTGGAGCAGCTTCACCCCATTCCCGCCTGAGCCCAAGAGAACACTCAGCTTGGGGAGCAAAGGGGTGACATTGTTCTCTGAGCAGTTTGCAACACATCTGGGGCCTGGGTTGGGATGTTCATACCCATGACCTGTTCCAGGATAAGCTTCTATTTGATACCAATAAGTGTCCCAGGCTGGCCATCAGTAATTTGAGCTGATGGCCTGGAAAACTCTACTGCAAACTGATGGGAGTCACCACAATGCAAAAAATCAGATGACCAGGTTGCCTGGGCGACTTCTGCCATCAGCATTTTGTCCTCACTGTCCTGGCTGGTTCAAGCTTGGCTTCTGTTTTTCTTCTCAAAGCAGCCTTGTAAAGGTGCATCCCAACACTGTGACAGGGAGGAAATGCTCTCCTTGTCTATCTTGGGCAAATGCAGTTTGGGTTTGGATTCTGCCTCGCAGTGCATGAGTAGAGGTTCAGCAGTGCAGTGTGTGGGACTGCAGCAGTAACGACACCTCATCCTCGCTTTGTACAGGCAGAAGGCAGAGAGCAGAGCTTGTGTGTAATCTGCTCTTAGGAGCATAAATAATAGATGTGGAAGAGCATATCTGCTGTATTTGTTTTGGTGTTCTAGAGGGTTTAAACTAGCACCAATTTTGTTTCTCATCGTTTCTTGTTCCATCTTCTAGCAGTGATTATATTCCTGGAAAAGGGTTTTCTGTTTCCCCCGTGTCTTTTATCACCCACAGCGCACATGTGAGCAAAACAGAGCTAATCGGGGGGGCTGCCAGGGTCAGGAAGAAACTTTGCTTATTTGTTAAAGGGGTGGCTTCTGTGTCTGCAAAGACAGAGCGTTGTTAGAGACTCTTCACAAGTAATACCTGTCGATGGAGCATGGAAATACACGGCACAGGCTAGGCTTTGCTGCAGCACCTGTGATCTACAGAGTGCATTGAAAGATCTTTGTCAAGCTCTTAAAACAAACTCCTTATCTGAGAGAAACTACTTTGTTTTTACTACGTGAGATAAATGCTCTTCTTGTTCAGACACATGGTAGAAATGATTCCTAGCAATCTTCCCCCCAACCACCTTTTTTTCTTTTTTTCTAAAAATAAGCTGTGACTCTCAAATCATCTGCCCCCAATTTACTCCTGTGTGACCCTAAGACCCTGATCTGTCAGATCTGTCCACATCTGTGCCCACCACTGAAGAATGTGCCAGATTCAACACAACATATGGCTGGAGCTGTGCATATGATATTCATGGGAAATGGAAGAAGCATCACCATTTCCTTCGTACCAAACACCACCTTGAGCTATTTGTACCCCACGCTCACAGAGATTCCAGGGGTTTGGTCTGCCGTGAATTACGTTCAGCAGCATTTGAAGTCTCAGTGCAACTGAGATGCAGATGCCTTTCTAGGGATTGCTTTAAGACATGCTTTAGTTGGGGTTTTCCTAGCAAATAAATGAGCTTAGAAAACAAGGCATGTTTTCAAGCCGTGACGCCATACTGAGGACGTGGCAAGACCCTTTTGGTTAGGGAATTCATTTTGCATGCTATGAGGTTTAACTTATTTCCCTTTAAATCCTTACTTTCTCTTCTCCACTTCTTTGGATGAGTGGTGGGAAATCCTAGACACTTATGTTTTTGGAGGGCTAAAGTTCAAGCCAAGATTGCAAAGTGACTTAGTGATGTGTGTTTCAAGCTCGGGGGTACCTGACCCTTAACACCAGCTGTGTTGTTCAGAGTTTGGTATCACAAAAGTGTCAGCAGGCTTTAGAGCTTTAGGGGCTTGCTCTGCTTTACACAGTTGCCACCTTTGGGGTATCTGAGTGTAGTTTAAGCAATGCCAGCCTTTCTTAGACTGTTGCTGCTTGTGGTGAGCTCTGAGGCAGGTCAGTATGTTGTCACACGTTTCCACCCATGGCTGAGCCCAGGTAATTGTGTGCAAGGTCTTCACCCATCTCGGACACAAGCCGAACCACAGCTTCAACCTCAGTGAAAAGAACTGACAAGTCATGTTGGTTCACACTTGTCTCATTTGGAGGACACACACGCTGCTGTTTGTCATTCAACCGATGTGGTAGCCTGTTAAAACACAGTGTTTTTAAACTAGGGGTGCAAAGAAGCCTTTTACCAGTCTCCCAAGATGACTTTTTGCAGTACTGCAACTGTACCCACACCAAGGGCTGTCACAAGTAGAAAGGTTTTGCTTAAAAAACACCCCACTTTATCTCCAATGGAAATTGGTTTAATACTGTCTAAAGCCTTGTGTTGCTTATTTGCTACAAAGAGAGGGTCAGGAGTCTGCAGCAGCTCTGTAATCCCAGGATAGAGATTGTTTTGTGCTTTGCTTGGGTAAATCTGGTGTGATTTGCGGGTCTCATTTATTCTCCCTGTGGGATAGAAGCCTCTTGTATAGTTAGAACAAATGCCTTAACGTGGAAAAGCGTGACTTAATTCATTTTTTCATCCTCTTCTTTAGCAAATGAGGAGAAAGGTAGTTCTGCCAGGAGAGGCAGAAAGAAGCAGTGTCAAATCATTTTTCAGGCTGCCTCATACCCAGAAAGAATGCAAATTGCTGGTTAATTGTTGACAAAACAAATGGTTTTGTGGATTTTAGGTGGGAGGGAGTCTGCAAATGTAGCTCTTTTGGTCTCTCTTGGAATACAAAGAGTTTACAGGCACCCTTGTGTCCACTGAGTGTGCTCCCTGCTCCAGCATCCAAATCTACGATGTTTTGCACATTGAAACAGGCTTAGGCTGTGAGGTGGGTGCTTTGCATCGTCTAAGTCTGGATACAGGTCTGGCTCTGAAGGTTTTGCACGGCTCACACCAACCCTGAGCAGAGGAATCTGGGTGTCAGCTCCTGCATGGGGTGTTTCCCCCCAGGGAGTGAGGGCTGAGTGATGTGCTCACATGCAGTTCCCCAGGCTTGCCAGCTCCCAGAAGACTTTAGATGGATGTTTTAAGGAAGTGTCATATGTGCCTCACTGCTGCTCTGTTCCTCAGATGAGCTGAGCCTCTGGGCACAGGCTTTCCATGCCCCAGCTCGTGCCTGCTTTGTTTGTATACAGCTCCCTGAGCAGAGATAATGAGACTGATGCAAAGCCAGCTCCGAGGAAATCGCAAGTCTTTCCTTTGTCTTCTGTGGGGTTTGGAGCAGGCCCAAAGCTCATAAGCAGTTTTCCACCAAGAGTTCCCGGCACTTATGTCAGTCACTGGCAAAAAGGGAAGGGATAAATCCACATCGGCTGCTTCAGATGCCAGGCACATTCTGTGTGTGTGTGTGTGTGTCACAGGGGTATAAAGACTCCCAGAGTCCGTTTTGGTTCCTCCTAAATTTCATGGCAGCTTGCAAAGGGCAGGCTGCTGCTAACCGTTTGCTTCCAGGAGCAACCTGTAAAGATTTTTCTCTGGCAAGGGCTGGAAGGATCCTCACAGTGCCCAAGAAAGGCCTTTTTTGGGAGTGGGGAAGGAACTAGGGTGACTGTCTGGTTGGACTGGCACATGGTGGTGAGGATTTCATCAGCATCCCAGAAGGCAGGGCAGCAGGAAGGTAAGGCCAGGCGAGATGCTTCTCTTCTCATGTGCCCCAAACCTCTTGCTTTCTCTGCAGAGCACTCAAGCTGCTTCTGATGCAGGAATAGGGTGGTCTGTGGGAGGCACCCACATCAGTAGGAGCCTCTCGACAGCCTCCAACTGGCTTTGGACAGCATCCTAGGTGTGTTTNCTGCAGGGGGGATGAGCCGGGGAGGGGAAGGTGTTTTTCTTCAGGAAAAGGCAAGCAGAAATAGACACCCCTTGTCATTTTCTTTGGCAGGCGAGGGGAGTTCTGAAGGGCTAGAGGTCAGGGGAGCTAGATCTTTGCCTGGGTCTTTAATTGTTTTTTTTGTCAACCCAATTGTTTTAATCTCCCCCTTCCCAGGAGGAGAGGGGAGCCCTCCCACACCTTTGCTGTGCTGGGAGTGGGGGCTCGGCTGTCACCTGCAGAGCTGTTTTCAGAGCAAGGTGCGGGCAGCTGGGATTTCCTGATGCAAAATGCAGCAGGAAAGCTGGGCTCCTCAGGCCAAGGAATTAATGACACTGTTAGGGGGGAATTTGAGTTTCCACATCAGTAAGAAATGGAACTGGATACTCGAGGCAATAGACCAAAGTCAAGCTATAAAGTAATTACATTTCTCCCTGCGTTTCATATGTTTGTTTAATTTTAGTGTTTAAAGGGAAAGGTTTCCTGAGAGCACTGTGCCAGCAACTCTAAAAAATAATTGTGTGTCTTTCTTTCACATATATTTTGGCAGGAATGTCCGGCCTATATTTCTGGCAGACACTCATGCTTTATCATTAGACTTTAGACTATGGTTTTAAGTCTGACTTGAGGTTGGTGGATGACAAAACTAGCATTTCTGAGATCCCACCTCCATCTCTTAGCCTTCACCTGTAGGACTTTAAGGCAGTTAGTAGCCCATGCTGTGCTAATCCCAGTTTATCCACAGAGCAGGCAAGAGGCATTTGCACAGCCATCCTTTTGGCATTACTGCCTGCCTGGCTGATCTGAAGTGTGAAAAAGTTCAGACCTGTTAAACCAAACCTTGTGAAGATGCTGGGCCAGCGCTTTGCATTCTGCTCCGATCCCATTTTAAGGCTGAGTCAGTGCTGCACCTGCCGCTGTTTCAGGATGCTGGGGTACTGTCCCTTCTGAGTCCTGGGAGCAGGGTGTGAAGTGAGGGTCCCTGCAGCAGAAGCTACTTTCAGCACCTCTGTTGCCAATGGCAGGAGAAGGGAGCTGGTACCTGAAGAAGTGCAATAAGAGGGGCTGGTGCTTGACTGGCATCACGTCGAGGTACTTTGCTGGTTTAGGGGAGCCTGACCTGGAAAGTGGTCTTGTAAAACTGCCCAGTACCTCTTACCAGCACAGGTAAGCCACGCACTGCCCATAGCTCTGTGCTGTGGGAGATTTTCTCCCAGTTTTGCAAGTTGGTGTTTCTTTCTATGAATTTTTTTTCCCTTCCCGATGATTTGGGAGGGGCTGCAGTGTCAGGGGAGAAACACACTGCAGGACCTCATCTCACCAAAGTGACCCTTTTGTAAGACTTCTTTGCAGTAAGCTCAATTTCCTCTCTTGCCATGCTGGGGCAGACCTGCCTGTGTCTGTGTGTGCTGCTTCTGGGAGTTACTCATTATTTATTCTCTAAATGCTGACATTCTGCCTTTTGCTAGAGCTTCTCTCCTCTGCTTCTTCACAGAGTTGTGACAACCACAGCCTGAGCTCAGAGTCATCTGTGAAAGGAGCCTCAGCTCCTGGTAGATAGAAAGCAAAATGTGCCTGGAGCAGGTCATCTCACCCTATTGTAGTGAGGAATGTCATCCACAATTCCTGTTCTCAAATACATAAATCCCAACGTGTCAGAAGCATGCTGACATGCTGCATGTGAACATACCCTGCAGTGAACTGGGGAGCACAGGGAAAAGTCAGCTAAACGGGGAAAACTGAAGGAATTTGGTAGAAGCTGATCATACTATAATGCAAGAGTCACTTGGGGCTTTGGGGTTTGTTTCCTACTTATTTATTTTAGATTAAAGATACCTTTTACTTGGTGTAAGAGCTAGTAAAGCAGGAGAAAACACACAGAGGTATAACGAAATGGAATGAGCTTTGAAGTGCCTGGTTGGTTTAAGTGACATGCTCACTGTTAGAGCTTGTAAGTTGCCTCTTAAGCCAGCTGAAGATGCGACTTATCTGTGCAGAGAGAGATCCAGTCCATGTCTTATTTACAGTAGCCTATTCTTTGTACTGCAGGGAGGGAATGAGTGTCTTTTGTTTCATGGTCAATGCAGTATGGGAGGGAAGGCTTGCTCCAGCGTCTTTGAAGATGGAAATCCTGGACACATTGTAGAGCTGCATGGTTAATTGAGGATATTTCATAATATAAGAAAGGTGCTTAATTCACACAATGGAAATATTATGATAAGATTTCAAGCCAGTCACTTCTCACAGCTAAACCCAAGCACTAGCAGCTCTGCAGGACCTCTATGCAGCTGGAGAAGTGTTAAAAGTCCCCCTCAAGAAGGGGAAGTGCTCATCTGAAACAGGGCATGAAGATGTCGTGTACTGCAAACCTGGCTGTCACGCCTGCATTTGCCTGCAGTTGTAGATCATCTCAAAGAGTTATTGAGATAATTGGGAGAGACTGAACCTGAGTGTGTTGCTAAAGGTATGCCTTTGTATTTCTGGAGTAGCTGCAGATACCTTTGTCAGGCAGATCTGGAGATAAAGAGCACCATGCAAGATTTCCACGTGTTTTGGCACAGGCACCTAGTACTAATTAACCCTCTGCCTCCAAAGGAAACTGGACGTGCATTTGTCTTGCCAAAAGGTTTTGATACTGCCTATTGACTTTGCTGACTGTTGTTTCTGAATAATGCAAATACTACTACAGAAAAATGTGAATCTTGCTATTCTCTGTGCCCTTCCCAAGGTACTGGGATTTTTGACAAAAGCAGAATTGCCAGGGTTTTACAAATATCGTTTGCCAAAAAGTTCAAACTAAAAACTGCTTGAGCTGCCTGCTTGGTGTTTGTTCCCTCGGTCTGTGACAAGTAATTCATGATGTCTTTGAGCTGTGACTGTAGAGGAGGGTGAGGAGAGGTGTAAGGTGAAGGAGAGAAGATCAAAGACTCTCTCTGACACTTTAACAAAATTACAAGTCATGAAATGAGTGGAGTGGCTCAGATTCACGAAGGTTCCTGCCCCAACATTGTTAGAAGTTAAACTAAGTATGTAAAGTGGTTATGGTATAATACTTTGGGGATTACTGGAAACTTCCAATATATGACAGAGGTTCTTTAAATATTGAACCTGATCCACAGAGAATTTGAACATTTAGTAACTTGCTAGTTTTCCCCACAAATCTGCTGAGTCCGTTCTGTTGGAAAGTCCAGGGTGCAGTTGTTTTTGTTTGGTTTTCTCACAGAAGTTGACTTCACCATCTCCCCTGGTCAGATAACTGTAGAGAAAAGGAGTTTTCTGAATCTGTTGAGAGAGTGTGATAACATTTTAATACCTGTCATATTTGAAGAAGTGCAGTTCCCTTTAAATAATGTTTTCAGTCATTAACGCAGGTAGGCTCAAAGCAAGGGGCTCGTGCAGTAACAATCCTGTCTTCTTTGAAAATGTTGGCACTAGGACCCTATATGATAAAGCAAATAGATTTTGTATGATAGACAAATGCAAAGCTGGTCAGGAAACCTGCTTCAATGAGCCTTTCGCAGCATCGTGACTGAAAGGATAACTTCCTCTTCATCGTATGACTATGCCCCAAAAGAATTGTCCTCTTGGTTAATAAAGCCTTTCTTCTTTTTTCCTTCCCCTTGGTCAATTATCACTGCTTGGAATTTAAGATAATTCCTGAGCTCTTGTCTAGACAGTGGGTTTTAATTTTCCGACGCAAAACGAGTTTTCCGGCCCCTCTGAATGCTGCTTTGCCTTCAGTCACAAGATTTTCTGTGAGCTTTCTCTGGAGGTTTGAGTTTGCAGCCAAGTTCTCCATGCTGGGTGATACTGCAGAGAATATGGGGCCCTGAGAAGCCCCTGGAGGGGGCCTCTTGTCTTTGGGGAACCCTCCAACATTAAGGGGGATCCAGCCTGTGCCTGTGTCAAATACATCCCAAAACAGAGCTGCCGAGATGGGAACATTTCAGGGAAGCAGTAGCTCTTCTTCCCTCGTAGGTGGGAGACTCCTTTTGAGACCCCTGTTAATGGCATCTTTGAGTTGTGATTGCCAAGAGGGTTGGTCACCACAGATCCAGGCTGTGACTTGCAGCTGGACTGTGGGCAACCCCTCTACAAAGGAGGAAAACATCCCTCATGAAGAAGTCCATGTAGCCTGGTGCCAGCTACCAGCAGTAGTCCTACAACATCCTCCAGAACTTACTCATGATAGAGTTTGTTTTTATACCTTTGTATTTACACTCCATGGATAGACCAGCCTCTACAAATGTGTCCTATCATGTCTTGAACTCATACTCCCAGCCTCTGCGGTGTGCTCAGGAATGAGTACTGCCAGCTTAACAAGTGTTGGCGATGCCCACGGTTTTACCTGGAGCTTTCTCCAGGTTGGGTTTCTTTTCTGAAAGCCCCAGCCTCTGAGATGTGTAATCCATTGAACAGACTTCAGTAACAGAAAGATAGAGTTTCTGCTGCTCAAGGTTGCAAGGAAAGCTGATACTTAAGGGCTAAAAATCACCTAGATGTCCTGTGGGTAGATGAGTATTTATGGCACACTCATGATTTTGTGGGGAGCTGATTTGCAGTGGATAACAGCCACGTGAGATTTCAAGAGCACACTTAGATTTAGTATGCAGTTCACTACATCTCGTGTGAACCTTCAGCACACTCAGAGCTGCAGCATTTTCTAGTGGCACTGTCTCTGCTCTCTCATTACATCTTCTTGCCTTGTCTTTTTAGCGTGTCAGCTATTTCAGTGGGTGGTTGATGTAGCTGTGAGATGCTTTGTAGTTTGGTCTTCTGGTCTGGTGGAGAGCTGTGGGTGCTCTAGAAATGATACCAGACACAAACTGTTATGCGTGAGAAATTTAATGCTGAAATACAGAAGACTTGAAACGTGAAGGTTGAGGCCGTATCTGTGGCCTTCACCCAGTTCCTAGTCTGTATGTTTTAGCTATGCTTTTATTATACATGATTGCAGACTATCCTGCCTTGATTTTCTGCCTAATCCCAATTCCCTGATGTCGCAGCAAGTATCTCCTTGAGCTTACTGTGTCCTTTAGGTGTGTTCTCCTGACTTCTCCCTGGTACCTTCTCCATTCTTGCTGTTTTGCACTTCTGTTGCTCTTGCCATTGTGAGATTTTGACGGCAGGGCCAAAATGACAGGGATGGCGTTATGGCTTTCTCTTCTTGTGCCCAGAGCCACAGCCATGTCTAGCAGCCAAGAAGAGAGTCACAGCAAAGCAAATCCTGAGCAAGGCCCAGAAACCCCAAAATGGAGTGAGATCAAGGCAGACAGAATCTGTAGAGGTTTTTCTCCCAAAAGCTAATAAATCTTCAGTGGGATGTTTTCAAAGGATTTTCACTTTGCCAAAGTTGGATGCAAAGGCACATCCCTGTTCCCAGGGTGACACAAAATTTCCTGCTCCCTTTCCAGAGGATGGAGGCGTGAGAGAGCCTCCAAAAAATGATTGTTAGGATTTGGTTTTACATGGACTAAGCACTTTTCTCTAATCTTGTGTTGGAGAATTGCCAGTCCCACCCTCCTTGTAATTTCCTAGAAAATTCTGCTAGCGGCAGACACCTGGCAAAGGAGAATTTCAGCCCCAATGGTTTTAATGTGGTGAGTGTAACTGGGAACAGGGACTCCTGATGGCACAAGTTAGGGTATTTCTAGCGAGTGCTAACAGCCTTCTGGCATCCCAGGACTGTCCTGCGCCTCATCTCCTACCAGTCTGAGCTCAGGACCTCATGTTAGAAAATTCATTACTTGTCACTTTAAGCAGAATGAATGGGATGTGTAAAACCACTTTGCGATGTCAGGGAGCGTCAGGCATGAGCACAAACGGAAGGCCCGTGGCAAGTGTCCCCTCCTTGTGCTTTGAGGTGACCCCATCAGCGCGCGCCTCCTTGCAAATGCCATGCACTGTTTTTCACTCTCTGCTGGAAGAAAAAGCTGCCCTAAGAAAAGCAGAATGAGGGCTGATGTTTTGAAAGGTGTCCAAGAGTAACAAAACTCAACTCTCCAGGGCTGAGTTTTGCCTCTTGTGTTTCTCAACCAGGGTGGTTGAATGTGTTACAGACCTATGAGAAATTTTGCTACAAATGCACAAATATTAATCTACAGCCATTTCCTTTGCTTTCTTAAACATGAATGAGGATTTTTGTCTCTTTCTCCCTCCATAAATTGTTCATGGTCAGAGGGGGCATGTTCCGTGTCAAAGTCTTGACCGCCAGGATCAAACAAAAAACCCTTGTGAACTCAAAAGTGGAGACAAATAAATGACTATTACTTTTTTTTTCCCTTTTGCCTGGAGTTAAACCTTTTCTCTGTCAACAATATTGACTTTGTTCACTTGGAAGGAAACAGAAAGAGAGAGAGAGAGGGAGATTTCTCTAGATGCTGCACAGAAAAAAACATTTTGGAAAGAGGAATGAAAAAAGACAGAGGTTACAGGAAATGGTAGACATTTTTTGTTGAATTAAACCATTAGGAGTGACCCAAAAACCAATGGGAAAGAAAGGAAACAACTGGATACATTTAGGTCACAAGAACCAGCCAAACGGGGAGCTGAAACCAATTATCATAAATGAATGTTTCTCTTCTATTCATGACCACCGTGTACGCTCCCATGATGCTCTTTGTCTTCTTATAAAAACACATGAAACTATTTCGTTTTGTTCTTCTACTTATTAGCTAATGCAGCTTTCGGACGATTTATCAAGCACTAACACATGTTGTGATTAATAAGCTCAGAGAATTAATCGTGGCTAAAGCCCCTTAAAAAACAGAAGATGTCGGGTCCTTCTTAAATATATGTTTGTGCAAGATTATGTAACTTAAGCGGCGACATGGAGTTATGATGCATATTCATGCGCTTTACATGCTGAAAGATCTTTGAAACCATATGTTCCGGCAACCCATAATTACAGCAACTTCCATTGCTGTGGGATTTTGCCCTGTAGCGCAGGCAGAGCAAGCCCTGCTCACCCTGCTTGTGTGTGCTGGGGAGCAGAAGGTGGTGCACAGAGCCCACTGTTACCAGCATGAGGTCACGGGAGCAGTGTTTGGGGTCTGGACTATTGCTGCTGGGTTTCAAAGGGGAGGTGTCACAGTTGCTGTGGGCCAGGTTAAAAAACCTGGCTGCTTTTTAGACTCTTTCCCAGGGGTTTTGCTGCTCTCTTGATTCTGGGTACCATTGGGAGAGGGAAAACACCCTTAAACCTGTCTGTAGCAGCTCTCAGCATCTTCTTTGCACCTACTAAACCAGCACAGTTTCTAATGAGTCATAACTGGCTCTTAAGTGCCCCTAACCACCTCACTGAGGTTAGAATACATTTCCAAATGGGAAAGAGGAAAGGCAGAGTCAGCCAGCACATCCCATAGCCTCACTGAGGTGCAGAGCTGCTGGTTCCATGTGGTGGGAGGCAGCTGTGGGAGCATCAGGGCAAAGAGCTGGAGCTTTGCTTTAGGGTGGTCTGCTCAACAAGGATACAACCATGCTTTGACATAGAGGGGACCAGGGGGAATATGTCACACCAGAGCAGTTTAGTGTGGTTGAAAGCAGATGTTGCAGGAGTTTGTGTGCCCTTTGCCACGGGCAGTTCCGTGTGTCTGGGACAGGGAGGGATGGGCACTGTCACAGGCTGCACTGTGTGTAGGTATCTCCCAACGGGAGCTGAAGAGAGGCAGGCAAAAGGCTTTCTCAGGCAGCTCCTGTTAAGAGAGTGTCATGAAATACTTGAGAACATTTGTGCTTTGTTAAAAATACATCCTTTTTTTTTTGACCTTCCACCACAGCTTCAAGCAAGACCAAATCTTAACATCCCCCCAGTGTCACGTGGGATGGAAAGTCCATTGTCTGATTGCTATAAAAATGAAGAAATGCATCCTCAATTCCAAGCTCCAAAGTACACTAGTGCAGTCCATTGAGCCTCCCTGTTAGCAGCCTGTTCTGCTCAGCGAGCTACTTGCTGTGTCAACATCCAGTTGGTTTCAGTAGGAACCAAGTATGTGTTTAAGTGCTTTTATTGACTAGGGAGGGACTTAAGCATGTGTTTAAATGCTTTCTAGAACTGAGGCATAAGTGCTTGGTTCTCAAAGCCAGCAAAATAGCGGAGCTGGTGTTCGGTCAAACACAGATTCTGGGGTGTGCTACAGGAGTAGCTGAGTGAAATTCTGCTGTATGAATCAGAGCAGGCTTTTCATAATGATCCAAAAGCTTCTGCATCTCTCCATTGACCTAAATCAATGAGATTTAGATCTCATGCTTTTTTTAAAAGGAAGGAGGGAATAGTAAAGCTATTATCCTTTCCGTCAAGGCATAGCTGGAGAATGGAGTTCATGCAAGTTTATGTGGCTAATTTGTCAACTGTTCAACAAAATATGCAAAAGGATGCTGCCAGGATTGTGTGTGTGGAAATACTCTGGCATTTAGAAAGGAAAAACAGTCCCTAGACAGCACCTGCTGGCATTTTCCACAAGGACAAGATAAGTTGCTCTGCCTCTCATATGTCAGTAAGTTGAATATTTTTTCTTCCAACCTAATCCCAGTGAAGTGGTTGGGGTTTTTTTCCCTTTCTTAAAATAGATGCCTGCCACCAAAACGCTTTTGGTCTGTTTTAACACCACATTGGCCCTAAGGGCCACGTTTCATCTGAGGAAGACAGACGACTTTCTTTGAGCTTCCAAGTGAGATGGCCCGAAAATGAAAATTAAAAAGTTCGCTTTTCGTTTTCATCCTTCGGCGATCCTGATGTGGTTGCCGAGGCACTGCTTAGAAACGCAAACATTACAGCACATATGGAAGTCTACTGTTGAGTGGAACTGAGTCCTAAAGCAACATGTTAAGTCGGAAAAATTTATGTTGATGCAAAAGCAGCCGTGTAGTAATCGGTTTCAATGGCAGCTAGAGGAGTGCACCAGAGAGGGGAACAGCTCTCTCCTTTGGAAGCAAGTGCGGGAATTCAGACCTATTGATTGATGTGAGGAGGTTGGTTATTATCAGTGAGAGTAAATCAGGCTCGTGGTGACTGTATTTCTCTGTGAGCTGGAGTATCTCCTTTATGTAGAAGCAGCATGATTTCACATCCGTCACAATCAAAAGACCTGGTTTTGCCCATTTGGTTGAATGTAAATGAGACAATTGCAGACTTGCCAAAGGTGATGCAGGTCCAAATGCCTTCTTTGTCAAGGCAAAACTGCTCATTTAGGTTCCCTTGCAACCAGGCACAGTATGAGAGAAAAGTGCATCCAGGCAGTGATTAATCTTGACTGGTTTAGGGCAGTCTGAATCATCTTATGAAGGTGGCCTCTTCAAGATAGATCCTGGAAAACTCACTTAAACAACATATGTTACCTTAAAGCAAATAAATCCACATTATGTGGTTCCTCCCTTTGCAGTCCAGCTCACAAAGAGCTCTTGACATCTTGTTTGCCTGTTCAGTTCAACACCTGAATATCTTCAAACAATCTGAAATACCCTAGTTCCTGAGAAGTACGTGCCTTAGTTTCCCATTTGTGAACTTGAACCTCTGTATCTGAAGGGAGCAATGCAAGGCTGAATAATGAAGACTGACTTTCTCAGATATTAAGAAAATTCATGTTTTAATTAAGAAATTTCAAACAGAGCTTGTAACACCATCAGGAAAAATAAAAAGAGGATAGAATTTTATTGCTGCTGGGGTTTATGTGCCTGCAGCTTCACCATTTGCTAGTCAATGGACTAAAGTACTTTTGCAGATAGAATTGCCTTGAAAATTACGGTTTGTCTTTCTCCACCCTGGGGAGGCTGCCCATTTTAAAGACTCCTGTGTTCTGGAGTCTGTGGGGACACGTTGTGGGCCCAGGATCAAGTGTGGTGGTCAAATGTGAGTACAAAAGTGGAAGGTGTTAGGGAAAGGCATCTGTCCTGCCCTTGACCCGGTCCCATCCTTGAAGCACCCTCACCACCTCTCCAATACCAAGGGCAGGATAAAATGCACACTACTCCTACTGCTCCTCATCCCCACTGCATCACATTCCAAGCCTCAGCAAAGCTGAAAGCGTGTGGTACCTGGTTAGACATGGCAGGTAGGCTGAGCCTGGGCTACGTCCAAGACAGGACAGTGGCAGGGAGCTGCTGGGACAAAGTCAACATGTGTCTTGCAGGAGAGAAGAAAGTTTTGGGGACCTAGCCTAGCATGCAAAGCCTTTGAATCTCCATTTTATCAGCTTGCTTGCTCAGGGAATAACTTGCTTGTTAGGTTGCTTATTGTTTCAGGCCTACAGCTAATCCTCTAAGAAAGTTATTTCTGTTGCTCGTGGCTAATACTCTATTCTGCATGGAGAGTCTGGTCAGAGCAGAATTGCTGCCTAATCAGTGACTGCTTTTCAGCCAAAGAAATACCATGAGTTCTGGATTATTGTGATGGTTTAAAAAAGACATTTTTTTTTAATCCAGATGAATATTTAGATGATTTTTTGATGTTTAATTCCTTGATTTTGCCCAATTGAGAAAGCCACCTATTTATTTGAAAAATATTTTTGGAAGCCTGAACATAACCACGTCGCTCCCATGGTTAAAATGTTTTATGTAAAACTGGTTATTACCGTAGATCAATGGGATACATGCAGAATAGTTACAATGGGGCCAGTGTTAAGGTTTTGTCAAGATTTCCATTATAAACCACTGTTTTCGAGGGTTTATAATGCAGTCATAAAATTCATTCCAGGCTAAAACTTGGCAAACACAACGTCAACCCAGGAGAGATTTTCTTTTACCAGATTTGCTTTAATGCTTTAAACTGATTTGTCTATTTTAAAATTATACGAGTGCCCTGTTTTATAGACTTTCTGTGTATACAGAGTGCGCGTGTGCATGTGTGCTCACATAACACGTGTAGCAGGGAAGAAACTGTGTTGAAAGCACGTTAGTGCGGCCAAGTAGAGCTCCAAACCGCCCCCCTGCAAGGCTAAAGATGAGGTTGCATTTTCAATCTCTGGAATCTTAAACGTTGGGATGACAGCTTTGGGCTAAGTTTTCTGCTAGTGACTTTGGCTGATCACTGCTGATCTAGGCCAGCTGAACTCCTGTGACTTTGTGACACCTCCCAGTGTGTGACATCGCCAGGCATCTGAAAAAGCTGCTGTTGAGAATTGGTGCAAATCAATTTGACCATGGTGAGATGGCCTCACTGAGATGAGAGGTGGCTGGAGAGGGCCTGAGATCATCTCAGGGTACCTGGTGTAACAGGGAGGAGATATTCAGCTGATCTCCCATCTAGTGAACCTCGATCCTGTCTGCCCTTGATGGTCAAGGGGGAGAGGTAGGGGTGAATATCAGGTACCGGTATCAGATGACTGCAGCACAACAATCTGTCTCTTCCCTGTGGTTAAGGAGACAGGATCTGGCATCACTGGGTGGGCTGGGTTGCTCATTATTCTTGAGCACAGATGTCATTGTTGACAGCTACATTTGTCCTAGGTGGTCTGGTTATTCATTGCCTGGGTTTGACTCAGACAGATGAAGTCTGGCTCATCCCATGCACAGTCGGAACACTGCAATTGCAGCAGTGCCTAGGGAGACAAGGATGTGAAGCTGGGTTTGCTGAGCCCAGGTGGTTGAACAGGCAACAGAGAGGCAGGCAGAAACACCTCCAACAGATGATTTAGCCATGGTCTAAGGCTTTCCTCTAAGGAAGCAGATTTCTGTTCTTGGACCACAGAGGAAGTCTCAAGTGACCATGCTCTAGGCTTGTGTGCCTCAGCTGCCTGCCCAAAGCTAGAAGAGATGAATCCAAGCCTCGCTTCTCTGCAGGACAGAGCTTTAAACATAGAAAGTCAGACTGGCTTCTCTCTCTCTGGATGTAAATGCATGAGTCTTGAGTCTAGCATCCTTCCCTGGTGCATTGGCTTCCTTTCTCCTGAAATCCTGAGTTGTGAACTCATTTGCCTAGTAAGACTGGGGTGTTTGTCATCTCCAAGTGTCACCAGTCTGCCTTACATTCTCCTCCAGCAGCTCCCTCCTGGCTTTTGTGTAGAGCTTGGTGTTGCTTGCTTACAGGATTCCTTAATTGAGGGCAGAAGTAGATTCCCCTTTCTGTCATAAATCCAGTGTACACACAAACACACTTGTAAGATATTTAGTAAAGTTCTGCTCTGTGTATCTTAAATGTGTGTGTGTGGGGAGTAAAGAAAAGCAATAAAGAGCCTACATTATACCACATGTGTGAGCAAAGGGCTGTGGTTAACTCCCTTCAGATAGATTTCAGCCAAGGCCCCTCTGTAACAGCCCCCAGTAGACTACTGAAAAGTCGGCATCCATAGTTTTAAATCGGTTCATTTTAAAAATAAATTGTATTAGGGCCTTTCCTCCTCCCCTCTGCAAACGAACCAAGCAAGCGGCACAGATAAGGAAAAGTGCAGCTGGTTGTGGTTTATGCCAGGTAGCCAGCTTCTGCCATGCTGGGGTCATCAGCAGGAGAGCAGGGCTCCTGCAGTTAAGGTGCTTGTGGGATGATCACTATGGGTGTCTCTGTTCAGTGATTCCAGAAATTAATGTGCTTTTGAGGTCAATGGAGAGGGATGATGTTGAGTAGATTCATGTCTTGGCTGGGCATGGGATAAGTAAAGTCTTGACATAAATAGGGAAAGGGGAGTACTACAGCCCCCGCAGCCTTTTTCCTCCCTGCCCATTCCTTGCCTTCCATTTGGTTCAGAGTGATGACAAGCTGTTGCCTTCTCTGCTCCTCACATTTGGAGATTATAGGGTCCTTTGGTCAAAGGTCTTGCTGCCTCTCCTGAGGTGCTTGTGCTGCACCCAACTCCATGGACCTCTGGCCTGTTCCAGCTATGCATGTTGCTGCAACGCGCCCACCGCTGGATGCAGGAGATTAAGGGACGTTAATAAGAATCACATCGAGAATAAAGTTATTTGATAATTGGGCTTTGATTTTCCCAAGGCTCTTTTGGGCTGAGAAATGGCACTGTTTGCATTGGCACCTTTTCCAGATCAGCTCCTGAAACACTTCAAGCCTGGGATTGTTGATTTTACACTTGTCAAACAAAACAAAACAGAGTAGAAATGACAAGTTTGGCTTTTGCTTTGCATGTTGTGAAAAACCAACAAACAAGCCAAATATTTTTCTAAGTTTTTAATATAAAAATCAAATTCCCATTCTTACCACAGCTGCTAATTAAGCAAAGCTAAGAGGAGGACGTGATGCCTAGGGACAAGCAGCCCTGCCTGCTGGTCAGACTGTCAGCGTGAGGAGGACCGTACCCGAAACAGGTCCCCATGTTGTTTTGTTTGTCACTGATGCTGACAAATAAGACTCTTGGATTAGCAGAAGTGAGATGTCACTTTTCTGCGGAACTCAGAGTCAGAACTAAAGCAGCTTCGCAGAGAACAATATAACCACAGTGAAGGGAGCCGGGTCACCTCTTGGTGAATTTAAATGAGTTCTTAATGAAAAGGGGAATAAATTTTTCACACATTCCTCTGCATTAAAGAGGGGTCAGAGACTAGCATCAAGGTGAGCCTAAACTCAGGAAAGACACAAAGGGAATTCCTGGGCTGCTGACAGAAATGTCTCTCCAGTCTGCCAGGAGCCAAAATGCTACTGCTGGAAAAACAGCAGAGGCAGAGTGGAAATCTGGGTCCAATGAAGGACCAGCAAGGGCAGAAATCTGGGTCCAATGAAGGACTAGCAAGGGAAGTTGTGGAGGGGAGTCACAGGAGGAGAAAGATAAACAGCATGCCCCCATTGGAGCCATCAAGCTTCTTACAGAGATGTGGTGGATGTGAATAGGTTTAGCCAGATGGCAGGGACCAGCAATCCTGCTGTCCCCCACTGCTGAAGTGCTGCTGCATCCAGTGTGTTATGACGAAGATGTGATGCTTTTGAACACTGGCTGTCAGGACTCTGAAAAAACATGCGACATTGGGCAACTCTCTCGTGTCTCAGTCTGTAAAACAGGCTGTTACTCAAAGGGAATTGCTGTGAGGATTAGAAACTTGGGTGTGGACAGGGAAACTTCTCTGAGTTGTTTCCATCAGACAGATAAATAAAATACTTTAAATGCCAGCAATGGGTTGTTTTGGTTATTGGATTTTTTTTGCCCTATGGGTCATTGCTAGAGCTGTGACGCAGAGCTGTTGTTTGCATAGTGCTTTCCTGATCTGCACTGCTCCTCTGAGGTTTACACAACAAACTTGCAAAAATGGACTTTTTGGGGCTTTACTCAGGTGGAAAGGCTGCAGGAGGAGCAGGGAGCTTCCCACTCCCTGGGTGACCTTGGGGTGTCTCTGCTTCTTGCCATGTGTTGAAGGACTTACACTTGAGGTTTCATGGGTGGCCAGAAGCTGAAGCAGTGCTGTCAGCATCCTTGTGTTGGAGGTGTGGCACACTGATGTTGTCCCTGTCACGCAGCCCTGACACTTCTTGCTTGGACCTGGGTACTACATCTGGTGCTGTGGTGGGAAGCTGAACTCCAATAGCATGGGGCCAGGGCGTGGCAGCAATGTGGACAGTGTATGGTGGGCAGCCCTCTGGGGGCTCCAGGAGGGAGTAGTGGTGGGTACCCAGCAGAGAGACATTTCCAGGAATAAGCCCTCGGCTTGTTTTGCATCTCTTTCTTAAATTAAGCATGTAATTACACCAGACTCCTTGAAGTATCTCCAGAGAGCAATTCAGACCTGAGTTGTCTCTAGTCCACTCTTGCCTGTGAAAGGACCCCTGTTAGGTTCTTAATTTAGGCTTCTTGTTTGACAACCTCATATTTGGTGCAAAGACTCTCAGAATAGACATAAGTGCAAGAAAACAAGTTAAATCCTACAGATTATCCCCCTGTTGCTGATAGCACCCAGGAGACTTATGTCCTCGAGGGTAGGCAACCGTCCCTAGTCCTCTGAGGCAAAAGTAGGGATCCATGGAGGTGACCAATGTTGAGCTGCTTTCTTTATCTGAGGACCTGGTTCCTTTTCTGTTATAACATTATTTAAAAGAGTGGGGGCAGGGAGCATTGGGTAGACAAGGAAAATATTTGTGTAAGAAAACGACACTTTAAAAGATGGTTTAAAACTGGGATTAATAAGTCTGCTTTTATGGAAGCATTTCTACATGTTGTAAAACATTTTTTAAAACACTGTAAAAACTACAGAGTTTCACGTTAAATATGGCTGATTTTCTTTATAGAGCTGACCTGCTTCCCAGAGGTGATGTATACACACCATATGACACAGGGGTTGCTAGGGTAGGCAGTGTTTTTACATTGATTACTGTAGTAAATAATCATGTAAAACCATGTTTAAATGGGGAGTTCAATCCAGAGCTGCCCCTGGGGTCTGTAGTTCTTTACACATGGCCCATTTTTCATCACTTGTGTGATTATTTTTTTGGAGGAAGAGGAAAAGGGGGAGGGAATATGGTGTTTTGTGGTTTGTTTCGGGGGGTTGTTTCTCTTTTTTTTTAATTTGGTCTCAGAAGAACATCTCCTCTTGGGTCAGCTGTTGAGCAGAGGCCGCATCTGCTGGTTAGTGCTACAGGGAGTTTATTCCCTCAGCAGTTCAGGAGCAGGGAGGAAAACAAGCTCTCCGGAGATGTCCGGAGAGGAGTGGACTACAGAAGTGCACTCTGTAGTTCAGAAACTGGGGAATACATGCAAATGTTGTTCAGCTATCCCAAATGAGAAGCAGCCAAGTGAACACACTCTGCTCCCTGCCGTGGGTGGCATATGGATTGTCAGGATTAGGCTGTGGGAAGGCAGCTTTGTATCCCTTTGAAAAACTGTTTAACTGGATGGATGGTGAGTGCTGGGAGCTCATGGGTGAGCCCTGCCACTGGGATGTGCCCACTGCTATGAGCAGCTCTGGGCAGACAGTGATTTCTGTTCCCCTTTGTTGGAGACACAGTTAAACACTCCCTAAAAATGCTCTCCAACTATATTGTGACTTGGTTAGGGCTTGTCTCAGCTAGAGGAGGGAGTGAAGATCAGGACCTTCCTGACTGGTCTAATAGTTTCTGTCTGTGGTGGAATTATTGGCCAATACTTAGCACAATTTTGTTTAATTTTGTAATTATTCTTCAGGGGAATATTTACAAGCTCCTGTAATAAGTGAGTTGTGCTGGAGTCGGGACATGATGCGAACTGCGTTAGAGTTGGGGCTCTGCAGAGCACTAGGGTCTAACCATGGCACTTTCCATAGCCCTGTGTACGTGCTTATGGAAGACTGTGTAGGATGGATAAGTGTATAGTTCCATAAATGATTTTTTTCTATAAAGACTTGTTGTGTACTGCTTATGGAAGTAGGGGTGCTCAGGTTTTTGGGGCTGATGAGCACAAAATACAGCCTATGGCTGTTTCTACTACGAAGAGTGCCGGTAGAAACTGTTGCTTGCTGACTTGTCTTGACTATGACGAGGTACATAATCTGGTGCTGGCTGTGGCAGTAAGTCTTTAGGAGGTGTAACCGTGGTCTGCTCCACGTAGGACCAGAGGTGCCGTTGCTCCTGTGTTCAACCCCATGGCTGTGCCTGAGCTCCTGCTCTCTGGTCTGCGTCTCCCTGCAACGTACTGTGCTGTGAGCAGGTTTTCCCAGAGGACTCTTTGAGGTTCATTTGGGCAATACTGGTCAATACTTAATGGATATCACAGGTGGATGCTCTCAGACTTTATCGTACGGGTAGAACCACCACACTTTGCGTGCACATAATGCAGAGACAGACAACAAGCACAGCACTGCTTCCACGTGAGAAAGAACAGCACGCGTGCATGTACACAGTAAACATGTCACCCTATTTCCATGCAGACAAACTCTGTGCACGCTCGTATAACCACACACGCAGAGATGCACATACACTCCTCTTCCAGATTCCAGCAGGACTCTGATTTTTAACTATCTAAATTAAAACCAGATATAATTCTCCTGCCAGGAACTTGCCTCCCCATCACAACTTTTGTCTCTCTAATGCATTTGGGAAGAATAGATGTGGATCTCCAATGGGGTAAATTATTTCTCAGCAGGCAGTGAGGTTGGGGATGGGGATAGGTAGACACAGGAAGGAGGAAACTTGAAGGCACAGAATTGCTTTCCAGTGGTAGAAGAGTAAACAGCTTAAGTTAATAAAACTGAAGTTAATAAAAGAAGAACTCTTTGGAGAGTGTGGAGAAAGTAAAGGATTAGGCACAAAAAGGAGCCTAGCAGCAGGAAATAATATGGCAGCGCAGTGGACCTGAAGGGAGAGCTGAGGATGGAGAAGGGAGAGATCTGCCTGGCACAGCAGGGCTGGGAGCAAGAAAAGGGAGGGCTGTGTGGCTCTAAATCACAGCCTTGCTGAAAGCAAGCCACCTTGTGTTCATCAAAATCTGCCTTGGGAGCCAAATTCTCTTCCGAAAATGATGCGCCCTATTTTTAGGCGCTGCTTTACTGATGGAGATGCTTTTGTTTGGGGGCATGTGCAGCAGAAATGAAAAGGGGCATGAGGACAATGCTGGCCCTATGGGGAAGGCACAGAATTCCCCCAGTCCCCGCTGCACACAAACCCCAGCCGGCAGCCGCGGGCAGCCCCTCTTGAGCGACAGCCTGGGGCGCTGGGCACGTTGCTGACTCGATGACTTTTTGCAACTGTCGAAGCAGCTTAGCAGATAAG
The DNA here is from genome assembly GCA_013400115.1 of Rhinopomastus cyanomelas. Taxonomy (NCBI): domain Eukaryota; kingdom Metazoa; phylum Chordata; class Aves; order Bucerotiformes; family Rhinopomastidae; genus Rhinopomastus; species Rhinopomastus cyanomelas. The sequence goes on along the minus strand of VXBP01001398.1, from coordinate 409,110 downwards.
CACACAACAGTTTTTATTATTCCAAGAGGCAGAAGCCTCGCCTTAGCGAGCGGTAACAAATACGGACATTCACGACCAGGATTAGAACAAACTGCACTGGTGGGCAAGGGCCAAAGGCAGCACGGAGCTGCGCTGTAACCCAAAACCTCCACAGCTGTTTTCATTTTCCTCCCTTCAACACAGTCCCTGTGTGGTACTTCAGGGAGAATTATGAAAGTGGCGTGTAATTCAGAGAAGTAATGTCTTTTTTTTGGGGGTCTTTTTCCTTTTTTTATTCCTCCCTCCCTCTCTTTTTCTCTCGCTCTCTTTTTCTTGGAGTAATGAAAATTACTGTGGTAGATTGTTTTGGATTCAAGGGAAGTAGCCGACTCTGTTTGCCGCGGCTGAGCGAGATAACAATAGGTTGGACCGGCTGCTGTGGTCGAAAGGCCCCGCTGCTCTCGCCGCCGCTCCCTGTTGCTGTCCAGCCTCTGCGTGGTGATGGATGGGCAGCAGAGCAGCGCTTTCCCCTTCAGTGGTTTCAACCAAAATTTTAAGGAAAATATATAAAAAAGGAAGAGTGGAACAGCTTAGAAGTCCTGGGCACTGTGCAAATGAATGCAGTGACCTCAGGGATTTTGGTGGCCTGAGAGGGCCTTGCTGCTCTGTTCCAGTGCAACGCGTGGTCTGTATGAGCCTCTGCACCAGAGAAGGGCTCTGCTTCTGCCGCAAAGCCCCGCTGGCTCCCACTGGCTTTCTCATGGGAATCGTTTAGAAAGTGTGAGGCCACATCTTCTGCTGTGTCCTTGTGACAGTTCAGAGGATGCTCTACCTAGAAAGAGTGAAAAAAGGAGGCAACTTACTTTCTGGGTAAATCCTCTCCTGATCTAATGTGTTTTGCTAGGATTAGGACAGCCAGGAATGCAGCCCTCTCGTGTTTGAGCAGAAGTGATCGCATCATGGCTCTTCTGTCCTGTGAACATTGCTGGCATAGTTTTACAAGACGTTATGCATTTTCTCATTAAAAGTGCTTAATTTCACATGTATCAAAAATCTGGAGGGAAAAAAAAAACCTCTTCCATTCAGGCAACTAAAATATTTTGCTTAAAGCATTTTGAGGTCTTTCCTTTTAATTTTACTGTTGGGTTGGGGTTTTTTACAATTTAAAGTAAAGATACTTTAAACTAGAAAAGAACCACGTTATTTGTTGAATTACTTTGCTCCAGCAGTACCAAGTATCTTGTTTATTAAACAGTAGAACAAATACTGCAGTTTTTCATTTTCTCTTGATTTTATTCTGTAAAAAATACCCTGAGCAAATACAGTAGAATTTATAAAAAAATGCGAAGAATCCCCTCTCCAAGAAGCTCTTAGTTTCACTCCAGAAAATACTGCAGCTCTATGAATATTAAGAAGTAGTGCTGAAAGGCTGTATTTCTTGCCAGAATGTGTTGGTGTAGCTCAAAAACCTTAGATAGCAGTTGCATCTTGTTATCAAATTCTATTGGTCTTTCCTTTAACGGGTTTAACTTTTTTTTTATTCCACAAGAAAATAACTCTGTGAGCAACTGGAAACACTTAACGTGTGTACCCTGACACATCTGCACATACCATAATAGACACATGAATTTAATGCTCAGTTGATTCAATGCGGGGAGTGGAATTTAGTGTCAAGTCAATTAAAATATCCTGTTCCCACCCGCTTTTTTCCTTCTTTTTTTTCCCCCTTCTGCCCCTGAAGTATTTATCAGGATCGCTGCATGGGAGGTATGTGGCGTGGAAGTTGTGGGAGTCCTTGGCGTGCCCCGCTCATGACGTGGTGTTTGTGCAGCGCAGCAGTCGATGTACTTGTTCTGCTGTGGTAGCCCGTGTTGGAGTTACTGCAGCCGTGCTAACGCAGTGAAGCTTCCCCAGAGCTCCGCTGTGCCACGGATAAGAGTAAGAGGGATGGCAAAAGGGTGACCACAGGCAGAGGTCCCTGTGCTGTCCTGTCTGGGCTTTGGCTTGGAGGTGAAGCAGTGAACTTGACGCTGCGTGCGTGTATGGCAGACGTACTCGCTGCAAGCCTCACTTTACATCCTTGTGTAAGCCTGGGAGGCTGCTATAGCTAAACAAAAAAGCTTTATTAAGCAAACTGTTATGAGTGACAGATAAATATAACATGATGGAGATGAATAGTGAGGCAGCTGCGGTGTAGGAAATGCTGCTTTCCATCTTGATGTGAGTTGTTTCACTTTCCTAGAAGCCTATCCATAGGTCTGTGGCCACCCATCTAGAGTTTCTTACCCTCATCGTGAGGACTTTGGGCTGATGGTTTTGTCTGTCTTGCTGTGAGTTGAGTGCCTAACGCTGTCCTGGGGCTTGTATGCACTGAGCAACACGAGAAATATGTAGGATGCACAATTCCTTTATTTGCCGAAGATAAGGCAGTTTAATGCCAGAGTCATTAGAAAGGCAATGGCATCACTGCAGGAATTTTAAAATCCGTTTCAGTTTCAATTTGGAAGACCAGCAGAAGTGTTTTCTTGGGCTGCTACAAAGTCCTTTTCAAGTCAATGGATTTTCTTCTGCTAATGTGTATGAATTTTGCATACAGAAATCTATTATTAACATCTGCATCCAGGACATCAGAAAAAAATTGGGGCAAAACTTCAGTGTATTTATGACAGTGAGTGTATTTAGATACCAACATCATTTTATTATTATTTCTTATCCAAGAGGCTAAACAGTTGTGATGTTTTCTATTGTTTTACTATTTCTTCCAGCGTAGGCAACCTTTGCAGAACAAAGCACTCTTTGTAAAATTAAGTCCTTCAGCATGTGAATGCTTGCACATGTCCTTCGTTGTTTAACTGGAGGCAGGAGTAGCTTAAACCTTGGAGATAGGCTCACAGTCGAGCCTCTGGAGAACGGGATGTGAGCCTGCACTGTGCCAGTGCAATGATCCCAGCACACCAAACTGTGTCTGGTTCACGTTTGGGGCCAGTCTTGATGTATAATTCATACACAGCATTTCATTAACTGGCAAATTTCCCCCCTAACCCGCCCCCGCAAGTTCTCTAGACTGCAAGGAAGGGATTTGTTGTGCGGTGGCCTCTTCCCCCTCTCCTTGCCCATTTTTTTATGACTGAGGAAACCCTTTTATTGTATGAGGAATAAAAGCTTGATGTGGTCTGCCATTTTTTAATTTACTGTGGTATTAAATGGAAAATGTATCCGGTTACGGAAGGTGGGTTGTGCATTGTGGTCCGGGATTGATCCAGAGCCTGTTGTGACTGGTTGTAGGGGCACAGGGAGAAGGTAAGAGCTGCTCTGAGCCGAAATTAGTGGGTTGGTGGTGTGAGAGCCCTTACTCCTCCTGTTGGAGGATTTAAGAGCCTTATAATCTTTTATGTCTTACGCAGTTGTTGCCTTGTAGTGCTGCAGGATTTGTGCCACACTGCTGGGCTGAGGGTGACAAAGTGACCCTGATTATCAGCAAGAATTGAAACCACCAGGTCAAATTCTGCTCTTTAAGCGGAATTCAGTGCAAAACCCCAAATCAGCTGCAGTGGTGGGTAGGAGGAAGATGCTGGGGGTAACTGCAAGGAGATAGCACAACTTCCCTCTTGCTAATAAATCAATCAATCTCTAGTTGCTCCGAGGGCAGAAATCTGTGCAAGCAGCTGGGATGCTTGTATGGGGTTTGTGAAGACACAGGCACATGTTGAGGTGGTGCTGTAGTGCCTCCTCGTCTTGGTCTCTTGTTTGTTAAATGTCGTAGGCTTGCTGTACAGTTGTGTGTCTGGAGAGCCTGAGCACTGATGGGTCTATCTCCATAAAGTGCTATGGATAATGTTTGGGGCTTTGAGTACAAAGATCTCTGACTCCAGAAAGCAGAATAAAACACGTGGAAAATGCAAAATATGAAGGGTCTTGCTTTTAAATGATTTTCCTTAATGCCGATCCATTGTCATGAGGAAACCCCTTTCATTCCGTGCTTGGACCGTGTTAGAGGTGGTGCAACTGCCTTTTCTGGGAAAAGAAGGTCTTTTAGTCAAGACAGGTTGGGGTTGTTTTTGCTATTGTTATTGCTGGAGTCTGATTCTGCTTTCTGGAAGGAGAATGCAAAGTCAAGTCCCAAAGGCAAGCACATATGAAAAGGAGACAAATTAAGAGCAAAGCTTGAAAACAGCTTCTGGAGCTGTGTTATGGTGAAGTCTCCACACAGGAGAGAGGCAGCACTCTGCCTTATCAGGGCCAAGCAAGATCTACCACTGGCAGGCTATTTAAGACATTGCTTTTTGTTGCCTTTTTAGTCACTCTCAGAAACACAATTACACGAATAAATAGAACCAGTAATGTAACCTTGGCTGGCCACATCAGTTTTTATTTTTTAAAACATATATAACAGGGTAGCGAGGGAGAGTAGAAATACATTACAGAAGGAACAGAAGACAGATGAGGGAAGGGGAGAGAAGAAATGGAAGTAAGGGCAGCACCTGACACCTGCCCAGAGCTGATGGAGAAGGAAATATCATCTGGTCCTTTCCAGGGTAGGTCTGGTCTGCTCACACTGGGGGAGCTGAAGTGATGAGATCTCAGGAGAAGGCTTCAAACAATTGGTAGCACTGGCTCTGGGCAGACTTGAGGAGTGGTCTTCACATTACTGTAGAGTGATGGGTTCTGCAAAGGGAGGGCAGGCAAAGCAGATGCTTTACAGTGTCCACAATGTAATCTTGAAAACATCTATTTCTGTCTGAAATTGGTTATTTATTCCACAATAAGAGAATCTTGCTCCAAAGTTTACACGAATAGAATTGCTCTCAACTAACTAGTCCATAGTCATCATTTTCATTAAGCTTCTATGTACGAACAGTTTTGTATAGAGTTATTCTGGCAAGTAGAGTTATTCTGGCAAGGACACTAGTAATTAAAGAAGTCCCTTCCAAGCCATACCATTCTGTGATTCTATGATTAAAATAACATCAACTGTCTTGTCTCAGTAATGTAAGGAGCGAAGCGCTCAGTGACTGCTTTGTAAGTTAAAAAAGCATTCTGTGCAGCACAGGCAGTCTCTCTGCCCAGGGAGAGTGCTCCAAAGCTTTCACCAAGATACTGAGATGAAGAGAGAGCACTGAAGCCATCTTCCCTTTGCTGAAATACTTTGAAGCAACAATCAGGTAGAGAAGATCAAGAGGTGATGGCAAATAATTAGAAGCTATTAAGTTGGCTGTTACCTGGGCCCAAGGATGCTGTGCTCTTCATGTCGCTTCTCTTTGGAAGGTCAGATTCACCAAAATAATTGCAAGTCAATCTCAGGGTCAGTTATTGCTGTAACAAAATAGAAGGGCTGCAATTTTCTTCATGGAGGGAAAGAAAAAAATACCAGTTTGACTTTTTGCTGATAACGGCATTTAGTGACACACAGGCAGTATGGAGGCAGTTCTTCTCCACTCTTTCTCCCCTCACTTCTACAGATCATGAGATCTCCAAATTTTGTCCTCCGCTGACGGATGTATACTGAAGGAGCCAGCCCAAAACCATATTAATTCTGGTAATGAAGGTTTGCCCCGACTTAGGTGTAAGATGACATGGTCCAGATGCTCACCTAGGTCAAGGTCTAAATGTTTATCATCCATGTTTTTGTTCACACTGCTGGTGATTAGTCCATCCATGGCTTGGGCTTCCTCGGGTCGGAGGAGCTGCTGGTGCTGTCAGTGCTTCTGGGGGTACCATCCCACCAACCAACCCATCCTGGGCTATGAAGCATGGCCAGGGCTGACTTTGTTCAGTAATGGCTGGCAGAGATTAGGCTGAGACGTGGGGTTTTGAGATGGCCCTGGACCTATTTCTTGAGACCCTGGCACCCCATCCTGAGTGTTTTGTTTGGGGCCAGCAGCCCTTTGGGGGTGGCCTGTACCCCAGAGGTGACACGCGGTTATGAGGTGTGAGCTCAGGACACGTTGTACCCCATTACCCACATCACAAGGACCGTTTTCAAAGCCGCGCATTTGCTGTGCATGTGCAGGAGCTGCTTCGAAAACATGAACAGCAGAGCTATTAACTGAGGCTTTTCCTTTTCTGTTGTTGTTGCTTAAAGACAGTTCACATTATGTACTCAATGCTTTTCAAATTAAACCATTATTTATCTAGAGGTAGCCAAAAATGTAGCCGAAAAACCACCTCTGATTATTTTTGACCTCTCTAAGGCTAATAATCTGCTAAAACGCCTTTAAACCATCTTAAAGAAAACAGAAACACCGCTGCTGACAACTCGCATACCTACTTTTTAAGGCAGTGTTATTTTAAATGGCTGCCTTTATAAACCTCTAAAGACTGAGGTTTGCAATAGAAATGCTTACAGATCCTTAACGCTCCATCCCATAATAACAAAGTTTTGAGAAAGAATGGAGCTGTGGACACCACTGTCTCCCTTACTGATTTAACTTGCCCAGCCACAATCACAGATTCACAGAAAATTAGGGATTGGAAGGGACCTCGAAAGATCATCCAGTCCAATCCTCCTGCCAGAGCAGGATCACCTAGACCAAGTCACACAGGAAAGTGATTCTTATGTGAATTCGTGATGAGCACTGAATAAAGGCAGCAGAACCTAGAAATTGTTACAGGGTGACCAAGAAGGTCTGTGTTGCCTCCACCATGGGCTGGAGGCTGAACCTACTTGTGCTTCTCAGAGAGGAGCACATTCTGGAGCTGCCCAGAGAGGGGGAACCAGGCAGGAGTGAGTTGAAGGGACAGGGTAACATTAGTCTGAGGTTTGAGGGGCTCTGCACAAATCGGACCACATTCCTAGCTGGTACACATCAGCCTCTGTGGCCTTCTGCTGCCCTGGTGCAAGGACTTTAGGGAAAGGTGTAAGGCACGCAAGCTGCAGCAGTGCTCAGGATCCGGTGGCTTTTCGGATGCACCACCCACGTAATAAGCTCCCTCCGCTCATCTGGGAGGATCTCTTTTTTTCCTGCTCTCTGGCCTGTAAAACTCCCTGAAGGGGAAGAAATGCTAAATGAGATTTATGTTCTCAGAAAGCAACGTGATAATTTGTGCTGTGCAGTGGAGAGGGGATGCTGCTGTATCATCATTGAATTAAGATGTGCAGGCCAGATGTGAAATCCTGATAACGAGCTTTATAGGGCATTGCAGCTCGGCTCGTGATTAGCTTCACAGGCAGAACAAGGAGAGCTGGGAGGCAGCACAAAATGCCTCTGTGTCCTCAAGTCATTATGTCGCTCTGATTGCCGGGTGTATTTGATCTTTGTACTCTGTGATCTTGCCCTTGCTCATTCAGGTCTCCCATAAAGAGCGCCCACGGACTGTGGGAAGTCCAGACTGCTTACAAACCTGGATGGTCTGGTTTTGTCCATCCTGCCACAGACAGGTTTTGTTTCCAAGTGCATTTCGTGGGGAAAGACGGTTTTATTTTCCTTTGGTTTTACTTTAAATCTAGTTGTCTGGTTCTGTCTTTTTCCTCGACTGAACTGATACGTAAACAGCAGGGATTTGTTGGCTCTGCTGTCGGGCTATCAGCATCATAAAAAATTAAGGCAGTGCTGCTTCTGTCTCCAAAGTTTTGATATTTCAGGAAGAAGAGACAGATACTTGCTGCAAAATACCTTTTTTTATGTAAAAACTCAGGAAAAAGGGCAAACTTTCCCAACTTACCCTGGCCTGCTCCCCCTGTATCATGTCCAGGTAGTGGCTCAGGGCTGGGATCCAGCCCCCAGCCTTGTGTCCCACAGCTGCCAACCCCAGTATGCTGCACGTTTCTGCCTTTCACTCTAGTCTAGACAGTGTGGCACTCGTCAGGATGGACCAAATATCTCCAAAACTTGGGGAGTTTGATGTCTTTGAAGATCACAGCCTCAGCACCCCACCCTATGTTTTCCTGTGAAATGCAAAGCAGCCCTGAAGGCTGCAGACAAGCCTTGTTTTGGGCTTTCAATGAAGGGAGTGGCAAAAGATAATGAATGAACTGCCAAACAAAAAACAAGAAGAGGAAAAAAAGAGGGTTGGACACTGGAAGAGTTTGTTCAGCTACTAACTGGTGTCATTCTACTACCTGCAATGGAACGACATCATCAGATCTGCTTACAGAAAGCATTGGACCAAATAGGGAGAAAACAGAATACCGACAGTATTTAAATGCTGTTGCTTTAATGTAGAAATCAAAAGTATTCAAATGCAAGCTTTTCCATTCCCCCGACCCTTTAAGCACCAAGGAGCAGGGAACTCCTCTTAGCTGGCTTTCCTGTGAAGAGTGTTATCGTGCTGGTTGCTGGCGTGCGATGCCAAGCTGTATAATTGTAGGGGTCTTGTTTATAATTTTGAGAAGTTTTCCGCGACGGGATTGTGTTTTTGCCGATGTCTTTGGCTTGGCTTGCTGCGTTCAGCCAGCTGGGATCACTGTGGATGTGTGTGTGGTCAAATGTACTGTGAACTGATTAGGTTATTAAACAAAATGAAACAAACATGTAAATCTTAAAACTCATCTTGGAATTGAGGTTTACTCCTATAGGAAGTGTACAGATGGAAAACGTAACGTAAAATTAAAGACATTCCTAATGGCTGGCTTTATTTTCTTGCCGCTGTTTTATTTTCAAGGAAAATAAATAGAAGGAAAATAATTTCAAGGAAAATAAATAGAAATTACACTTTTTATAGAAAACGCTGCATGGTAGAAAAGCTTGTTTTAAATAAATCTATTGCTCTATCTATTTGCTTTATCCATCGTGCGACTGAAATATACAAGCAGGCGGAGAAAGAGAAGGAATCTTTTAATGATTTATCTTTTTTTAAAATCTTTCTGGTACCAAAATTCGTCAGCTAGTCTCAGCTGACCCCACAGTTTTCAGCAGACTGACAGGGCTCTGATAGGATCTAATCTAATCGATCTATGGATGAGAAAAGCTTTTCTTTTCATGCCAGTTTGTTTGCTTAGCAAAAATGTGACTCTAAGAATGGCAGAGACCACCAGGACTAAAGGAAATATCCTTGCAAAGTCAAGTTCAGTTTCCTTCTGCTTTTTTTGTGTTTTTTGGGTGGCCTGTTAGTGATTCAGCTTTCATGAAGGGATTGGGTTTTTAGTAGGACAGAACTAATTTATCAGAACACTAATTATCTGTGACTCTGTAGGGGCCAGGTTTTCTACCCAGCAAAAATTTAAACTCAAAGTCTGTCTTTATTCTGCTTCTGAAAAAAAAAAACCTTCAACTTCCAAATTTCCCAATAAAGGAGGTTTCTAAATCGCTTTTGATCCAGTTATCACTCTTTAGCTTACCTCAAACTTTTTTCATAGAAAAGGAAAATTTAGAAGTGTCGTTTGATTTTTAGATTTGGAATTCTCCTCTGAATTTTTAATGCTTCCCTTGCATTATACGTGACCTAATGAATAGATACATTTGAAAGAAGATAAATAAATAGGTTTCCTACCAAAAGGAGAAGCTAAGCACTTTATGAAAAATTGCTGAAATCAAGTCTTTTGTTTTTTCCCAACTTTTGTTGCATTGCCTTCTCCAAAACAACATTCCAAAATGAGGCTTGGTAGCAGGGACACTCTCCTCCTCGCAGTTCCTTTATCGATGGATGAAGATTTTCTAGGAACTGCTAGATGTCGAACCACCTTCATTTGGCAGCATCTTTTTCTCTGTCTGCAGCGTCCCTCAGGGATCTCAAATTTCTCCCAAGATGTGGTTTTTCAAAGCAAGCCAGCGCTTTCTGTTCGCATGTGAGAGCTTTCTTGGGATGTGGATTTTCCTAGCTGTTACATCCTGACCAATTTGTGTCTCAGCTCTGCCCTTTACTTTTTCTGCCAGTTCTCCTACTGACATCAACGCTGTGTGAAAGCTCTATTTTGCTTTATTTGTAAAAGATGTTTCTTTGGGTTTTTAAATGAGAACTTTTAGCCTAGAAATGCTAATGATAGGCTCAGAAGACAGCTTAGGATCTGGTCTACTGCTTTTTTTTTCTTTTTCTTTTCATCTACAAGGAAGGCCTTCCCTTACTTGTTGCTACCCAGAGGGGACGCCTTTATTAGTATGACTGTGTAACGGGGTTAGCAGAGACTAAACTCTTCTTGTCATATATTGAATAACACATTCAGAGATCCTGGATTTTCAAGTTTAGTTTATAAGAAAAAAAAGATTAGCTGTCTTCATTTGTAGCCATTGCTATTGCTGGATATTAAAAATGCCTGTAAGAGAAGAGCAGAAAATAGCTACTAAAATCCAACTTACCGGATAGAGGGTTTTTATATCAATTGCCTTCTGCAAATCCTTCGAAGAGAATCTGCAGATCTCCAGCTTCTAATCTGTGGTCGTTTACGTTTGTGCTGTCAGGTACTATCTTACATAGGTCGTCTTGGTCAGCAGGTCAACAACCCTGATAAATGTGTTTCTAAATAAGTTGCTCCTGATTTGTATTTTCTGTTGAAATAAAATTTGCGGCTCCAATTTTTATTGCGATTTTCAGACAGAATTTTAATAGGAGCAGTTTTTGAAAAGGAGGCGAGAATATAAAATTTCTCTTGCTATTTTAGTCGGACGGAAAACAGCCTGGTGTGTCAAATATGTGTTGTGAATTCTCTCTGAGTTTTCTTGGACCTCGTACCCAGCCTTTGGTGGTTCTTTTGCTTTTCTCATTTTCTTAACAAAAATATTTTAACACCTGACATTTCTTCTGCTTAGCTACTAAGACTGCTGTAACCTCTGAACTTTTTGATATGCTGGATGGAGGGAATTCCTTAAATTTTTCTAGTCTTCAAGTTATTTCCTTGCTAGTGTCCGTCTCGGAAAGATACGAGGTCTCAGCTATAGCAATGAAGAGTCCGGGAAAAAGAAAGAGCTGAAAGGCTGCACACTGGGCTTGAAGCACACCAGTGTCCTAACAGCTCTGCAACCTGTTTGCTCTCTGGTGTTGATGCAGCCTGATTTCCATAACACCCCTTTCATACCTGGCTTCTTCAAGAGAAATGTCTTGCATATGAATAGTCACACACATGTGCGGTCTGTGGTAACGCTGGTAAATGAGGAGTTCAGAATGGCATAATGCAGAGAAAGGACAGAGAGTTTGGTTTTCTTCCTGGAGAAAACGAGCTTCCTCCTTCTTTAGCCTCAGACATGAATTCTGTGATCTTGTAGCAGTTTGAGTTTTATTTAAAACAGCCTAATTAGATTATTTGGTTTTGTTTTCTCCCTTCTTTTTCCTAATGTCTGTGCTCTTTTGTTCTCTGAAAACCAGTTGAGCTACAGTGACTTTTAAAGGAAAAGTAAAACACAGGCTTTAACAGCAGAAAAAATGATAAAACACATTTCCACAACTGAGAGAATCTCTGGGGGAACCTGATCTCCTGAAGTTTCTACCCTAACCTGATCTGGATACATTTGTACAACTCTCCATCCACCTCTCCAAGGAGCTGCAGCCCCTGGGGAAGTCTCAAGACATACGGCACGTACTCCGTGAGGCATCTTTGCCAGAACCTGAAGCCCAGTGATGCAAGTTTAGGATTTGGTTACAAACTCCAGTGCAGGTGCACAGGTCAGCAGATGCAGACAAACGGATTAATTTAGCCTTAGGTCAGTGCTGTGGCTTTTCAGGGCAATGCAACGGGCAGAGCTCTAACGGCTGTGTGTGGATTTGGGGCAAGATGTAAGGAGCCAGGCTGTTGCATCTACAGGAGCTTTTATAGTCCGGGCGTGTAGAGATCTAAAATTCCTTCTGACAGCCTGGCCACATAAATCAAAAAAGGGGATTTCTTCTCCAAAGGCCAGGCTTATGAACTGTGAACACCCCCATTTTGTGCTGTTTTGTTGTGATTTCCTTGCTTACCAGGTCTGTTCTAGGAAAGTAACTTAAAAATAAGGCAGGTATCATTAGCATCAAGAGGTTTGTTGGGTTTTTTTCTGGAATAAGTCTGTTTTCACTTTGATTATGTAGATCAACAATGATTTTTTTTTTTATTTTCCATTAGATGTTCCTGGTCTAATGAACCAGCCAGTACTGCCCTACAGGACTAGATTTGAAATTAAATGATTGAAGGTTTTCCAATGAAATAAACAGTAAACAACACTGCAATAATAGTGATTTCATGCAGAGATGAGCCACGCCAGTCATTTAGATCCAGGTCTGAGCAGGTGATGTGCCTTATTTTGTTTAACCTCTGTCCTCCCATCTCCCAGGTTTCTGTTCCTGGGGAAGAAATGTGGGTGTCAGGAGGATGGAGCCAGGCTCTTCTCAATGTCATCTAGTGATAGGACGAGGGGCAATGTGTGCAAGCTGGAACGTAGGAGGTTCCACATAAATATCAGAAGGAACTTCTTCACAGTGAGGGTGACAGAGCACTGGAACAGGCTGCCCAGGGGAGTTATGGAGTCTCCTTCACTGAAGATGTTTAAGACCCGCCTGGATGTGTTCCTGTGTGACTTGGTCTAGATGATCCTGCTGTGGCAGGGGGATTGGACTAGATGATCTTTCGAGGTCCCTGCCAATCCCTAATGATTCTACGATTGTATGATAAACAACAGATCTAAATATATATAAATATATATGTCCTTACCCCTAGAGAGCTGAGACTGTCTTTAGTGTCAAACGTCTCTTTTCTCTTCCTCTCCCCAGCTATTCATTCACACAGACAGAAGAAGTCAAAATTAATTTGTTGTTCTGCAGGAATTAATGAGAATTGGGAAAAACAATAAAAATAAGTGCTTTTCCCAGCCATTTCTCAGTTATAAATAAATGAATGTGTGTATTTTAGAGATTAGCAGAATGGACGATCCGACACTGGGAATACACATTCCCCAGTCTGCAAATCCAGAGTCAGTCTGGTGGTTGGTAGCACTGGTCAGATCCGGGATAGATGTTGTCCCTGTCTGTAAAACATTTTATTAAACAGAACAGCAGTGCCTAATAAGACTAACAGAAGCGAGCCCAAACCTCTCTTTTCCCAGTTACCTCGTAACACATTTAATCGGGGAGGATGCTCTGTCACTCTCTCCTGCAGCACAGAAGCAAAGTAGATCTGCAGCAAAGAAAAAAGCGTGGTGCAAATATCTGCTTTGCCGTTCTGCTCTGTACCTTGTGACCCTGCTGCATACCAGCCTCCCATGGCCTCCATTGTCTCCTCCTGGGCTTCCCATTGTTTCCTTGCAATGCGAGACCGTGCACACAGCATGGGCTGATACTGCTCACTGCGGGACATAATTTAGGTTAATCAGCATCAGTTACACCATCTGGAAAGGGAATAGCTGCTTAATACTTCAGCACTGGAGGTATCAGCTCTCTGCATAAAGTGATCTTCCTTCAGTGAGGTCTACTGGTGGCATAGCAGGAAGCTGGTAGCCACAATTCAGGGTTGGTTTTGTGGGCTTAGAAGAGTTCAGAAGCCTCAAAGAACCACTTTGCTGATCGATGACAATCTTCTTCCCCCGGACTGCACATATTCAGTGTCTTCCTGCTGCCCTGCCTTCCTGAGACCAAACCTTCCTTTCCTATCCCATCCCCCTTGCAGAATTTATTTGACAGTCCTTGTGTCACTTCATTTTATTAGTAGATTGGGATGGAAAGTTTATAAGACAGTAATAAAAGCAAACAGATTATTGCTCTCAGGCAGAACAGGACTCTAAGTGATTTAAGCGAGGAGGGATTGAGGCCCCGGCTCATGCATGTTGTGCAGATGCTAAAATCATTATCACCATGTAAAAATACATCTCCAAGTTTCCACTTTTGTATTTCCTTGCTGTGGTGTATTGTGGGCCACGATGCCATTTTCCACCAAGTAGGAAACCCAGCAGCTGTTTCATCTTGCCCCACACTCCCTCCTTGGTCCTTTCCGCAGCATTTTCTGCTGACTGTTGTGCTGGGCGCCTGCGGGAGGCCAGGCTGGCCTTTCCTCTCCAGCTCTGTCAGCAGTTCCTCACGCCGCTGAGGACTGAGCTGTCCTCACTGAAATAAATCCCTGCTCATCTCTGCTCTCCTCTATCTTCATGGTGGTTTCTTAGCAGCGTTTCTTAACTGACAGACCAAATTAAAGAGGGCTGTGGTGCAGTGTGAGCGGTGGTACCATGGCTAGTTATGGCCATTGTGGCGTTGGAACGGCAAGCTGAGAGGAGAGGGTTGCTCTGCCAGCTGGAGCAGGCATGGCTGAGGGTCCTGGGAGACTGATGAAACCTTGAATAACTGGTTGGAAAACGACAATGTTTTGCACAGATAGTTATTTGCTTGGAATTACTTTTCTTGGAGATCAGACTATTACAAATATTTTGCTCTTTCTCCCTTGGTTTTCCCTTCATTTGTTTCTAAAATGGTGTATGTAGGAGACAGGAGAGAGAAAATCTTTCTCAGTCCTTCCCCCTCCTCTGATTTTTTAAATTCTTTTTTTTTTTGCCAGAAAGTAAACTAAAAAAAAAGAAAAACCAGTATTAAAAAGATGATTTAGAGAACAAAAAAATTGGGATGAGAAATTCAAGCAGCGTAGTAGGAATCCTAGAACAGTGACATGAAGCTGTAATGTCTGTGTAGTGGCCTTTAGCTCCGGACTCACAATTCTGGGTAGAAAGCAAAAGGTGTAACTGCAGGCAGTGGATTCACTTTCCTATCAGTAAGATCACTGTAAGTGCAGTTTTTAATAGCACTGCTCCTGTTTTTCCTATAAAGTGATGTGTGCTGTTAGCCTTGTAATATGTTTAGATGGGAAGCGAGGTGTCGGTACCCCTGAGGAACCAAAACATTTTAGGACTGTTTTGAATTGGAAAGGATGACAGCACTTTAAAAACTCTTTTGTGGGGAAAAAAATGAATTGCTTGGAGCAAATCCATCACCTCAGAGAGCTCCCATATTTAGCATCTCTCTAATGAATCCTTATATCATTGCTTGTCAATATCTATGGGGAAAAAAACCCCAACACACAGCAATGATGCCTGGAGAGGAATTCTCCCATCATTATTTTAAAGATGGTTCTAATTACCTGGGCAAACATCCATTTAAAAGTAGCTGGTTTGTCATCTCACAGCACTGTTGAAAAAAGTGCTGTCACACATTTGCAAAGTTGCTGGTGAAATGTCTTGCTAAACACAGAGTTGAGATCTGTGCTTAAGCATTACTTGCAAGGATGTTCTTCTGTGAAGATGAACAAGAGTAGTGTGTTGTTGTACATGTGAGACTCAGACATGTAGTGATAAGGTTTTGCCACACCTAAAGTAGTGCCTTAGGAGTTAGTAAAATCAGATCAACTTTTATTTTTCATTTACCAACCCTGTATTTCATTGAACAGAAGCTTTCTGTTAAACTGAAACAGATGATGTTTTAAACTAATACTAATTGATTCCATTCCTGAAGTTCACAGTGGTAGCAAGTAAAATAGCTCCCTGACCCTGCCGGTAAATTCAGATTTCAGACTACGCAGCACATTTTGGCTTCTCTTTTTCCTTTACGAGCTCCACACCACCCTGTGTTGACGCCGGTGTCTCTCACCAACAGCACCATGCTGCTTAAAGTAGAGTGGGTTGGACTGGGATGCAGAAAGTGCAGGACAGGTCCTCAGCCCCGTTGAGGGGTCCCTGGGGGAGTTACTTCATCAGTGCTGGAGTTCCCCCTCAGTGTAGTACAGACAAATGTCCCCTGCCTCATACAGGACGAAATCCACTGGCGGTTATAGGGGGCTTTGTTCCAGCAGGCGTGTATAGGAGTCATCCCGTGTATTTCATTGATAGTCCAGGTTCCCTGTTTTACAAAGGAAAGGAACAGGGTGCTATTTCTTTTTTTCTTCACTTCTGGTAATGCACTTTATGATTATCCGTCCAAAAAATATCAAAACCCTGTCAAAAGCACAGGTTTTGGGAATGCTTGCCTTGGCCTGCAGAGAGGACTTACAATTCTTTCAGACAATCTTGTCATAAAAACACAAACAATAATTCTGGCGACAAAATCTCCAGACAGAAAAGCTGAGATCTCCTGCTGAGACCTCATATTTTGCACTCTCTAGGTGCTGTGTGCTTAGGATGCAGTCTTTGAATCGGCGTCCCTCTCAAAGCATCTATGCTGGTGTGTGGGTGGGCAGTCTTCCACTGGCATCTTGGTCCCAGTCTGGCTGTGGACTAACAGGGGAGGACTAGTCTGTCCCTCTGCAGGACATTTAGGATGTCACTGGGCCACTTTTACTGAACAGCTTCTCTTTCACGAGAAGCTAGTCATGATCTGGACAGCAGGAGCCAATATAGCATTTCACGCTGCAGAAGATGATGGCTTACTAGGAGCTGGCTCGCTGTCTGTCCGTGCATCGCTGAATCCTTCTATTTATATCCAAACTGGTAGTGACACAGTTGCCTTCTATTGCAAGCCATACACTCATGAAGGTGTCCATGAGTCCAGCTCTCCAAGCAGGGCTCTTCAATGGAAATGCTGACAGCTTGCTTGGAGCTCTGATGTCAAAACACGCGTCCCTGGAGTTGCGCTGGGTGTTCTTTAACGATGCACATTGAAATGGTTAAATGCTGGAATCATGCACCATTGGCTATTTATTTGTGACAAATATAAAGCAGATCATAGCCAAGTAGACTTCTTAAATAAAACCCCAAATTATTCTTCACTACAAAAAGGGGCAAAACCATCTTTCCTCATGTTCCTGACTTCACTTCCATACACACTTTTAAACACGAAGCCTCAGGATGTGCTTGAACAGAGTACGATTTCAATGACTGAAGGTTTCAATTAGAGATGTTCAATGAGGAAATAAAAAAGCCTGGCCTTTATCTAAGACTGGTATAAAACATAGGCACGAAAAGTGAAGACCACAACAGCAGCACCTGTCATTGCAGGTATCATACCTCTGTGGAATAAGTTGGGGAAAGGAGACACTTTGCCTCTTAGAAATGCAAAGCATCCTGTCTTTCTGAAGGATTTGTGTTCTGTTGCTTAGAGGAGCATCTTACTTCAGCCTCACCTCCATCCCAGGAAAGATGATGGAACAGTTTGTCCTTGAAGCTGTCTCTAGGCACACCAAGGACAAGAGTGTAATTTGGGACAGTCAGCATGGCCTCACCAAATAGAAGTGATGCTTGACCCACCTGAGAGCCTTTTATGAGGGCATAACCAGGTGAATAGATGATGGCAAAGCAGTGGAGATAGTCTGTCTTGACTTGAGGAAGGCATTTGACACAGTTTCCCACATCCTTGCAACCGAACTGAGGCAATGCGGTCTGGACAATAAGGTAGTGAGGTGGATTGTGAACTGGCTGCAAGATAGAAGCCAGAGAGTGGTGGTCAATGGGACAGAGTCTAGTTGGAGGCCTGTGGAGCCCCCCAACGGTTGGTACTGGGACCTGTCCTCTTCAGTCTATTCATTGATGACTTGGATGAGGGATTAGGGTGCACTGTCAGCAAGTTTGCTGATGACACAAAGCTGGGTGGTGTGGCCAACACCCCAGCAGACTGTGCTGCCATTCAGTTGGACCTGGACAGGCTGGAGAGCTGGGTAAGGAGAAATGTAATGAAGTATAAAAGGGTAAGTGTAGAGTTTTGCATTGGGCAAAAACAACCCTAGGTACCAGTACAGTCTGGCGAGCTGTTGGAGAGCAGTAGGAGAAAGGGACCTGGGGGTCCTGGTGGCCAGCAGGATGACCCTGAGCCATTAATGTGGTCAAGAGAGCCAACAACATCCTGGGGTGGATCAGAAGTGGGGTAGTCAGCAGATTGAGAGAGGTTCTCCTCCTCCTTTACTGTGCCCTGGTGAGACCGCACCTGGAGTATTGTGTCCAGTTCTGGGCCCCTCAGTTCCAGAAGGACGCAGAACTGCTGGAGAGAGTCCAGTGTAGAGCCACAAAGATGATGGAGTGGAACATCTCCCTTATGAGGAAAGGCTGAGGCAGCTGGGTCTCTTTAGCTTGTAGAAGAGGAGACTGAGGGGTGACCTCATTAATGTTTATAAATATGTGAAGGACAGGTGTCAGGAGGATGGAGCCAGGCTTTTCTTAGTGTCATCTAATGATAGGACAAGAGGCAATGGTTGTCAGCTGGAACGTAGGAGGTTCCATGTAAATATCAGAAGAAACTTCTTCAAAGTGTGGTTTGCAGAGCACTGGAACAGGCTGCCCAGGGGAGTTGTGGAATCTCCTTCTCTGGAGACATTTAAAACCTGCCTGGATGTGTTCCTGTGTGACTTGGTCTAGGTGGTCATGCTGTGGTAGGAGGATTGGACTAGATGATCTTTCGATGTCCCTTCCAATCCCTAATAATTCTATGATTCTATGAATTTCTTCATGGTGAGGGTGAGAGAGCACTGGAAGAGGCTTCCCATGGGGATTGTGGAGTCTCCTGCTCTGGAGACATTGAAAACCTGCTGGGATATGTTCCTGTGCAACCTGATCTAGGTGATCCTGCTGTGACAGGGGAATTGGACTAGACAATCTTTTGAGGTCCCTTCCAATCCCTAATGTTCTGTGATTCTGTGATCTTTCTCAGGGAAACGAGTGACTTCTGACCATGAGACTGACTTTCCCAAAGGACTGAATAGGCTATTCCATCCCTGTGGGTCCACAGGAGTGGGGAGCTGCCGTGCAAGGCTTGGAGGGGGAGGGCTATCAAGTAAGGAAGCACTGGGACATGCTGTTGTAGTGCAGAGCTCCTTGTTTTCATGCCACCCAACGTCAGCCCAATCACTCAAAGTTCTCTTGGCCTCATGACTACCTGAGCTTCCACCACAGGAGGAAAAGAACCTTTCTACCCGGTAACGAGGGAACTTGGGTGATTACAGCCTCACCAGCTGTGTCCATAGCTAGGTGGCACAAATCCTGTTGCAAGTATCCTGATTATATCATAAGGTTACAGGCAATTAACTTCTCTCCTTCCACATGCAGAGATTTCATTGAGGAGCTGTTTCTATTTCATTGATGCTCCCTTGGCATTTGCTTTGTTCTTCTTTCCAGGATGGGGCCCAGATCAGGTCCTTTGCTATTAAACATGTCTAGCTAGAAAGTCCACAAATGGCTGAAAAAAGTCTTGATCGGTGGAAAGTTTTTGACATGGAACTGGGTTTTACAGCGTGCATGTGTGCTTGCAGTGTTTCTTCGGTGCAGCCTTCAAACAGGGGGTTTATTTCACTTGAAGATCATAAAAATGGAGTTATTTAATAGGGCCCTTGGTTGGGTAATTACAGAGCAAAGGAAAAGCAGACAATCTGCCCAGGGGGTGTATGTGTTTTTTCTTCAGTGGTGTTAAATACTATTTGGATTATTCACTGAATAAACATTAAATAATGTCATTTGGAAACCAGGTCCCATTAGGGATTTAAATGTGTCGTTTGTCACTGGTGAAGGATTAAGATATTAGTGTATTAATGTAATATCAAAAGCTGTGGATTCCGTGTTGCTTAAGTGCTTTCTGATCAAACACGTCCAAGTAGGTTGGTTTTCTTTAATTGCTTGTTTCATGCCATAATGAAAGGGATGATGGATGCAGAACAGTGTTTCAGTCTGCCTGTTTAGACTGAGACTCTACAAAACAGAGCCTATAGGTCTAATGTGCAGCAGTCAGATCAGAGGAACTTGGCAGACCCAGACCTTCACCTTTGTCTGCAAAGAGCTCATTGCACTTTGGCATTGCCAAACTCTCTTCTGCTGCACTGCCTCCTTCACTCCTGCTACTTCTCCCAGTGCCACTGAAATGACGCTGTGTGCTTTTGACATGTGTCCTATGTTCCATCTTAGCAGCTTTCTGAGACAAGATGCTTCTAACAAGGTGCAA
This sequence comes from Rhinopomastus cyanomelas, assembly GCA_013400115.1. Lineage (NCBI taxonomy): Eukaryota > Metazoa > Chordata > Aves > Bucerotiformes > Rhinopomastidae > Rhinopomastus > Rhinopomastus cyanomelas. Next base: position 389,403 of record VXBP01001398.1, on the reverse strand, counting down.
ACAATGATGAGCAGATATGGCTTCTCAGAGATTCAAAGGCTTTTGAGTCTGACTCAATCAAACATCAAGGCTAAGACGGGAAGGGAAATTGAGAGACTCTGGATGACACTTCAGAAGTTTCAGGACCATTTTTACCTACAGCCCATAGAAAAAGGTCTCGTATGTGTTCAGTGTTTGAAGCTATTTCTGTCCTGTGCAGAAGCATACAGCAGGTTGAGTGTGTTTATGCTGTCAGAAGTAGAAAATACAGCTTAACTTTTAAATAAGTCCTGACATTTACACCCTGGAAAGTGCAGATGTTGATTTTCTATTGACCAGTAAAGCCCTAGGTGTCTGCAACTGTCACCAGTAGTAGGCTCCACTAAAATGAGCACATGTGTTCTGTTGATTCAGTGCACTTAAGTGGCCATTGCTGTTCACTAGGAAAACTTCATCAACAGATATTTGAGGAAAGACCAAAGACAGGAGCACATCAAGACCTTCTTAACCAATTTCTTAATGATTTGAGCACTTTGGATTCCTTTTCAAGTGACAGACACTTTACTGCTAAAGGAGAGGAAAGGGTGGGTTTGGCAAGTCGGATTGGCTTTCACCCACCCAGTCCAGGACCTGAGCTTGAAGAGTTTGTTACCAAGGCAAATATAAAAGGGCATGTCAGAAGAGAAAATATAAAATTATACTAGAAAAAGACACTGGAGACTCTAAAGTAGTTGTAATGATCATGTTTTGCGTAACAGAGAGAAGGTGCTGAGATTTGTCCAGCTACGCTTTTTAGTGAGGATGGCTAAGCACAAACTGTGTCCATCACAGAAGCATTTCCTTGTGCAACTGCTTTTATTCTGAGTGGAGCACATCCTATTGGCTTCTGAAGGAACACAAAGCTTAAAATGCTTGTGTTTGTTTAAGCTGTGTCAGCGGTGAAAGAAACTCAACAGCTCATCCAAGACAAAAAAAATGCGTGCTCCAAATCTGTAAACAATCCAGCATTTTATTTGTGATAACCAGTCACTGTTTATTGTAATATGCAGCAGTGTTTTAAAAGGAACAAGAGTATTGCTGCTCACTGGGTCGATTCCAAGTACTGCATTTCAGCAAATGAGGCAGGAACTCGAGTTGATGAAATTTGCAAACAAATCCCCATGGAACCCCATCCATTAGAAATTAGCTCTGAATTAGATATTGCAAACGGCACTGGAAGATGGTCTCTATAGCTATTGTCTTCAAAGTCCACGGCGTAATACAAATCTCAACATTTTCTATAAACGAGGGGAAAAAACCAGAGCTGCTGGAAAAAACACTTCAGTTCAACTAATTGGAAAATATAATTCAAATATTCATAATGATTCCTCTTAAAAATGGACAAAAACACCCGTTCTTGAATATTATGTTGGACGCAAGCCAAAATACGCACTTGTCGTTACTATGGCAATAAGCAAAAAGCAGAGGAAAAGCCCCAAACAACAGCAAGGAAAAAGCCCACCGGGTCTGAAAGCAACTTGCCACGTATGAATTATTTTTATGATCACAAACCAACCCCTTGCAGCGACCAATTTACTGAGTATAAGTGATCTAATTGAGGGCAATCGTTGTCAGAGGGACCAAAAATATCCCGGGCCTCCATTTTCATATTAAAATGCCATGCCTTGGTTTAACATTTCCAAGTGGTTGTTTTAGTCCTTTTTTAAAAAACAAAAGCCTGTTGAGGATAGGGTAACTCTGTTGACCACTATATTATTGAACTTGTTTATCTCTGGGAAATGGGACCACCTGATCTCAATAGAGTTTTTCTTTTTTCGGGTTTTTTTTCTCCCTCCTCACCCCCCCTTCCTACCAATCCCCCCCTCCAATTGCTTGAAACATTTCACAATTAAGCAGAAGAGGCTTGTTCTGTGGTTCTCACCTTTTGTCCTGAATAGCCTGGAAACAGAGGGACACTTTCCCCGTTGAAGTCTGGTGTAATTTCCCCTTGAATGGGCTCTCATGATAAGAACAGGGGTCACTGGATGGGATGGTATGCAATAAAGCTTGTGATTGCATGGTTCTTCATCATCACAAAACAGCCCAACACTCTGCTTTATGACAGCACAATTGGCACGCACAATGGCTTCGGGAGAAAGCTAGATAAAACACAGAGACGGGTATGGATACCAAGATGGAGATATCAGTCAAGCGATTGTCCCTCTTGGTGCGTTTCAAGTGCTGAAATGTACAAGTGGCTGAGAACAGGGTCCCCAAACATTACACTGAAAAGCAGTGAATGAATAAAAAGGGATGGCAGGAGTGGATGAATCTTGCCTATAGAATGCACCTTTGTGGTCAAATGTATAAGATAATATATAGCAGCTGTGTTATAAGCCAGCAAAGGGAATTAAACTTACAAAGCACAGGCTTTCAATAGCTTCCCTTGTGGGAACACCAGAAGTTTAAGAGGTGGAGGAGGGCTTATTGCTGACTAACGCCCACGCTTAATAATAGCTGTCCTGCATGCTGTGGAACCTACCCATTGGGCCAGTTCCTAAAGTCCTTATTTACTGCCCCTAAGTGGGAGCTTTGATTGAGTAAAGGCTGAGCAAAACCTGGATAAAGACTCAGGAGCTGGCTGTGTGTGAAGTCAGTTACAGCAAGTCAGCATTCAGAAGGTCCAGTCCGTTGCTGTTCCCATGGACTTAAACAGAAGCTGAAGGGACTTAGCCTTGGGGGTGGTTTTTTAAAACACTGGAACTTTTTTACACTAATACGAAAACTCAGAAATATTTACTTCCCTTTCTTCATTCCCAAACTTCATTAAAAATACACCAGAGCACCAAAAATCAGGCCTTCAGTTTTTTGGAAAGCTTTCTCATTTTCTCCACCCTACTTCCATAAGTCAGTGATAAATAGTATTTTATAAGCTCCTCAGTCAGTACCGTGTGCGTGTGTCTTTGCCCCACTAATGATTAAGAAATGCCATGTACTGATGCAGAATGAAAGTCTTACACTGTTTTCATTTTGCAAATCTCTGTGTAACCTTCCTGGAAATGTTCCGTAGGTGGCGAGGGTGGGAGAGAGGTCAAGGGAAGGGTCTGTTAGAAGAGGAGTTACAATAACTCCTGAAGGGAGTTCAAATACTCCGCCTTTGAGTCAAATAGTGAGATATTCATAAAGGACCAGCTGCTTTTCAAGATAAACAATAGGGGAGAAAAAATAGCAAAGGAGAACACTGCTTTCACACCAAGGTCATTGACAAAAAGAGCTTTTAAAGTAAGTATGGGGTATTGGCTTTTCTTCTGAGCAGATTTGATTACAATAGATTTCTACACAGATTAGCTGAAAACTCTTCAGTTGTAGAAGTGAGCTGATGGAAAGGGTTTGTCTTGGACTAGTCTCAGGCCCAAAGACAAGGAAGGTCTTGCACATAAGCACATAATAATAAAACTGCTCCAGTACATAAGAAGGGATTATAAGCGCCTCAAGATGTCTCCTTTATGCAAAATCCTGTCCTGTGCTAGTGCAGAGGTTCTGTCTTCGGTGTTACCAACCTGCAACTTCTGCTCGAAACTCCCCATCTGTCTGAGAATGCCGCGGTGTACCGATGGCTCTGCGTCCAGCTGTAACAACATGTTTGTCTTTCCTAGTCGTCTTCTCTGGTCTTAAGGAGAAAATATGTCGCCTGCTATGTGAATCATGGTCTCCTATTTTGCTGTGATAGTCTTTGATCGAAGCAGTTTCACAGATGCATGGAAATGTTTCTGTGGGTGCTGAGGTCATCTCTACCCTTGCAGAGAGGAAATTAATCTGGATTTGGCTTTTGTGACAAGGATTTGTTTTGTTGATGGGGAGCTTAGTTTTGGTCACTACCTTTTTGTCTAGTTAAGCTTCAACACGGCATCACAATAAGAAGAGCGTTGCCTCAGGTGGAAAAAACATTTCCTATGAGAAATTATCCTTGGCCAGCCTGAAGGAACTTTTATTGGCATGATACCTATTTGCAATGCATGAGCTATAAGCTCCAAAACCTTCAAGTGTTTTTGGAGTAGATTTATTCCGTTCTTCACCACATCTGTAGCAGGTTCTACATACAGTACAGCTGCTGGTTCGCAGCTGTAGTGTCTGTTTGAACAGTCACTCCCAGGTATCAAGAGTTCTTATGTTGTGTTGAGTGAGAAAGAAACTCTCCATGTTCCGCCTCGTATCTTTGTGGGACCTTGGTAAAATGGGATTGGTCTTAGTGGGTTTCCCTTATGGGAAAAACGTGCATTCCCCAGGCAGCGTCTTTCCGTGGGGGAACACACGCAAGGCGCTAACACAGGGGAGGGTTCAAGGGTCAAGGATCTTAGCAGTTTATTAATGCTTTGTACTTTGTAATTGTAAAGGGATGTATAGATTGCATCAATTACACAATGTGAGTTTGGGTGAAAGTAACTGCAGGTTAATGTAAATATATACGTGATGGATATTTGCTGTAGTCTGCACGTCCACAAATAAATATTCCAGTCTGAAATTCAATAGGACAACTGTTACACAGCAGAAAGGCAAGTTGCTCTTCTGGTTCTTGCTCTTTTCCTCTAGCAATGGTTACATGACTAAAATAGATTAAATAAGGACCCAAACATCCATAGTTTCAGGGAGTTTTTGGGAGACTTCAAATAAAGGGAAATAATCTGTGATGTGAAGGCTAGTGCAGTTTCCTCTTGGAAGTGGTTACGGTTACGAATTTAAACACAGGTTTTCAGGCAAAGGCATCCATTCATCTCAACTGAGTACATTTGAAAAACTCACCTTGATTTCCCTTGGTTGAAGAGGGAGCTCTTAGACTGATCATTGCTCGTTATCTGCTGTTTTGCACACAGATAAGCATACTTAGATGTTTAGGTAAAAGGAAGAGTCTCTTTTAGTCTCAGGGAGGAGAATTAGACGAAACACTTATTTAGGTGAGGGCAGAGTTTTATTTAATACAGTAAATTTCCTAGTACACATTGCGTTGGAAAACAGTGACTTGCAGCTTTTTTTTGCTATCGTAGTTGATTGACACAGATTCCTGAACACACAGTTGGGCAAAAAGAATTAACAGTGTCCCACAACACACACAGACAGTGTTTTAGGCTTTAAAAAAATTGCTGAAGTCTGGGTAACCTGAGTTCTTACCTCTTTGCATAGATCATATCCTCTGTGGATCTGGTCTACAGCTGACGAGGCAAAGTTGACTCCCATCGCACAGGTTGCGTTCGCAGCATTTTGTGATGTCGGAGCACATTACACTGATCCCTGTACCTCAGAGGACTGTTGTCAAAGCAAATTTCTACTGGTGCCATATTCTGAAAAAGAACAGTTCCAAAAGTGTTGTTTTCCAAGGAAGTCTGTGGCCAACCCAAATCAGAAAACCTTCCTGCTTCCTCAAAACGCAGAAGGACTTTGGACTGCAGTCTGATTATGATTCAGTGGAGAAGTGACTACTGGACATGAATTACTGCTCAACTGTGTTTTCTAGAAATAAATTTAAAATGTGAAAGTTAGCTTCAGATGTGAAATCTTTCAGAAAATGAGAGCATTTTTTTCCATCCCAAGTCGGTATCTGATTATTTGCAAGTTTTTAATAATTTTTATCATGGTAGAAGTTAATGAAAAGAGCAAGACTTTGATCTTGTGGAAGGAAATCCATGGCAAGATAGTAGAGTAACTACAGATGCACATGCACACATACAAACAACATGTTTGCTTCATCTATCCCATGGATTTTGTACTCAGGATATGGATCTAAGCTTAAATCTTAAAAAATCAAAATGCCACACAAAGAAATTCCTCGAAAATATTTGGTTTCAATCAAGCTATTTGTCCAAAGCAATTAGGATAAGTAATACAAAAAGTACTTTGACCTACATGAACCAAGCACAAGAGGAACCGTTGCTGGAGAAAGAGATCTGAATGGAAGATTTTGGGAAATGATATAAAATAGAGCAGAGGAAGAAAATATGGAACAAACCAAATGAAAACGTCCGCTTGGGAGAGCAGAGTGCTGCCAGCCAGACCACACTGCTGGCCAGACATCATCTTAAATAGATTATTCAAACAAATATTAATTTGAGTTGCTAGGATGGAATATCTGGTTTAACTGTTAGAAAGCACGGTATTAGTGTGCGAGCCAGTGATTAAGAACAAATGTCCTCCCCCAGAACAAAATGTAAAACGAAAGAATGTTGTACGAAACGCCTAGAAGGAGTGGGATGTTCTCACTGCAAAGGGTTTCAAAGCCAGCCCGGGACTCAGGCTGTGTGGTCACACTGGGTTTGGCTCAGAGACGAGGAAACACAGGCTTTTGCCTCGTACCTCGTCAGGATTTCAGGCTGAAGGGGAGAGAAAGGAGGCAAGAGAAAAAGACATGGAAGGGGAAAAAAAGCCTCATGATAGAATATGAGTGTGCGAAGGCTAAAACCAGTGCCCTTTTAGGCAGTTTTGGATATTTCACTAAACTTCCAGGCGTTGCTTTTCAACACCACTTTATGGTCAGAGGATTTGAGACTAGATTAAGCCAAGGTTGGATTTTTGGTAGCATTAGAGGCTTTACTCAGCCCTCACTGTCTAGATTTTGAAATTGCTGCTGAAACTGGAAGTTTTTTAGTCTTCTTGAATGATGTAGCCTACTTGAAGAACCTAAGCTCTCCAAGGAGGTGATTCAAGTTACTGTGTCATATCTGTTTTCAACTCTACTGTAAGTTACTAGCTATTCTTTCCCGCTGCATTTAATTCGAGATAGGTTGTAGCATTAGATCCAAGTTAGGCTCCAGCTGGCACCTTTGAACCTGTGGAAAACCCCTCAACCACTCTACCACTGTCTTTCTGAGGAGGAGAAAATGTACCACTTAGCTGTTCTGACCTAGTCTTTAGACCTCAGACTGAGTAGCAGGAGCTAGCAGGAATCAACTATGAATCAACTATCCCAAATTCAGCTATGGACATCTTATCTCTCCTGCTCCAACCATGAAATCTCCCATGTGTTCTGCGAGAGAGGCAGATCATCTTTGTCACTAAAGTGGAGCCATCAAGGAGGCTGAGTCCTGGGCCAAGAACAATGAAGCACCACCCAAATTACCAAACTGGTTTGTGGAACAACAAAGAAAACTCTCTTTCCAGAGCCCCCCTTTCAAAGCATAGTCAGGGCATTCAGTACGAAGAGTATTTTAGGTAGTAGTCCTTAGAGGGAAATGTGTGTGCTTTCAAGATGAGCATTCCCCCTGGGGTTACCTGATTCTTCCAATTTTTTTTCCTCCCAATGAAAGATCTGAGCAGCTTCACATGCGAGCTCAAAAGAGTAGAGCTGATGGAATGAGCTCAAGAGACACCATGAAGTTTTTATATGTGATGTTTTATCTGAGGAGTCCAAAAGAGATATCCAAGTATTTTTTTCATTTTTTTTTAAGCTGGAAAGAAACCTCGATTATATTTCAGTTCCTTTAATTATTTTGTCTAGCAGTGAGATCAAAGGCCTAGGTCTCAAAGGGGATCAGTCCTGGGCCAAGCACTGCAAAGTGGGTGCTCCAAGTTCATAAAAAATTACCATATTTAGTCATCCAACTTAGTCCGCTGTTCAGCAGTGCTTGGCCCGCTGCTCCCTCACCAGACACTGTAAACCGCCCCAAGATTATCAGATGATGTGCTGAACGATCACCAAGTTCTCAGGAGCCCTTTCTTCTGCGGGTTTGTTTGCGATAGTCCTAGACAGTCCTGCAGGCGTTGCTGCTTCCTCTTTGTTAGCAACAATTCAGTCGCTTTCTGGTCAGGTCTACTAGGGGTGGATGTCAGTGAAGGATTGCAGCGAGGTAGGGAAGACAACAATTTAATCTGCCCCCTCTGACACAGCTCCACCTGCTGAGGTGTTGATGCAGTTTTCAGATAAAGCTTTTCCACACCTCCTCGGTCCCTGCATTTCTTATTCTTTGTGGGCAGCCTCTGGAAGGACCTTGCAGAAGGAGAACGCTCTTAGCAACAGCTGAAGGAATGGAGGCTTGCAGAACATCTGGTATCCCAATTTGCAAAGTAGGTCTTGTAGGTCATAGGAGGCATTTGTTGCATGGCTGATCTTGTGCGTGTGTGCTGAACTTCAGGCTGACACACCTGGAAACCTGTGTCTGCGCAATTCAGTTATTCAGCTGAGATGATGACATTGTCCCCACACACTAACTGTACAGAGCGAGAGGGCAAACGTGGTTCCATAAACTGCAATATTTCTTCAGCTTCCTTTTTCTGTGCCTCAAATAACATCAAGGTTCTCAGCACCATCTCCAGGGGCTCAGAAATGGTGATTCCCAACATCTAGGGGAGCATGAGGCACAGAGGAGCTGTGGATGCACGTTAAGACTGAATTTGGCTCCCTGTTGAAGGTAGCTGTGGTGGCAGATGCCATTACTGCCCTCACAACTTGAAAGAGCAAACCCTTCTCCAAAGGCATCGTGTGGCAGATCTGTCCTGCTGCAGCTCCCAGCCTGACGTGTTAATTGAAATTAACATCATTGATGTGACCTGTGCTGGAAGGAGCACAACTTCTAGGGAAGAGCTGAGACTTCCAGGGTTAGGTTAGGCTGGATGGGGTTCTGAGTGGCATGATTTAGATGTTAGGATTATTGGGGTTTTGTTTTTTTTTTATTTAGGTTGGACTGGATGATCTTTAAGGTCTTTTCCAACCTTATTACTGTGATACAGAGCCTGGATTTAGGTACCTGGGCAGGCAGCAAAGCTCTCAGCCTGCTCTAGTGTCACGGTAAGAAGCCTGCAGATAAGGCAGGCAGCTTTGCGGCATAAAACTTCCCAGTTTTGGTAAGAATATCTGTGTAACCAATGACCATGTTCTAGCTAGGTGGTGGTATCTCACTGAGCGATTAAACACCGTCCCAGTATGTATTGGCTACTTGACGCTGTAATGACTCCCTCAGAGGACTTCTCAGATATCCTTCCTGCTGCGCACTGTGCTGTCTGCAAAATGTGTCTTAGCTCTAGGCTGGGACGCTGGAGATCTGATGTATCTGGGTGACTTTGGAAAACCCCACCTCAGTGCTGGTTTCTTATCTCCTGATTTCTAAGACTGAATCTGTATTTTCCTCTATCTTTTATTCTCATCCTGTCTGTTTCTGCATCTATTTAGTCTGCAAGCTGGTTAACTCAGGTCTATTCCTTGCTAAGACACAGGGGTGTTTTCAGCTTGCCTGGGTCACTTCGGGTCTCCTCTGTTACTCTTGATGATGATGGACTGGGTTTTGATGTATCTTGTGACATTGGCAGTCTGTGGTAATCCAGCTCCTGTGCTAACCAGCTATTCCTGTTCTCAGTTCCCCTGGGTGCAACAGTAAATTAAATTAGAAGTTCTTTGAGGCTAGAACAGTCTTTCAAATAAACATCAGTAAAATACCCAGCACATGGGTCTCTTAATAGACATTCTTAGACTTTGTGGATACTAGTATTTTATTAATACTGGCAATAATAAGAGTATAATAATAATAATAAGAATAGTAAGAGTCACAATCCAACACAAAACCACTTTTAATAATTTTGAAGCCAAATTACTTAAAAAAACCCCTTTTATTTGAACTACATTTAATATTTTGAAACTGCAGTTTATTTGGATTTCAGGATTCTCAAGTTTTCATTTCAATATTTAGCAGAATGATAGTTTGAGAAAAATATGGAGAAATGTGAACGCTCTGTTTTCGAAATCTAAAATGTCAGTAAAATCTGAGAAGAGGGGTACGTCTAGCTCTGCTCTCTGCTTGGACCTCATGTGTAGGATATGAATACCATGAGCTTAGGGCAGGGGTAACATTTCAGATGCTAAAAGATTTCCCTTTGTTACAGAACGTATGTTCTCTGGCCATTTCGTTTTATGATAACTGCAGCCCGGGTTTGTTTTTTTTTCAGCAAAAATAAGACCCTCACACGCACATCATTTTCACTTGCCAGCAGAAGGAGAGCGTGGCCATGTGTATTGTGGCTTTTCCAGTATCACTGTGATTGAGTGTGCGTGCTGTAACACATCGAGTGATGCAAGAGTTAGCATGTGTCCGTTTGCTTTGCTTCAGACACGAGAGCTGCGCTCTCCATTTCAGTTTGTCCCAGCACAGTGCCTTGTGTCGTCGTTGTACCACGTTGTCCTGAGCTGTGACTTGTGCCTGCACTTCCCAGGCAGCCCCAGGCCTGACTTCTGCTGCTTTGGTGTTTCAATCAAAGCTGGCAAACCAAGAGATCCAGTCTACAACTGGAACCTCTTGTCACGTAATGAAATACAGTTGTACCTAACAAAAGAGGAAGGAACTGTCCCAAAGGGGTTGGGAGCACTGATGACAGTCTCTAATACTCAATGCTTAGTGTGTGGGAAGTGTTTCTGCTCTGATTAGATGCTGGTACCATCACATCACTCCTCTAAGCACAGCTGAAGAGATCTTTACCTACCAAAGATGCTCTTTACTAGGTAAATGTTCTTTCTCCCTGTTGGTTTATTATGAACATATAAAGCTAGGACTTAATGCTAATGTAAGTATTGTGCTTCCACTTTTGGTGATGTATTTTACCCTGTTCTATTGCCTTCTTGAGGGAACCTTAGTAACCAATTCTCTCTGCCTTCATCTTCTTTCTGTGTAATTATTATGATTTACGTAAATCAATGCAAGTAAATAAATTCCTCTCGAGGTCCTCAGCTGCCATTTTCTCATGCTGAGGGCACTGTTTTCCCACATTACCTGCTCAAGTGAGGGTACTTCTAGTTCAAGTCTGTGGTGCTGCATGTTCATTTTCGTTTGACACATGTTGACTGAAACTTGTTGAAATTAATTGTGCTCTGCTGGTTTTGTGTCACTGAAATATGAAGGAGAAACATTAATCAGTTAATTAAAAAATCCAGCAAATGTCAGAGTATTACCAGCCCTAATTAATATGTGTTTAAATTCTCTGCCCTGAGCCCTCCAGTCTTTTATTTTGTTTAAACTGAAGCTTGACATTTTCAGTCAGCACATTATAGTCTAACAGCGGGACAGTGAAAGCTATACCCCTTTCCTTAAACACACCAGGCTGTGGAATGTGCTCCATCGCGCTCCCATTCCCCTTCCATTTGTTAGACACGGGACAAGACACCCCCACTCTGTTTGAGAGCCTCAAACCTTCCCTGCAGCTGGAGCCCAAAGGCTGTATTTCAGGGATTCAGGAGCAGCAGTGGATGAAATCTTTTAGCGCTGTCACGAGGGAATTGATTTTCTGTAGCAAAACACCAAGACCACGCATTTGGTGGTTCCGAGGTTTTTAAACTTACCACACAAATCATAACTGAGAAAATGGAACAAAACTCCCAGGTGATGGCAACTGATGGTTCTGTAATTTAAAAATGACACAAGCCAGCAGAAGTATTTGCATGCCACCCACTAAATATTTTTGCTAGAAGCAATCTGACCTTCTCTTAAATTGTCCCAACTGCACTGCTGTGCAGCCCTCACCTAGCATCTCTAGTATCTCTCACTTTCTCCTTAACTTCAGTTCTTCCAAGTAGTCTCAAACCTTTGGAGCAGTGACCAGAGTTCTACCATCAAGCACTACTTCCCAAGAAGACCCACATTTTTGTCCTAAGCTTGCTCCCAAATGATTTAGCTTAATCCTGCTCTGCATATGGGTTAACCTAAACCAGAGGTGAGGGCATCCTGCCTGGGGCACCGATGCAGGATTGTGGCCGAAGCTGCGCTCACCCCCTGACTCTGTGGCACTAACTTCTGGTGATTCCTCGGTGGACTTATGTGTGTGTGGCATTTTACCTGGGTGACCTATAGGACTTATTTTGAATATAGAAATACATTGAAAATAAGGCTCAGGCAAGTGGGTGCATTATCCCTGTTACTTAATTTTGTTCGTATTTCACCAGTCCTCGTTTTCATCAGCTTTTTTATTTACTCTCACCAGTCTGTCAACTTTCATTTTCCTTTGGGGAGCCTTGGACTCTTCTCGCCAAACTCTCCAAAGCAGCATCCTGTAGCTGACCTTCCCAACCCCATTCTTCAGTCATGCATTCAGGCTCGTTCCAGCTGAAATAAACTATTATAACATTTGCGTATGGATAGTTGACTGTGATCCGGGGTCTGTGTATGGAAGTAGTTCTGTCCTTTCTGGTCAGATGGGCTGTGAGAATTTTACCTGGCTGTCCAGGCATTGGTTGAACCTGCATCCCAACCTTCCTACTGCTGTTTACCTCTTGTTCTGTTGCAGTGCCACCTAGGTGTACTTTGGCAAATGTCTTCTCCCTCTTCTTACTGCTCGTGCATACGTGGTCCCAGAGGATCCTGCTTTCATGACTTGTTGTTCATCTTTACATTCCAATTCCACTTTTCCCTGGCTTCTCTTCCTACACTGGCTGATGTTGAAGCAAACTGGAGATGGTGCTCATAACCAAAAGGTGTTCAAGTTCCTTTTCATCCTGAGATAAGCACCTCTCAAGCAAGTAGCTACTAAACCTCCCCTGATGGTTTGCATCTTTGCTGTAACTTTCCATAATCCATCTCCTCTTGCCTAACCTGGCTGTAACAGTCAAATTTGATGAGATTGTCCTTGTTCCTCTGTCCAAGTGCTTGTTTGGCTCCCCAGGCATCACACCTACTTGTCTCCTATGAGCCCAGCGCTGAATTGCCTGCCTCATGGTCTCGGTGCCTCACAGCCACATGAAAGGACTTGCTTCTGACAAAGCAAAAATGTTATGGTGGAGACTGATTTTCTGAGACATGGGCAAGCCACATAATCATAAAACCACCCTTCCTGACACTCTGTTGTGTCTCTGCTTATCATCACACAGGCGAGTGTGGATCACATCCGCTGCAGCCCGCGTTTTCCTAGCACAATCCCACATCAAGGGCGTTGAAATATTGGGGGTGGCAGCAGATGGAGGGGAAGTCTGGACCATGTAGCATCGGCCTGTGCAGTGAGCAGTGGGGCTTCAGGAGCCCTACGTCCTGTAGCTTTGTGTCTTGTGGTTGGATTAGCTGTTGTCTGAGGTTTGGGTGCTGTGGGCTTTTTCTGTGCCACAGTTCCTCTGAAGAACCTTAGTATTTGGGGGAGTCAGACAGGCTGCAAAGGTGACTCTGTCCATCTGGTCGTTCTGTAATTCTGGGCAAACTGGGAGCCGTGGCAGAGTGCAACACTTAGCAGTGGTCACAAAACAGTCAGCTAAAAGGTTCACTGCTGGTTTGAAGGGCGGGAGATAGCTCCCTTCACACACTGAGACAAATTTTCTGATTTCTCCTTTCAGAGGAAAAGGGTATTTTTCTTAGGCTAACCATCTCATCTACATAGTTTACTTGTACTCTGTGGTTTCTGGAAGCAACAGACTTTATTGTACTTCTGTAGCAATGTAAGGCACTAAATAATAAATAAAACCAGAATCTGAAAACCCTGAATTTTGGGGTGCTGGAAATCCAGATAGGAAATTATCTCCTGGTGCTCCTTTCCAGGAGCAAACCACAAGTGCTGAGAAATTACTGGCACAGCTCAGTCATCCCTTCTATCAGTCCTGCTTTTGTGTATTGCTTCCTTGGATGGCTGGCTCTTTGAGGACAAGAAATCAGCTCCTCCTTTTATGCCTCAGCAGTGCTCAGCAAAATCAGGCTCCCAACCTGAAAGCAGTCTCTAAGCCTGTTGAAAAGATAAATACGGTTTAAATATTCCTGTTCTCTAGAGGGTTTGACTCAGCCAGCTCTGGGAAGATCCAGGTTGTAGCTTTTTCTTTGCTAGTGTAGGATTGGTTTGTTTCCCTTCTCTCTTGGGTGAGGACTGACCTCCTTTTCCCCAGAACCTGGAATCTCCCAGATCTTGCTTTCCCAGTCGAAGCAAAGCCCATATGTGCTGCTTCTTGCACAGCATTGCTCAGGAGCAGAAGAAAGTAAAGTATGCAGCTGTCTGTCCCACCTCCTCTGTGTCAGCCTGCATACAGGCTAATAAATGCTTTCAGGAGACAGGATGCTCTCGTTTAAATCTACGACTACCCTAAGTGCTTAAATCAGGACTTGTAAGCTAACGTCATCAATGGTTTCACTGCAGAAATGATCTTGAGGAACCCACTGAACGTTTGGTTAGCATGGCAGAGAGAATCTGTCCCCCAGGCTTAACCCAGAGATGAGTCATTTCCACCACTGCCTGGGACTGAAGGAGAATTTACTTGGTGTAGGGTAGTTACTGGTTCTCTGCTTTGTAAATCATCAGGGTTTTCTTTTCAGATGGCCACCGACACTGCTGACAAGTGGGCTGTGTGTAAGGGAGAGATGGCCCTTGCCATGAGTGGCCAGCTTTCTCCTCTGCTCTGCTGGAGCAGCCTAGCAGCCTGGGCAAGAGAGCCCTGTGCAATAGTCTTGTCACACATCTGGTAATAGATGTGGGATTTATGGAGGGATGGCAACTTGCTTATTTAAGTTAACCATGGTTTTAAGACATGTAATCCCTCTGCGCTGTGATTGGTCTCCCTCCAGCTCCATCTGGTCCTGCAGCACACGGACCTGAGTGGCACATGGGAATAGCCTGCAAACCAGATGCTTAACATTTATTTTTAGTGATGAATAAACTTTGTAAGCGTCTCATTATATGGTCGCCTGGCCTAATTAGTAACATTCAGACAAGCATTAATCTCCAAAAATGCTTAGTGATGCTGGGAGTACTCAGTGAAGCTCTGTAGAGGTATCTTCTTTGTGGAAGGAGGGAGGATGTTAGTGGGCAAAAATGAATGACTAGGGCTTTGGTGGCATCGAGTTAGGTGTTTCAGGTGTTTTCCGTGAAATGCATCCCCTTCAGTGATTTAAATGCAATTCCTTTCCAAATCACAGAACTATAGAATGATGGGGGTTGGAAGAGACCTCGAGACATTGTCCAGTCTGACCACATAGAATCACAGAATCATAGAATCATTAGGGGTTGGAAGGGACCTCCAAATATCATCTAGTCCAATCCCCCTGCCACAGCAGGATCACCTAGATCGAGTCACACAGGAACATCTCCAGGTGGGTTGACCCCATGGTCAAAGCAGGATCATCTAGGACAGTTCACACAAGAACACAAGGAGGGTTTTGAAAGTCTCATGGAAGGAGACTCCACAACCTCTCTGGGAAACCTGTTCCAGTGTTCTGTTACCTTCACAGTAATTTCTTCTCATGTTCAGGTGGAACTTCCTGTGTTCTAGCTTATACCCTTTATTTCTTTCCTATTATTTACCACCACTGAAAAGAGACTGACACCTTCCCCTTGACACCCACCTTTCAGATATTCATAGAGGTTAATACGATCCCTATGCTGAACTATGTTGCTTTCCAAGTTGATTCACTTATAAAAGTGAATTTGATTCTGGCCTTACGATTTGTGTCGTCACCCTGAAAAGAACAGACAATCAAAACTTCTGTAATACAGTGATGTCGTCCGTCCCTCTGCTGCACTTGTCCTGCTGCTTTGAGAGTGTGAACAGGAACGGAAGGTGTAGGCCAATCCAGGCTCTTGGTCCCATCGCAGGTTTAGCAAGCCCAACACACTTAGGTCTCATCATGTCATCTCTTGTGCCTGTGAATGAAGTGTGGACCCTGCGAGAAGCTCCACGCTGGCGAAGCCCGGGTGTCACCACAAAACCAACCTTCCAGGATGCTGTCCCTCTTGAATCTCCATCCGATGAAAACTTTCCCATGCTGCTGGACAGGAGATGATTGCGCTGTTTTCTTTTGCTGGAGGGAAGCCTGTATTCTGGTAGATCCACAGTCCTGCAATGTACACAGCCAGAGGTATGCCGAGAGGCACAGCAATAACTCTAATGCAAGACAGAAGACATAACAGGCAAGTGGAAATTTTTACATAAAAGAAAATGTCTGAAACTGCCACAGATATTAATGAGCTGAGAAAACAGACAGATGCACACGAGGGATTTGAGTGATACCTGGGAGCATATTTTGTTTTATTTTCTTCGTATTTTTACATCTGGCACTTTCACCATATTAATGATTTAAGGAATAATTATTGTAAGGTTGAGTTTCCTTTTAAAAACTTTCAGTGTTCCATCCTGGAATTCATTCCAGATGCTGGAGCGAAACATGCTTCAAAATGATAGTCTTCTCCAAGTCAGGATGACAGCAAAATATGTGAACGACCAATGGCTCTTCTAGACACTTGGTTCTTTATGAGCTATCTGATTCCCTTTCAGTTTGTTTAAAATTTTTACCATGCAGATGTTCCTTTGGGTGACCAATTTTTATAGTTTTGAAAAGATTATATCAGTTTTCCATGGTATTGTGTTACTGTATTTCTTGGATTTTTTTTATAGCACTTGAAAGGCTAATTTCTTAATCAGACATTACTAGTGGAATGTAGAAGGAGAGGTTAAAAAGCCAAACTGGCACCGAGAATTAAACACGGGTTCATAATAATATGAAAGGAAAACAAAAAGCATCAACTCGAGGATGTTGTTATTGAATGAAAGTTGAGAAAACTGCTAGGAACATGCATTTTTTATTATTATCAAAGGTGTTAAAATATATACGTAGCATATGTCTGGCACCGAATTGTTGTTGCACAGTTCCGTAGTATTCAGCTGCCTTGGATAAAAACTATCGCTTTGATACTGGAAAATTATTATGAAAATGTTAGTTTTGGGCCTGCTAGTAAAAAGCAAAGGCTGTCTTGCCTGCCAGTGAGGTTTCAGTGGAGAGTTTGCACTGCTTCCAGAAACCATCGTTGGCAACCACCGCGTTTCACCTCCGTCAACAAGTCTGCATAACATTTTGTCCTGCTGTATCCTTGTCAGGAGACAAGAGATTTCAGTTGGCTTGCACCCTGGAACTCGGAGGCAGATTTCAGACACCGCTTTATGGTTATAAGTGGCAGCTGAAACAGGACTTAAGAAATGCCGGTGCAAGCAGTTAGAAACACTGAGAAAGATTTTCAGAAGGTTCTGCTGTAGGACTGTTGTGTTTTGCTTCGAGGCAAGGGCGAGTGTTGTTACTGACACCAAGTTTACGTAGGCGCACGGTTTGGGCTCAGCCACGTGCTGCCATCGTTGCAGTAGTCAGACCAGAAGCAGGTTTGTTTGGGGTTGGTTTTCTCCCAGCTGTTCCCAAAATGCAGTTTTGTTCAGCTCTGGGTTTGGAGCTGGGTTCCTCTCTCCAACAGGTACACTGTTTCCAAATTCTTTGGATCCGTATCTTGTTTCTGGAAGCCTATTATTCAAAATGTGCTGCCTGCTTCCCGCAGAGTAGTTTCCATTGAGTCACATCATGTTCATAGGAACAAGAAAACAAACCAGAGCTGTGTCAGTTTATAATATTGTGTAAATGTTACGTAACTTGGCTTCTGAGAGTTTTCTTTGCCTTCTTCTGGAGCACTGGAAATTGGCCACAACTGGAGACAGATCGCGGAGCTGGTTGTGTTGGCGCTCCAGCTGGTGTTAGCAATCTCTCTGGAGCCCAGTTAAGGAGCCCTGCTCACACGACCAGCCCTAAATCACCAGGCTTAGGGTCAGGCATAAGCTTTTTGTCAGATGACAGAGGCAGGGACCTGTCACCTGTTCTTTACCTTCAGCTGCAGCACAGAGCACAGCCTGCTGCTGAGGATCACCTGGCAATTAGCACCCAACAAATTCCTTGCCATTTGCAGGACCCCATGGCATCTCAGTGCCTGAAATCTTTCCTGCTCTCCTCCTGTTTATACTCTAATTGTGGGTCTTGGTCTTTTCTACAGCCTGTTTTAAGCTTGTTACAAGTTTGGGTGGAAAGTTTCGCAGCTTCCTCTGTCTGTGAGTGGGGGAACAGAAGCACAAGTGATGGGTATTTGACATTTCTAACATTTTTGCTGTTGCAGGGGACTTGATCTTGTTTCTGTCCTCTGTTCCCAAGTAGGGATGTGCGTTGCAGCAGGAAATCGATTAGTGTGATACGGAAGCATTGATCTTTAGCGTGCAGAGGGCTTAGTACCTGATGTGTGTGAAAAACCAGGTACACGTGCTGCACTTGTATGCGTCCTCAGGCATGATGGTTTTTCTAAACCATCTGTGGGAAACAACTTTTCTATCTTATTCCTGTCCCCTTTGAAACACTCCTTAGTGTTAAATACTTGTGTTGTTTGATGCCCAAAGACCTCTGCCTGCGATACTGTACTAAGGATTTTGAAGTAGAGACAGTATTGGACCAAGGAGACATAAGACTTTCTGGGGGAACTTCTGCCCAGAGCAGGGCAAGCACTAGCCAAGGTTACTAAGTGCCTCATTTCCACTGCTATGAAATCCATGCACACAAAGCTCTGCAAGCCAAACCACAAGCTGCAAATCAGATTTTCCTCTAAAAATCATCAGCAACCCAAGCTGGTGTTTTCTTTTTCTGCATTTTATTTCTCAAACGGTTGGGAGGGTGATTTTCTTGATTCCAGCTTGGTAGCATTTGAAGTCAGAGAAACTGCCTGATCTCAGAAGCATGGCCCAAGTGTTGCAGCTGTGTAGACCTGTGTTCAGAGCAGGAGCAAGGCTGCGGAGAGCTGAGGTATATCCAGTACAGTCAAGCTCTTCTGAGCCTTCCCACAAGCCTGATAAAGGTGTAACATATCTCATTAGTCAGCTGCTATCTTCCACTTCTTTCACTTTCCATCAACCTGAAGCCATCTATCAAATCGCATGAGGAAGAGAGCTGTGCAGCTTCCATGCCAGACTTGTGGTCTCTCACTAGGTTTACCTGGAACTGACTAGTTTGGTATTAAAAAACCTACCATTCATATTTTAATCAGTATTCAGTCAAGTAAACAGACTGCAGAGAACCCAAACACTAGGACCTCTGTCAGTAGAGAAAGAGGATGATCCAACCGGACGTGCTGTAGGAGCAGGGCAACAACGGCATAATTCCTCTGATCTCTCTGTATTTGGAGGGGGTATAGGTTGATAGATTAGGGATAGATCTAACTGTGGGAAGTATCTACATATACAAGAATAGTAGCCTTTGTTGCTGGGACTTCCTCGTAGATTTGATATCTCCATGCTGTTCTCTGTTGTGAAGGTTCACGTGCGTTTATGCGGGGGGTAGAACTGACCCTTTGCTGCTCTCATCTGTGTTGTAAAGTGTGTTGTTCTCCAAGGGAAGGAAAATTCATAGAATCATTAGGGATTGGAAGGGACTTCAACAGGTCACCTGGTCCAATCCACTTGCCGGAGCAGGACCGCCTAGACCAAGTTGCACAGGAACATATCCAGGCGGGTTTTAAACGTCTCCAGAGAAGGAGAATCCCCCTGGGCAGCCTGCTCTTTAGGTGGCATTTTGTTTGCTGTGCAATGGTCGTTTGTGAGAGAATTCAAGGAGCTGGCTTAAGAAAAGACAGTGAGGAAAAAATATGGATATTTCTATAAGTGTGAAGTATCCTGCAAGAAAATTAATTGGGAATTAATGGAATTTTGTGAAAAATCCCAAATAATTTGTATTGAAAGGGTTATTAAGGTTGAGAAAATAAACATTTCCTGATGTGGTTTCTGCAAAATATCTCCGGTGGCAGTTTTAGAGTCATCTATAATTTGTGTTCTCTAGGGAAATATTTCTGTGATTACATACAGGTCTGCAAGTTACACTAACTGTGTCTCTCCGGGATCAATGCACCCTGGAAATCTTTATCTTCATTAGTTATAGCCCCCGTCACTTAAACACTCCGAAGAATAAGTTTAAAGCATCAAACATAGTCATTATAATGCAATAGGAAATAGTCTAATAAATTATCTCTCCTGTTATTGCTTCTAGGGCAAATATTGGATGTGGGAGAGATTTATTAGACAGATATATTTGTGAATTTATCTTATAAATTAATTTTTTTGGAAACTGGGTCTGTACTTCACACCAAGTGCCCACAAGGATTTAATTAAAGGCCTATTAGTCAAACTAATTTCTGACATGACATAGGTTTGTATTACACAAACACGTTTGACTTTCCAAACATGCTTGTGAGATTTGGCATTTTGCTGAGAGATACCTATTGATAAACATAATTGGGAGAAATGACTGCAAATAAATGTTGGCTTCTATTGGAGATATTACTTACCTTGTCTTGGCGGTGCCTGAGAAGAAAACTAACATGTTGTGGAGTACCGCTGTAAAATCGCTTCTGCAAAGACCAATGCAGAGCATTGGGAATGACCCTTTATTCAGAGAGCAAAAAGATAAGGCCCACACACACTCCCAGAACCAAATTTTCAAGATAAAGCATGAGCACGAAGAACAAGCCTGTGCTGTTATTGATGTGCTGTGCTTCTGTGACTGACATCGCCAAAGCAGAACGGTGAGAGCCGTGTGGCAGGGTCGGCAGCAGCGCAGACCTGGGAGCGGGGACATTGGAGCTCTCTCCCCTCGCTGTCACAGATTTCCATAGGATATTGAGATCTAAGCCAGAGTCCTGTTCAGACCGTGCTTGGTACCTTGTGTGGTGTGATTCTGTGGCTCTGGAGAAACCAGGCTCAGCCTGAACCTTTCACAATTTTTAAACACAGAGAGCATCGGTTGTGAGATCTCCGTGGGATGAATGAGGGATAATTGTGTCATTTCAGGCTTTTCTGTGGAATAGGTTTGACAGCTTTTCCAGTTGCTCCTCTTCTGTCTCTGCTTTTTGAAACAGAGATTAGAAAAAACTGAAATCATAAGGGAGTTTCAGTCTCAGGTTTTCTTCTGTGCCAGTAGCAGCATCAGTGGATAGCGATTAGGGATGGGTAGCTGTGGGCTGTGAACGAGCCTGCAGATGGAAGACAGACCTGGCAGAATACGAACAAATGTAATCACAGCTATGCTGCTCTCAGTCAGGGGGTTTGTATAGTGTGAGTGCTCATTGCTGAGCCTGGTTCTGGTGTAGGAACAGCTGATCTGACTTGAGGTCTGTTCCGGTGCTGACTCCTTTGACTCTATTAGATATTTTCACACTGCTGGTATTTTGTATCGCCATTAATTCAGCAGACACTTTGGTACAACTAGTAAGGAGATATACCCCTATCTCATCTAAAATGAAGCTTATTTTACACCTTCTTGGCACAGAAAGTATTTTGCTAACCTCTTATTCCAGAGTCATGGAGGTAGAATTAATCAGATTAACATTCTAGCTCTGTGGCTTCATCAGAAAGGTCTTTTGCTGTCTGTGCCTCCTGGAGGGACAGAGATTCCTTTCTAACGCCTCTGCATTACCTCGCAAGCACATCAGCCAAGTTTTAAAGGCAGCTTTGCTCTCACTGAGTTAGTCCATAAGGAAGGATGGCTGCATCAGTTCCCACCTCCAGCCTAAGCCCGTATCTGAGCCAGTCAGCTCTTGCTGGTTTAAATCGCACTGGTTCAGTTTTGGAGAGCAGGATGCAGGCAGGAGAAACCACACAGATTGTGCCAGTGGTGGGAGAAGGTGCCACATGTCTTCTGTGGTGTGGTTCAGGCCTGCCCTGGTAACAAATTGCTTGTGGAGGAGAAGGGCTCTGAGCCAGCGCATTTGGCTGGGTGGTTTTCAATGAAAATTTAATTAATGAAAAAGCTCCCTGCTAACATTCCCAGTGTTCAGTAACAGTGTGATGTGGTTTACTTTAAAAGTAGGAGTTTTTAACTCCACATTTTTATGCAAACTATTTTTTCCCTTTTACCCAAATCTACATTTTTGGACACTAAACTTCATAGAATGACAGGGTGACAGAACATTAGGGATTTGAAGAGACTTTGAAATATCATCCAGTCCAATCCCACTGCCACAGCAGGATCAGCTAGATCAAGTCACACAGGAACACATCCAGGAGGATTTTAAACATCTCCAGAGAAGGAGACTCCACAACTCCCTGGGCAGCCCGTTCCAGTGCTCTGTCACCATCACAATGGAGAAGTACCTTCTCATATTGATGTGGAACCCCCTATGTCCCACTTACACCCATTGCTGCTTGTTGTATCTTTAGATGACACTGAGCAGAGCCTGGCTCCATCCTCCTGACACCCACCCTTCACATAATCATAAACATTAATGAGGCCACCCCTCAGCCTCCTTTTTTCCAAGCTCAAGAGACCTAGCACCCTCAGCCTTTCCTCATCAGGGAGATGTTCCGCTTCCTTCATCATCTTTGTAGCTGTGCTGGGCTCCCTCCAGCAATTCTACATCCTTCTTGAACTGAGGGGAGAGTTGAGGCTTGGGGTTTCTTTATGGACTAAGAAATAAAAACCTTGTTCTCATCTTCTGTCCTTAAACCCTTCTAACCCCTAGATATCTACAGAATTTTGTCTTTTTTATTGTTTACTACAATGCAGAACTGACCCTTTTAGGGAAAAAAGACCCTGCTCAAAAATGTAGGCTGAACTGTTGCTTGTGCTGTTGCAAAAAGTGTTGGTGAACCTTCAGTATGAAAAACATACGGGAAGCAGGCTGAAAGCTGGGAAAACCTATTGTCACTTTAGAGAGGGACAGGCATACATGAAGTCATTGACCATAGTCTTGGCCTTTCCCTGGACAAAATAATTCTAGTTACCTCCTTCTGTCAGACAAAGATTAGCTTCGTCTCCTCCAGCAGGATCCAGTGTATGCAGGCAACTCCACAGACTTTGAAATAAGCGAAGCCTGAAGCCTGACTGTCATGAGTAGCCTGGTTATGTGAGAAGCAAAAGGAGAATTAAAGGCACAGAAATCGGGAACTTAGGCCTAATTTAAGGCAGAAGAGGGATGCAGAAGATGTTGGCTCTTGTCCTGGCAGTGGTGGTGAAAGTGGAGGCTGTTTCAAGCCCTGCAGCCTGAGAAACTAAAGGAAATTTCTCTGCAGACTTCAATGGAAAATGTTCTCTGCTTTTCAGTCTCATTCTTGTTGAAAGTAGAAAATTATTCTAGAAATTAAACTTCAATGGAAAACAGGATTTTTGAAGCTTTGAACTAGTCTGTTTTCCAGGAAATCCTTCATTAATAGCCAACATTATTAGAGAAGACAGATGAGTCATGAAAACCTCAAGACATTTCGAGCATGAACTAGCGAAAAATAAAAAAGAAGCAAATTGTGTAAGAAAGTGACAAAACTATTTGAGTTTTTGGTATCATCTCTCTAAATGGCAGTGGTGTGGAAGGGTTGAGCCAACATGAATCACCTCTTCCAACCCAAAAAAAAGAGACTAAACTCTTCTCCCAGTCCCATGAGGGACTAACCTGTGCAGTCTCCGGCTCCAAGCCAGTTCACACCAGTCTGCCACTGGGCCCTAAATCTCATGCTAACGTGGTGTTTGACCCTAATCTTTCCCTGCACCCTGGTCACTTTAAGAGCAGGACTTCAGGAGATAAAATGATCTCTAAATGAAAGCAGAATTCATGCTATGTGATTGCAGAGCAACTTGATCTACAAAGTACTGAAAGAAAATGCACTTTAGTAAAGCTCATAACAGCAAGAGAGCTTCTGCATGTCTTTAACCTTCACCTGGTTTCATCTCAGGGACTGGAATTCATTTTGTGGCAAATACATGTAAGTCTCAGACTTAACTACATTTCATCCTCTAATCTCCTTTCTGAAGGGTTACAACACCTGCAATGAAAAGCCTCAGAAGAGTGTTAAATAACCTCGCTATCACAGTCCTAGCTCATACCGTCATGTCCATCAGTAAGCAGTTCTCCACCTCAAGACTTGGAGACCTTAAGGCGCTGTTGCAGAATGAGAGAGATCTTCACACCAGCAGCTCTGGTGACTCAAAATGCTGAGGGAAACGCAGTGATTTTGGAGGCACTCAAGCATCTTTACGATCACAGTCATTTTTTATCTTTGATGGTCTTCATCCTTTCTTAGGGATTGATTTTTGGGATTAAAATCCTTCTTTGTCATTTGCCAGGTAGTTGTGTCATAAATGTTAATGTTTTGGGTTTTTTCCTGGTGATAACCAACTGAATCTGAAGGTTGTGGTCCACTTTTCTGCCTCGTTTTTAATATAACAGCTACTGTCAAAGGTACTGCCTTTTCCTGCCACAGCCCAGGATCTTGAGGGCATCACGCTTGCAAGTCTGTGTTGAAGGCAGATGTGGGTTTCCCAGGGAGAGATTGCTCCTTCCAAACTCCTTTAGAAACACCAATCAATGTTGCCATCTGGAGGACACAGGGCTTTACAGTAGACCCTGTTTCCATTTTATGCTTCTGCTGTTATACCCCCATCATGAAAGCCCAGAAGTACCACAAACAGTTGTTACTCTGCTGTTCATGTCCCAGGTTTTACTCAGTTCCCTCTGCAACTGATTATACTTGTTAGTCTTTTTTTGGTGCGTTCCGTGAAGCCTATCATTATTATATTACTTTTACATTTGAGAAATTGTTGCTGTTATCATTATTAAATAATAACAACCATATCTGATACCTTGATTTGACAGAAACACAAAAACCCCAACACAAACCCTCTGGTTCCTTTACCAGATATTTCTGGTGTCTTGGAAAAGGTATTTCCCTTAAAGAAAGGACTGTGCATTGCTGCAGACTTGGAGCAGGCAGAGCTCGGGCTTGCTCTCTTTAGGGAAGTCAAATAGCAGGTTTCTCAGGAAACAGAATAGTGGATATAAAGTACTCAGATAGGAAGGGTTTTTAGGCAGATCAATTTAACTCATTCATTTGAAATGTTCCTAAGGGTAGGATATCACCTCCCGTCAGAGGAACAAACGTTAAGGGTCTGTTATCATCATCTAGAATGCTCCTATAACCTGTATGGTGAATATGGTGTCTCCGCAGGAAGGTTCATTCAACCTAGCTGGGCATCTGCTGTAGGAAGGAATGAAGAGCTCTCCAGAGGTGTGAACTTCTCTCCACCAGCTTTAGAGGACCGTCTAAGCAAAGTCTGTCCAAACAGGTGTTTTAGACAGTCGAAGGAAGCTGAGTAGACACATATGACTGCCAAAGTTGGGTTAAAACATCTAGGTATATTGAGACAATGACATCACTGATCCAGACCAAGACAGCTCCTCCTTGTTCTGGGCTGCAATAGTGAACACTTAGCAATATGAAGATAATATTAACCATTTTAGTCCTAGAACTTCTGTAACTGCTTTTGGAATGATTTTATAAATTAACTCAAGTATGAAAGAGGTGATCCTGGCATGTCTGTGCTTCATACCAGATAGTCTAGAGAAATTCACTCCTGCAGTTCGCCAGTAATTAAAACTTGCATTATTTACGTGAATTCTGTGGCTTTCCCCTAACATGTGTCTGATACTCTGATCTGGGATGAAACCTAACGTAGTAATTAGAAAAAAGCACTCTGGAGTTTCTGCTTCTGACCTGCTTTCTCTTCAGTCAGGTTATTTCACCTCTGGCATGAAGTCCTTTACTCCAATAGGAGTTTTCTACTGGCCTACATAAAACCTGGACCTGGGCCTGTTTGCCTTTCTTGTGCTTTGGTTGACATTGCATAGAGGAGATGTGGTTGGTGTGGCCATTCCAGCCCCATGGATCTGGATTAATTAATTGTAGGTAGTATTTTGGATAAGCACCCTTTAAGAAAGACACAAACTAAAGCACCGCAGGTTACTTGGGCGTTATTAGGACCAGATAACAGTGCTGGAAGTGACCATAAGTGATCTTTGTTCTCATGATGCTATAAGCGTGGTCCAGCTCTAACCAAGCCTCTTGATCAGACATTTGTTTAGTTTGTTCTTAATGGCCCTCACTTTCAGAGATCCTACCACCTCCCTGGGCAACCTCTCCCAGGCTTTCACTGTTCTTCCTGTTTAAAAGAGCTGTTCTTTTCTCCTAATATTTTATCCAAACTCTTCTCCTGCAGCATCACTCTATCATTCTTCATCTTATCCTCCACAGACACAAAGTTAGAAATTTCAAAGTCAGGAAAACTGAAGAGTGATTTTTCTTTACCAGTTGAGACAGAGACATCAAACATAGCTGTCAGTGTTAATTTGGGCAGCGCAGATGGCTCCTCTTCAAACATTAGTCAGCTCAGAAAGTGATTTCTGGTTCTCAGTGGAAACAACATCCCCAAGTTGTTGTATCTTGTGAGCTCCATGGGATAATAGCTTCCAGCAATGTACAGCGCCGTGTGCATACTTCAGTGTGCCAAAGCTCCTGTGACCTGAGGGTAGTAACTCGAGTAGACAGTGGCAGAGGATGGATATTGCAAGGTTCAGCAGGAGTGGTCCTTGTAGAGATTAATTGATTTTAGAACAGATTGCATCCCAGAAGTTCTTGACAGTAGGATCCCGGGAGGAAATGGGCAACCATCCATCCCATAACCTCCACAGCTTTTGTCAGCTTGCGAGTTAGGCTCCCTGCTCCATGGAGTGTTTATAAATTGTGTGTAGGAGCCTGCATGGACACATATAGAGACATATGGAGACCTCGTGTTCCCTGGCCCTGTCTCTCCTATGCTCCCTCTAATTTAGAGGAATATCTCTGTTCGTGGCTGCCCTTCCAGTGATTCAAGGAGCAGTCCTTCAGCATTCTTCAGAATGCAAGTTTAGCTGGGACAGCTCTATCAGCAGAGTGACATTAGTTTCCCAGAACTGAAGAGTTTATTTTAAAGGCGACAGCACTTCTTACTTGGTGTCCTTCCACATGGTCTTGAAAATAGCTTTATTCTCTGTTATAACGGGGTTGAGCACAGTCCTAACTGAAGTGTCTCAGTTTCTGCTTTTATCTAATTAGCAGACTTCTTAGCAATACGCAGTGTGAAGTGGGAACCCACGGCACGCTCACATACTTTAATCCACCTTGTGGTACCGTGTCACCTGTAACTCTTAAAATGTGTCATATAAGGTTTTCCTTGCGGTTTGCCCCGGAGCACTGATGGGAACTGGGGCATGGCGCGGAGATGTGGTTTGATCAAACAGGGCTCTTCAAGCTGTGGTAGAGTCATGAAGACCCCCAGAGGCCGCCTGTACCCCTCTCTGTGACAGTGTTCTTGGCCCTCAGGGGTTTAGTGATGCTTATACTAATTTTGCACCTTTGACTCTGTCACTAAATCCTGTGTTAAATTCAACTGAAATTTTCCAGTAGCCTCAACGAGTACAGAGGAGGCCCTTGCCTGCATTGCCAGGTAGGCATTTGGACAGGCTGGTGCACACTGCAGCAGTGCTATCCAAACCCTTGGTGGAACAGCTTTCTGCTGCTTTGGAAATGGCAATGTTTAAAGGTATAATTTTGCTATCACCACTGTTTTCCTTTGCATCGCTCCCCCCAAACAGGGCAATATTTCACTCCAAATGAGATGGGCTGTCGCTTTCAGAGCCGCGCGTTTGACTCCTCTGTGTGGCTTTGCAGTTTTTGCCTTGTTGAATACTGTGTCGGAGGATGATGAATGAATGCAGAGCAAAGTAAAAAAAATAGACTGAAATCAAAATGTTTCAGCTTTGTTGAGAAAACACATTCCAATTGAGCCAAAGTGGGTTTTTGAAGGAGGTTTCCTAATGGGGAAATTGTAATTGTGAGCGGGGGGAATTGTCAGCTGCTCCAGGGATTTAGTAAAAATATTTGTTTTTGCAAAGGATCTTGCAGGAACCTTTTCCATAAACGACCCCCAACAGAGATGCACTAACCCCTCTCCTCATCCCTATGAGGATCAAAACATTTCTCGAGACTTTGGGGATTGGGGTCATTTGGGAGCCTTTGGAGAGGAGTGTGCAGATCTCACTGTGCTCTACCACAATATATTGCATTTATCCCGCTTCAGTGTGGAAAGTGTGTCTTTAATTTCCAGTGAACAAAGATTTGGTTTCCCGTTCTGTCTTGTTTTCATCATATATTTTCCACACATGTTTTTTTCTTTTTTCATTAATGTTCACCTTTAACCTATTGATTTGCTATAAAAACAAGCCCTTTTATAAAGGAAAGGTAAAAGGAAATGAGGGAAAACATAAACACATTGCAAAAGTAAGGATTTCCCAGAATAAACCCACATATAACACAAATATATGATGTAGCTTCTTTTATTAGCGCTGTAAAAAAGAAGGCAGGGAAAAATGTGAAAATACATTAGGGATTTTAAAGCAAGCAAACCAATTAGTCATTACTGACATAAAGTTCCCTTTCTTGGGGACGTTCAACCTTCTCATATCCCGTGGATGAACTCTAAAGCACCTGTAGTAGATCTGTTTTCAGTGAAGAGATTTAAACTACTGTAGATGTTTTTCCAAGGAAAATACAATGTTGACAGAATAATGCGTAGAAGAAGAGGCTGCTAAAGCAGCTGCTATAAATTGCCAGCGTTGTAATCCCTCTTGCAGCACGCCCAACTTCACAGGATGTGCCTTTGTTGATGCTCTACATATGGTTTTGAGTACAAGTAGTTTCCCCCCATCTCTAACATGATGAAAACTAAGCATGCCCTGCAACTGGAAAGGGACCCTCCCTCCCCTCCCCAAGCACTGGGACAACGATGCTCATGTGGAAAAGCAGCATCATGTTTTCACAAGTATCTCCATAACTTGGGCAGCTGACTATGGTGCTGGCATGGAATACACCACGAGTGTTCTCAGCAGTCCCAGTAGGTCCTGGAGGTCCTCGTTATGTGCTGATGTCTCAGAGGGTCCCCCTGGATGCCCAACTTTGCTTGTGCTGCTACTCAAGTTGGGTCTCTGATAGTGTCCCTCCGTCCCGGGCACACAATGTGTTCTGTTGCCCTTTGGGTCTGGATGAGATGGTAGGAACCTCTTCCGCTGTTCTGGTGCAGTTTGCTGTTGAGTGTTTCGCATCCTACATGCTTTTCTTCAAAGCAATTTTAGTGTCGTAACCTTAGACACGTTCAAGCACTCATAAACACTTCTGTGTAGTCAAAGCGGATTCTGTGCTATTATGAGACATTTTTTTAAGCAGAGATTCTAATTTAAGCAGTCCAAGTTTGTCTCCTGGTGGATGCATCCCTAAACCCCATTTTTTGTACCTGGATTCATTTTCTGATGGATCATTTCCTTTGGCTTCTTCACCATGTGGCTTCAGAAACAGCTGCCTATGGCTGGTTGAGCCCAACTGCTGAAATCACTGCCTGGTGCCTCTTGCCCCAAGATAGATTTTGGACCTGTCAGGTCTGTATATACCCAACCTGATCGCACCAGTGCTCTGGATCACTGAGCAGCTCTCAAAAATATCCTCACAGCAGACCTGTAGAGCAGTCAGGGAAAAGGATTTTGTGAGAGAGACTATTTGCTGGGTGTGGAGAGTGTGTGCTGTGGGAGTGCCTGTTGCTGGGAGAACAAGAGCTAGGAGCATGTGGAGGCAACCACCGTGCACTCCTTTCTTGACTGTTGTCCTTTGTACAAGCCTTGCTTTTTCTTCTTAGCTATTCTGATCGCAACTCCGAGGATTGTTTCTCCTAGGGCTTGTAATCCAGTGACTTTTCTGTGTAAAATGTTTTAGCAGCGGTCAGCACCCAGGACTTTTCTCTAGCACCCTTAAGGAGATGCAGCTAAGCCCAACTCCCTATTTCAGTCTCTTATTCCAGCGACTCCTGAGATGCTTCCTACATGACCACAATGAAAGAGCTGGGGATGCTCCCACCCTGTCCTAGCTGGGGTTGCCTTTGGGGGCTACAAGCGTGAGCCTCTCCCTGTCCAAGAGAAGGTGGGAACTGAAACCCTGATCTCCTTTCTCCAGTGCAAGTGCTCACATGATGAGGCTGAGGTGAGAGGTCTGGGCTGTGGCAGCAATTGAGAGGCTAACCCATGGCAGTAAGGGAGAAGCTAACCACCTGCAGCAAGTTCTCCAGCACTGCTGGACCCAGCTGCACATCAGTGTTCTACACTGCACAGCACTGCTGTGACTGGGGAGAAGAGAGAAAACTGGGGGATACAGAAACTGCTACCAGCATCAGGTATTAAAGGGACTTCACTGCTTGAGTAGGGAATTTGCAATTTTTTAGCCAGAAAATAGTCTCTTTTTTTGTTTGTTTGGGTTTGGTTAGTTGGGTTTTTTATTCTCCCTAAATAAAAAAAGGATTATTTCTTGTAGAAAATAATTTCTGTAGAAAAAAAGATGTTTCACACACACAGACACAAACCAGGCTGTTAGTAGGAATCCCAATTGTCTGTAGACAAAAAACGTACGTGGATGTTTGTGGCTGTTTGCAACGAGCCCCCAGGCCAGTGGTTCTGATCTGGCTTTTCCCACCATGGAGGTCTGAGAAGGAAAATATCTTCCCATGTCATTCTGTTTTAGAGGTCTGCTACCATTCTAGGTAGCCTTCCTGGCGACTGTGAGGTGGGTTGCTCGTGGCTGGCAGGACCTGGGTGCAGGAGATGGAGAATTGACTACTCTTCAGATTGACAAGCTCTGTCTAGCTGGGCTTTGTGTGGCCGTAAGGCTCTCGCGTGATGCTGTTTGGCCCAAGGTTTGCTATTTACCGGTTTGCACTTGCCGTATGGGTCCGTGACCTTCTTTTGAAACTTTTTCTTTACGAGTTTGTTTTGGCTGGGCTCAGGCATTCATAAAATTCCTAGGGAATGGGAGGCTTGAAGCATAGCTTGTAAAAGGAGGAGAAGGGAGGTGGGAGACCGGGTTGAGGAGGAGAGTTTTCCATTACCCTGTCGTAGCCTGCCTAACATGACTGTTATGCCTCTGAGCTCCTCTCCAAAGGGCTTCTGAAAAGAGAAGAGAGAAACTGGGGGGGGAGGGGGGGAGATTCCTTCCCTGTTTGGGAAGCAGGATCCATCCCTGAGTAGATAGGTCTTTCTCCAGTTTCCCTTGTCAGTCATCCTTGTGCAGCTTTTGGTTTTCGCAGCAGGTCAGCAGCGCTGGTGAATAGTTCGGCAAGCACAAGGCATCTGAAACAAATTAGATCTCTTATAGCCACCCAGAGACTGATGATGGATGGAGGTCTGTATTTACAGCAAAACTAATTGGCAACATACACAGTCATCCAAAAAAGTATATTATTTTGCCAGACTTTGGAGTCGTAGGCCCTCTTTTTTTATTGTAGAACATTATACAGCTAGAGATAAAAAAGAACAGTGAAAGTTTTAAATCTAATAAAAGCATTTGACTGCAGAGTAAAAATAACATACACAGAGAAGTTTGATTTGGAATCGAATTTTATTAATGGTCTTTTCTCTGCAAAATGTTTCCAATTAAAAAACAATTCTGAAGTGATGCATTAATAAACTGCTTGCCCCCCTCCTTTGGAGGGACTAAGACTTTTGAAGGCTGAGGTGGATAAAAAAAAGCCATTGGATGTTATTAAAACATAATTTAAT
Organism: Rhinopomastus cyanomelas; assembly: GCA_013400115.1. Taxonomy (NCBI): domain Eukaryota; kingdom Metazoa; phylum Chordata; class Aves; order Bucerotiformes; family Rhinopomastidae; genus Rhinopomastus; species Rhinopomastus cyanomelas. The sequence goes on along the minus strand of VXBP01001398.1, from coordinate 358,275 downwards.
ATAACCTAAATATAGTGCTTGCATACCGCGGAGAGAAAGCCAGCTGTATAATTGAATTCGAAACAATGATAGTGTGTTGACTTTTCAAAGGGAAATATTATCAGACCGTGAGCTGCTGTTCAAAAGGCAGGTCTTCTTTAAACACGCAGGCATGTAAGAAGCAATAAAGAGCAAAATCAAGCAGGTTTCCCTGGACAGCATGTGGCAGATTCAGATTTCTCCAAGGCACGAATCAATGTGAAACCGGGAGCGTGCGGTAGATGAGCAGCCCGGACTGCAGTGAGCTGTTTGTTTGAGTTTGAGACGAGCGGCATCTTTGCTTAAAGAAGAAGAAAGACGAGAGACTATGTAGGCAGGCTGAATAACACGGATGTTGCAGATCTGGCCTCCCAAATGCGTTTGACAAAACTGTGTCTTTCTGTCTGTCACTTGGCAGAGCCCACGGTGTGCGGTGAAAGCTTGTGTAAACTGTTTGCCCTGGGCTGAGCGCTTTGTTCCCTCATATACATATTTGCATGAGGAGTAAGTGAGCCCTGAAAAGGTCAAATGCATGAAGAGAAAGGGAGAGAGCACTGACGTAGGGACAGACTCTGATTCCCCTGACTCCCTATTCTTCTGTCTCCTTCCTTATTTTTGTCTGGAAGCAGGGATGAGCAGAGACCAACCAGATGATCTGCATTACCCTCCTTCTGGGCTCAAAATCCAAGTTTCTCTTTGCCTGCCCGAAAGCACTCTGTTCCCTGCCCTGTGCCAGCATCACTGAAATCTCCATCACAAGGAATCATCATCCGCTTCCTCACTAAGTCCAGACAAAGCCAGGGGCTGAAGCAGGAGTGGTGGGACAGGAGAGCACCTCTGCAGGCGCAGAGGCAGGGGACTGGGCTTAGCCTGGCCCCCCGGGGCCTCGTTCCACCCTGGCAGGGTGAAGACCTCTCTATATACAACCCTATCATTTGCATCCACTTCAACGCCCCTCTCCCCAGCAGCACCATGTGAAGGGATCTTAGAGCAAACAAGAATTAGACCCATGTTCTTCCTCCGAAGGATTATCTCTGATCGCCCATTATTACCATTATTACTGTGTTTGCTGGGGTGAGATTTCTTATTCTAAGCTTATTTCTTTTTCCTTTTTTTGGTGGCTGCATCTGGGAAGCCGTCCTTTGTGTAAACAGCTATCGGAATGAGCAAGGGTATGTGATCCATTAGCTCTGCTGAAAACACAATCACCGTGTTATTCCAAGCTGATGAAAATGTCCTCTGCAGCTTTCTCTCCCGATGCCCACATGCCAATCAGCGTTTGTCAGTGACATAATTTTCTCACATAAACACATCCGTTGTGCAACTTGCACCCTGGGTAAATAGATATAATTCCCAAACCAAATAACACACTTGGAGGCGAACGGGAGATTAGACAGACGAGGTGGAGGGGCGCGAAGCCGCGAGGAGCGATCGGCTCTGATTGCAAAGGGGGAAGATGGAAAAGTCTCGGGAACAGGCAACACGGCTGGTTTATTTCTGCGTATGGCAAGGGAAAAAATAGCCTGGGAAGGCCAATAGTTGGGGCTATTTTCTTGAAGAACATTTGTGAACAAGGACCACCATGAGCTGCTGAAAGAAGGATGGCTGTTGTTTATGGAATTGGGAAAACATTGTTTTTCCCAATCTGGAACAGAATAGACAGGGCGCTGTAAGCACAGAGGTGCCGTTTCCCCCTTTCAGCAGAAGATGCTCTGGTTTTCTCCCCGCTCCTCGTTCAAAGCTTATGTAACCTCTGCGTAACGGCACCTTTGCATCCAGTGTTGCAGACTTAGGCAAAGGGGTGTTTTCCCTCCCATATGTTTGCTCTGTTTGTGTGCGTGCTTGTGGGTAAGGAAATTTGTGAAATTATGTGTTTGCCAGAGTCCCCAGATGTGGCAGAGCGTGGCTGTGCCACGTGGGTAGCGCAGTACTGCTCTGTGACTGTACCCGGTGTGTATTTGAGGACGTACCCTGCCTACCTGGTGTGCAGAACACATGTGTGTGCCTCAGAAAATACTGTGTGACTGCGGAAAATATGTTTTTCCTTTAGAGGAGCATCTTCTGTGTGATTCTGTAGGAGAATTATTCAAGAAAATAGGCTGATGCTGAAAGAGAGGAAAAAAATCACAGAATCATAGAACCATTAGGGATTGGAGGGACTCAAAAAATCATCTACTCCAATCCCCCTGCCACAGCAGAATCACCTACACCAAGTCACGCAGGAACACATCCAGGAGGGTTTTAAACATCTCCAGAGAAGGAGACTCCACAACCTCCCTGGGTAGCATGTTCCAGTGCTCCATCATAATCTCTGTTTACATGTGTTTGTGTGTACATACACTTTGTGTGCACAGACGTGCAGCCTCGCGTGTCTCTCCGGGTCCCAGCCCTTGTGAAACTGAAGTCTAAGCTCCTGTAGGAGACGGGATCTTGTTCTGAGGAGTAAAACCTACTAACCGTTTCCCAAACTGACTCACACTGCTGAAAAACGTGTGCCCATTGATATCTGTGTGTGCTCTTCACACACAGATTTAAAATTCACATGAATTTTAAATTCTCCCCTGCCTTGGAAAACTCATTGGGATGATTTCAGAGGCAGCCGGACCACAGTGGGCCAGCAGCACATGTCCAGTCCTACCTCCTCAGGCAGGCAGATTGCAGGCAGCTGCCTGTATGCACCAGCCCTGCAGACTGGACATGCTTTCCACCTCAGCCCATCTGCTCACGGTCCTCCTCCCACTGGGGAGATGATGTGGGTGTCAGCCTCTGCAGCTGGGGTGCTTGCTGCAGGACAGGGATCGAGCATCTCCCAGTATGGAGGGGGGAGAGGGGTTGACTCAGGAACTCAGTGAGGTTTTGCAAATCTCCACCCACTGGGGGATGGCAACAATCCTAAGTGCCTTCTGGCTGCCGTGTTCCCAGCCATGGTCATTGCTTGTGCTCAGGGCAGTATTACACATAGTCCTTCTCACCCACTGCATTGGTTACCCCAAAGCCTCTCGTGCTCTCCCTTGCCGCTGCTTTTTTCCCCATTTGAGGGTCCTGGGGTAAGATGGAGGGGAGCTGAAACTCTAAACCACTTTGTGCTTGTTTGCTTTACGGTCTTGTTGGGTGCAGTGTTTACTCAAATCCAGCAGGCATCTGGATTAGATAATTTGTTGGAAATTAGGGGCGTTTGATGATTATCGGCCCTCGCATGATTAAACCCCAGCTGTCAGCATCATGTTTGGGTTTTGGGAGAGCGGGACACTGACTACATGAGTTTCCGTGCTGTGAGCTGTGATGAGCAGCAGGGTGCAGGCTGCCAACACAGCAAACTGCATGAGGTTCAACAAATCCAAGCGTAGGGTGCTGCATCTGTGTCCGGGTAATCCCAAGCACAAATGTTTTCTGGGTGATGAACGCACTGAGAGCAATCCTGAGAAGGACTGGGGGGTTTTGGTAGACAAGAAGCTCAACACAAGCCACCAATGTGTGAGGGCAGCCCAGAAGGCCAAGCGTATCCTGGACTATATCAAAAGTGTCACTAGCAGGTCAAGGAGGAGGTGATTCTACCCCTTTATTTTGGTCTAGTGAGACCTCCCTTGGAATCCTGGGCAAGCTAGTTTAGTGAGGGGTATCCCTGCCAAGGTCAGGTGAGTTGGAATTAGATGATTTCTGAGGTCGCATCCACCCTAAACCATTCTATGATTCTAAGAGCCTCCTGCGCTGATGTGGGGCTTTCCAGGAGAAACAGAAGTGCACAACTACTGAAAAGAATTACTCTCAGCCCCCAGGTGACACAGCTGTGGGGGGAGGCTGCTGGGGACTGTGTGCTGTGTCTCAAGCCCTAACACCACAGGAGGGGGTTTATCATCACTGCATTAATATGCCCACTTTTTACAAGGCTTCACTGAGCAGTAGGGCAAAACACATCTGGCACAGCAGAGGTTTTGCTGGTCACAGGGAGAGGAAAGTATTTAAAGATGGTGCTTCATCTACTCATAGAATCATTAGGGATTGGAAGGGACCTCGAAAGATCATCTAGTCCAACCCCCCTGCCACAGCAGGATCACCTAGACCAAGTCATACAGTCAGTCAGGGTTAGAAGAGACCACAGGATCATCCAGTTCCAACTCCCCTACCATGGGCAGGGACACCCCACCCTAGATCAGGCTACTCATGGCTGGGGAGGGTCAATGAGCGAAGTGCGTGACTGAGTTTTGTAGGAGAAACTCAAGCATGTTTGTACCCTGTTCTGGGGGAGAACTGGGACAGCTGGTGGGACATATGACAGCAGGAGAAACCAAGGGAAAGCTTGGGAAATTGGCGAGTTACAGGGTGACCCTTTCTCAGATATAACAGGTCGAGAAATAACTGCAGAGCGAAGCTTGTGTGTGTTTTGCAGGCTTAGGAGAGATGTACATTTATAAAGATGTATTACCTACAACAGATAGGCTGTTAAAGCTTGCTTCCTCGTGTGCAGAGTCAACAGTTCTTGTTTCCAGCTGTTCGTGTTTAGATATATCCAGTGCATAGGACACGCAATACGGAATTGGGTCCGTGTGTGCTGTGTGAATCTGAAAGGGAGTTAGGTCTTAGAGCTGTGAGAGAACGCCTTTGGGAATTTTTAAGGTAATACACTCTATTGCTTTGAAAGCTCTGCTGCTTTTTGTACACTGTCATAGTTCCAGTAAATAAGCAGAGCTGAAATATAAAGAATATGTTGTTTTTCTTTTTTCTTTTCCTTTTTTTTTCATAATATAATGTAATGAGCTCTCTTGAGAAAGGGCTCCAAATAATAAATGATCTCTGTGGTTTAGTTCTGAAAGCTTGTTTTTCGTGTGCGAGGACACAGCTGTGTACACGCCAGGGATATGGGAAGCTCACACAACCTTCCAAATGCCCTATTGTGATGCCGGCAACAGGATTTCTTTATGATTTACCACTCTTCCAAACGGCAGTCTTAAAGTCTTGTGATACGTTTTGCCAGCATATAGAATCAACAAGTATGAAAATCAATGAAGTAATTTAAATAATGAAATATAAGGGATGTTTTGTCTCTCTTTTTGAAGGAAATCTTTGCATTAGTATGAATTTTGAGTTCACGCAGCTTTGGCTTGGATTGTGGTAGGATGTCTCTGAAATCCCTGTGTACTGTGCACATTCCACGTGAGCCGAGCAAAACAAGCATTTGAAGTGACTTACAGCCACAAGACTTAGTCCATAAACTCAGGTGAGTTAGGTCAAGACTGAGCTTAGGGGCTGTTTAGAGGCTGTAGGTGAGAGAAGATTCCCATTGGTTTGTTATGGAATGGAATGAGGAGGGCACTGGCCCCAGAGCTTGCTCCTGCAGGGTCTGCTGCAGCAGTGGCTGACAGCTTTCCCTTCCACAAGGGGAGCGACAGGTTATATGTTCGTCTTAGCACTGGCACAGTGGCACTGCCAGGGATGTGCCAGTGCCGTGGTGGAGAAGCCACACTGCATGAAGACTTGCAGGCTGGTCCCACCTGGGCTACCAGTTCTGCCCATGCAGGATCTGAGCACTCTGTACTAGCTTTATATATTTATCAAGGCAAACATAGAAGGAAGTGCATTGTCATCTAGGGATGGGAGTTATCTTTCAAACACCATTTTCCAACTACCATGATGCATTTAAAAGCTGTTCTCTAGTTGTGAGACCTCCATATCCCATGGGCCAAGCAGACCTTGAGCAGACACACCATATTATCTGTGTGTGTCTAAAGATATCCCTGCCTGGGATTCTCCTAGGTCCATCCCATGTCACAACACCCATGCAGACCAGCATATGGCCATGCAGTACCTTTGTCCAGGGCAGCCCGGATATGGGGCAGCCCTAGACCAGACTTTGTATGTGTGTGTTCTCTGCAGCTTTCTGGACTAGGGAAATTATCAAATCATCACTCTCTAAACCTTTCCAATCGCTACCCGCCCACAGCTTGATTTCTGGGGCCTTCAGATCTCCAGGCGAGTTCGCTGCCTTGCGCTAATGAATACTGCGTGCTGAGTGAAAACGCTATCTGCACATCATTAAATTAAACCAAACCACACAGACACACACAAACAATTTCAGCCTACCCAGTGGGTTTTTGCCTTGCTGCATGTGCAGAGTTTCTTATTGATGTGGAAACCATGCAGCAGAAGAAACTCCTTAAATGTGTATCGGGAGCAGTAATTTCTCCCTGTCGCCTGCAGCATGGGTTCAGACGATAGGATCATGAAACAGGGAATGATTTCCTGCCCCACGGAATTTAATTTTATGAATGGAGCAGTGCAACAGGGCATAGTAGCTTTAAAGAAAACACCATAAAAGACATGGCAGGAGCAAACCCAGTTGTGCACTGCTCCGCCATACACAAAACAAAACTAACTTACACGGCTCGGCTTCCTTGTTTGCCCTTCCCATTGTTTCTTGATGGCCAAACTCTTGCGTTTTGATTTCCAGAAGCACATAACGCAGAGTGGTTTATGATGTTTGCTTAGCATATAGGACAATAGATGGAAAAGCGCCATAATTTGTGACGCTGACTGCAAAATAAACCTATCATCGTTCACACAGAGTGCTGCTCGTTTGAATAAACAACCACGTTGTTGGTTGGCAGCAACGGACCATCACCTCCTGGGTCCTCCTGGACGGAGCTACACATCTTGGGGCCTTCAGCCACTGGTGTTCGAACAGAGATGCTTTTTGATTCCAGTGGGGCAGTGCTGGCACTGCACAAGTTCTTTGTCCTTATTTAGATAAAATAAAGATCCCTGAAAGGCTTCCTGGCACAAAACCCCCTCATGTGGCGCTTCACAATAGCTGCCGACATGGGAAAGTTGCAGAGAGGCCTCCAACCAAGAGCTTAGATGTAAACATCTTGGGGCTGGGGGCAGTTCAGATGCAAAGCCAGGTCCATGTGATACCCATGGTCCCTAAGTCTCCCAGGCCTTCCTGGCCTCCCATCTGCCAGAATATCCATGCTTGATTTACCAGGATAAGAAGTCTGCTCATCCTCTCTTTGATTTATGAAATCTCTTTTAGTGCATCAAGGCAGGTTGGAGTCCAAAGTGAATAAACTGCATGGCGCCTTTTCTGTGACACTTTGGGTAAGGCCTTCTCCAATGAGCAGAGATTGCAGTTAATGAACTGAATTGTGTGTCTGAGGAAGCATGACTAGTGAATCTTATATACTTGGATGACTAAGTTCTACAAGACAGAGTAGGAAGGGACCTTGAGAAGATACTGAATTGTACTCCTCCTCTGGGACCTAAATGGTTAGTCCTAACCCATTTTTAGCACATGCATGCCAAACCTCTTCTCAAAATTCCCTAGTGATGGGGGTTCTGTAAATTCTGTCAGCAACCTCTTTCAGTGCTCCCTTGTCTTCATCTTCAATAGCCTTCCCTGTAGTGTCCAATATCATCCTCCCTTGAGCTGGGGCTCAAGAGCAAGACTCTTAGTCTCCTTTCTGTAGCAGACATGGAGGTCTATGGCTCTCCTCTTCTTGTTCATGGGTTTGTAGACTGTTAGTCTGTGTGTTCTTTACATTTTCTAACTGAACAAACCCACTTATTTTCAACCATTCTCATGTATTTTGTTTTCTTAGATTTCTGACCCACTTTTTATAGCTGTTTCCCTCTAGATTCAAGCTGCTCCATGCCTTTGTTAAGGACCTCCCTCTAAGTCTCACTATCCCTGGATTTGATCAGCTCTGATCAGAAGTTGGTTATGGACCATCTTTGTGGTTTTTGACTTGAACGGATTCCAAAGCAAACAAATCCCATGGCATTTTTCCCATTGGGCCCTTGGGCTGTGGCAGTTTTAAGGCAGTAGCAGAAGACAGACATAGTGGAGACCTTCCTGAGCAGTGGACAGTCTTAACTCACATGTGTTGCATAAGATGACCAGGTTTATTAATTCCAGGTGAGGCTGGGTTTCTCTCTTTGTCGTGTCTTGATGGCTTTTCTCCAGCCAGGAGCAGTAACACAGAGGAAGAGGGAGGGACTGTACAAGCACTGAACTTTGCCCACAGCCCTACTGGAATAACAGCCCTCCTAGTTTGCTTTGTCACACATAGTCCAGACCTTACAGAACCCCATTCAGTTCCTGTTTGACAGTGTCCACTCTGGCAGTGGTTTCAGTTGGCTGTAGAACAAATAGTTTAACAAGTTACAAGCCAAAATGCTTGCATACACACCATTGGCAAGGACCAGACAGCATGGATTTATCCAGCCTCATGTCAAATCAGTCTAGGTTTTATTCCTGACAGTGTAATGAGTTGAGGGAAGCTGCTGTCAGGATCTTTTATCTTGTGATGTTCCTATAAACATGACGGTTTAGTCAATGCTAGTTCAGCTGTACTGTTGTATTGGGTGTGGAGAGGAGTGTGGCTAAGCTGACTGCTTTTGCCTTTCCGAGGCTATCTTATTTTTATTCAAACAACTTTTCTTCAGAAGGTAGGAACTTTCTAGATGCACTTAAGTTTAAAAAAGGTGATTAAAAAAATAGTATAATAACACGTCTAATAAAATAACCAGGAAAGTTTCCTCTAAGAGCATGTCATTAAGTCAACTCTGTTCGGCGGCGAAGCATTGCATTCAGTAAATATATATTCGGGAACTACTTTGTGATCATTGACATTTGACATTGTTCTCACATCTCTCCCTATTAGCATGTTTCTGTTTGGAGTGTACTTGACCTATTTCAGAAATATTCCTCATCTTTTCCCATTATTTACTGAGCAGCAATAACCCTGGAAAGAACTGCTGCTTTTCACAGGCTGCAAAGTTTCATGGAAACGAGAGGCCCCTCTTGTGTTGCTTAAGTAGCTCATCTGTGAAGGTAAATGTATTCCTGGATGTAATTAGGAGTTGCAGTATTAATATTTATGCAGATAAAGCTGGGTGGGGAGAGAGGAGAAAGAAGATGGAGTAATGGTGCAGTTTGTCATTGCTGAGATGAACTGACTGGTGCATTCTGCATGACAGACACCACAGCCAAGTCTCTGAGATCTCTTGCATGAAAAAAACTGTTTTGTTGCTCACTCCAAACAGAGTGCTGAGACCAAGACAGATCCAAAGTCGTGGCTTGCACCAAAGGCTTCTTTTGCTTTGTGTTTAAATGCTATTTTTCATGCAGAGACAAATTTGAAGGCCAAATGATAGTGTTTTGAACAGATATTCTGGGGAACACGGAGAAGTAACAGGAGAGAGCTCAGCTATTCTGTCTCACATCAGATGCAATTTTTCTGTGCTACAATACTTTTCTGAATATTAGTGGTTTAGGAATCATGAGACAACAAGTCAAAATCTTCCACTGTTTTAAGATTAATAATGAAAGGTAAAGATTCACCCATAATGCTTGGTATTGAGATTTAGAAGCTGTAGGATTTTTATCTACTTCCTTGATGTAGTTTTTAGACACACCTTTATCTTGGAGGTGTTGATCTGGCACAAACTGTCCATTTTCAAACTCTCACACACAGGAAAAAGATTGGAGAGTGCACTGACCCTTGAAACCCAGAGGCAGATCAGATATTTCTGATCTCACATTCTTACACCCAGAAGACGTAGTAGGAATCCTTACTTGTTTTAGTCTCACTCTTACCATGCACTCCTCAGTACAAATCTTGGTTGGGAAAGGTTTGGAGATACATAAGTAGTATCATTGGGAGCATAAATATGAGCATGAAGTGTTCAAAGATGGCATCCCCATATTCATATAATGTGTGATGGAGAGTCTTGGCACATCAGAAGTTAGAGATCATTGAGAACACAAAGCTGTGTCAACGGCAACAGGGAAAAGGTGCTCCTACTTGCTCGAAGAGCAGTTCACCTCTTTGTTCTCCCTTTTGTACTCAGGCTGCACCTGGCACTCTTTGATTTTAATTATCAAGTAGCTGCTCTGGGGGAGCTCAGGGAAAACCGTGTTAGAAAGCATCACCTTCCATTCAGGCACAGCTTCAGCTCTTTGTTCTGCACTCATAGGGTAATTGGATGCTAATAAATCAGCTCTCGAGTTCACCATATTTAAAATGCTTCTAGTAGCTGGAAAAAAAATTGCACTCTTTTCTATTTATTCCCTTTCCTTGGTTTGCTCTGTGCTTTTCTTCCATTCCACCTTGTTATCTCCATTTGCAGAATCACAGAACATCAGGGATTGGAAAGGATCTTGAAAGATCATCTAGTCCAATCCCCCTGAAACAGCAGGATCATCTAGACCAAGTCACATAGGAACATACCTGGGCAGGTTTTAAATGTCTCCAGAGAAGGAGACTCCACAACCCTCTTGGGCAGCCTGTTCCAGCACTCTGTCACCCCCCCTGTGAAGAAGTTCCTTCTGATATTTATATGGAACATCTTATGTTCCAGCTAACACTCATTGCCCCTTATCCTATCATTAGATGACATGAGGAGAGCCTGGCTCCATCCTCCTGACACCCACCCTTCACATATTTATAAATACTAATGAGGTCACCCCTCAGTCTCCTTTTCTCCAAGCTGAAGAGACCCACCTCCCTCAGCCTTTCCTCATCAGGGAGGTGTTCTACATCATCTTCTCCAGCTCAATGCTCATTGGCCAGGCCTGATTCCTCAGTACCTGAGCTGCATCCCTCAATGCAGGAGACATGCTTTCAAACAAAATCCCAGACTCTGTCTTTCTTACCCAAGGTTTAAGAATTCTCGAGTCCTTCTCCTTTCTTCAGTTAAGCACAGAGGAATTCTCCCCAATACTTGACCATCCCCAGTTTTCCTCAGCAGCAGCAATGACAAACAGTTTCTCTTCCTGCTGTCAGTGTTCTCTAAGACGGTGGCAGTGGCATGGCCCCAGCCATGTGCAGGACCCAAGATGGAGACCAACCTCATGGCCCCCCCACACTCTGCAAACATGGCTGAGACGGTTCCATGACCCTCCCTTCTCCTTCTGTCTCAGCTCCAGGGGGAAAAAAAGGAATCCCTTTAGCTCACTGCGAGTTGCTGAATGGCTGCTCTGTGGTGGGGAAATGGTAAATCGGCGATAAGGTCTTGCTTCTCCGGTCTGCGTGGAGCCACCGCATCCCTCCTCACGGTGGGGCAGGGCTGCCCTCCTCCACCCTGCCATTTGCAGGAGCGAAGCGGACCTGCTGAGCCCCCTCCATCCTGTCTCCAATGGGGGAAATGGGGAAGGGAGCTGCTGCGAGCCTCAGTGAGCCTCAGCAAGCCACCATGAGCTGCTCCCCAGTCCCAGGAGGCAGGGCTAAGATCACTTGTCCCTTTTATCTTCTCACCTAGCCCATCCCTTAAGGGCAGGTACCTAGGACAATTCTATAGGGTAACCTCCCTCAAGGAAGGTCACTGGGTGGGGGGGACCTCTTAAAGCAGCATCACTTTTTCTTTACAAAAGCACAAATCTATACATCTGAAAATTCTGGTAATTTTCAAACTGCAACACCCTCTGGCCACAAAGACACATTGCTGGTTCATGGTCATCAGCTTTTGCTCCTGTACAATTCAGTTACTTTGCTGGACAGAAAAGGAGAAAGATGCTTCCACATGTTTTGCTTCTGCTTTATGTTCCCTTTGGGAAGGTGCTCGCACCCATTGTGGTGCCAAAAGTCTTCCCCACTCCAGGGTCCTAGGTGGCAGATAGAGAAAGGTGGAGATGACCACCAGCTCTGTGCAAGTCTGAAAGCAGTGTCATTCTCCGCATCTGCCAAGTGACATGGGATGTTCTTCTATCACGTGGCAGGACACAGGGTATGTTGTGCAACTTCACAACCCTCTCATCCTTTAAGCTGCAATACAGTAGACCATAATCTCATCCTACTACTCTGCAAAAGATAATGTCAATAGAGTTACCTGCTTTGGGCAGCGCCTTTCAGCTGGGGGAGATTGAAGTTGTGCCCATCCTTAAGAATAGACCAAGGCAGGATGATCCAGATCTCAGAGGGGGCAGCCTTAACTCCATGGGGAGGGCAGAATCTGGCCATAAACAGTGTGTGCTGCAGAGGCACACAGGGGAAAAAAAATCCACTCAGCAGCAACAGCAACAGTTGCCACTGCAATTATTGGAGCAAACAACAGCAATGTGTGCTGACCACACTGTGGTCTGCTTGTACCTTGCCAACTTGTTCCTGCTCCAGCCATTAATATCAGTTTGTTTTGCAGACAAAGAAAATAGTTCTCATTTAAAGCTCTCTGCACACTTTGTGAGTCATTAATGAAGTCTCGTGATATCTATGACCTAAAAAGAGCACTATGAGCTATTTCTTCTTGGGCAAGAACTGTGATCTGCTGGTTGTCAAAGGAACTCATTTAGTATTTCTTGTCCTTCGTATTTGTGGCCCCGTTCTTTGGAATAATAAGAGCTTGGCTTGAGAAATGGGCATGAAATGTGGTTGTGTTTAAAATCTGTTTATTTTCATTGTTTTTCTTTAGCTTTGTTCTTGGAGCTTGTACAATAAAGGGCAAAATTTAAGGGACACAGAGGGCTGAATTTTGGTTTTATACAGAGTGTGGGAGGCTGACAGAAAAGCTGTAGCCAAGTGAAGGGACAACATTCAGTGGGGCCAAGGTGAACTGAAGCATTTAAAGGCTCTGGAGTACTTGGAGCTGGAATAACTTCCATCTTCACTCTCAGCTTGTAACTCACACCTGGCTTGCACCCAGGCTGAACTCACACCCCGCTACTACTGGGGAAGTTACACCTCTTAAGTCATCTGCTGCAAAACTGGCTCAAGCAGCCAAAATGAGCTCAAATTGGGCAAATTCACCTGCTGAATCATCTAGCCAGAAAGCAACAAGAAAGAGACACTAAGCTGGCGTGAATCACTGCTAACAACTCTCTCTAGCTAATTGACACATTCCTAAAACTCGTCTCCAGGTTCTTGGCTGCCTGAGCTCCATGGCTTTCTTCAGCCATCAGCAGAAGGAAAGCCACATGACCACGTCAGAAAGTCTTAATTTTTCTAAACAAACAGACACCACTGCTGCATATGAGGGCTCCTAGGGTTGCCTGACAGAGCAAAGCCCTTGGTAGTATCTGCGAGACCTATGGATAAACCTCGGCTCCCCAGCAGCTGCTCTTTCCCAACTCACTTGTTTCAGTGCACTTAATCCACACATCCAGTTACCTCAGGGAAGATCCCAGAGAAACATCAGTCTTGTTCACTAACCAAAGGAGAACACTGTAAGGAAGGTACAGGACATCTTTCACTTTGTAAACTTGTCTCCTAAAGCCCAGACACTTCTCAGGTGACTTCTGCTGAATCTGTGGTGTGGGACCTCAACCAAGGGCTTATTCCAAGTTGCTTATTGATATAGACTTCATGTCATTTTTTTCATTAGGCTCAGCTCACCTGTAACGGTTAGTGGTGAGATGACAGACAGCAGGGGCAAGGAATGTCCTTGACTTGGGGACAGTGTGTGAAACCTTCAACAGCTGCAGGGCCAGAACAGACCATGTCTCTGGGAAAACAGTAATCTTCCTCCTGTGATTCTCAGCCCACAGTATTACCTTCAGAGATGCTTTCAAATGCCATCTGAGGGAGGCTGGTCTGTCCTCAGGAGTCTTGAAATTATTGTCTTGTCAATCTGCAAGTTCAAAATGTACCAGAAATATCTTTTCTAGTGTTTGAGTCCATCTGAAGCCTCTGAAGAGGGAGATGGATCCTGTAGATGGAGGAGAGAGGCAAATTGACTTGGGAGATTATGACTTCAACACTCATCTATGGCAGAGCCCTACTTAGATGTCACAGTTTCCCCCACAACACTAAGGATATTGTAAAAGACCTTCCCCTTGAGCCAGCCCACTGAGCATTGTGTCACTGAATGGACACGCAGGCGATGGTGATACTAGGGTTGGCCTTGGTGCTGGTTTCTGTGGCTGGGGGTCTTACACACTGTTTCTAGGAGCAATGGCTTTCTGGAAAACAGATGGAGATCAGCTTCTGGCTGTAGATGGTGATTAAGTCAGTTGTCTGTGGCTGGGCAGAGGATGACTCCTTGCTGTTAAAACATATCCAGAGGACAGGGAGGATGCATGCCTTGGCCCTCTGTTTTTATGTGGTATCTGGATAGTACCTGTGTTTGCCAGAGATGGGGAAGTCTGAGATTTAGTCCCTGCCACTGCACTGTGTGTCTGAAGTGATTGCCCAAACCACTGGCCAGGGGCAGCTTGAGGCACACACCAAAAACTGCTGAATCCATGGTAGCTTTGGAGGAACGTCTCTCCCCTCGCATGTCTCAACTCTTGCATCAATGCAGGACGGTCTCTGGGGCCAGAAGCTGTGTCTTCAGTTTTGTGTTGATAGAGACATTTCTATCCCGTTATTTGATCTAATTGTTTTTCGAACTCCTGTGTTTCGAACTTGAGTCAGTGAGCTCCACAGCTGAAGAACACACGGTGAAAAGCCTTCCTTGTTTGTCTTAAACCTGCCAGCTACCTCTTTGTTTCTGTGGCTAGCCCCTTTGCGACCTGAGGAAGAGTTCAATGTTTCCCTTCCACCTTATCATGAGGTCTGAGGGTTTGTACTGATACAAGCACACACACACACAAAAATCACCACTGTTGAGTTTCAAAGAGGAATCCTTCCCTTCTACCACAGATGCTCCCTGTGCACATGTGCACAGACTGATCTTTTCTGTCTACTGGTGTATTTTTTCACAAAGTCTCATTGGTTATTAAGATGAATGAATTAGGAGAGACAGAAGATGGTTGAAGCTAGGCTTTATGTAACCCGTGTTGATTAAGGTCTCTCTAGATGTACTGCATGGGATTAAAACTGATTTTAGCTCATAATGTAAGGTGAAAAGATGGGTTAAGCTAGGTGTTCTCCTTCTAAAGCAACGGGCAAATTAAAGCTGCTATGTTCCTTAGTTTCCCCAGCAGCTTGTTTCTCTCAATGAAATGCTTGCTACGACTACACTTCAGTTGAATGAGTTCCGTATTGTCCTTTTTAAAAAGCACTGAGCTCAGCACAAGGCGCCGTGGAGTTGCTTGGTTTGTTTTTGTCTCATTTCAGTTTAGACATATGGCTAATCATGCTTGAAAACCACGTAATCTTATCCAGGGCAAAATTCATATCATTATGTGGGGAGAGTTCAAGTGTTTCCCCCTTATTTTAAAATAATGTTAAACTGGGATTACGCTGTATTATGTTCCTTTTGGACCTCAAATGTCCGTGTGCATTCATATCAGCCGTCTGGCTGTCACATCCGTGCTTACTGCCTCAGTGAGTAACAGCGAAGGAAACCGGCATATTAGCTCCTGGAACAAATGGGGTCTTTTCTTTATAAGAAGATAGCTGGGACATAACTTAATATAACTGCTCCCTGTTCTTGTTAATGGAAAGCTAAGTGATGTGACAGATGTCATGTCAGGTGACAGATAAATGAGTGTTAATGATCTCCCAGGCTGCCGTTTTTAGGGTATCAAAACACAGCCCACCTGCTTAAGAAAATTCTCATAGTGCGTTTTTTGTGTAAAAGGATAATATTTTGGATGAGCACACTAGTGTGGTTTTTTTTGTTATTAGATGTAAAATGATCCCCAGTACCACAATAATAAACACGTGGCCATCTGTGCCTGCTACACCCACAATCGACGGCGTGTTTTCGCAACGGAGATATATGCACAGATCTATGTGAACACACGACACAGACATCCAGGCACACAGATCTCTTTTGTCGGGCGCGTGAGGGGCACACGCATGTTTTGCGCATTCAGCACTATTGCTGTGTCCATAAATGCTCGCATCTCCGTGGGTACCGATGGGTAAAGTCATGCAGTTATCCCTGTTGAGGTCTCAGGACAGAGCTCTGAATCTTTTGATCTACTTCTCCATGAAGAGAACTACCTGCATGTGTCTCGGTGATACGTTTACAGATCGTGCAGTGCGCGGTGCATGTGGCAGACTTATGTGCTGCACTTTGCCCGCAGACACACCTACGTTGGCCAGGACTGGTAGGGCAGGTAGGGAAAGATCCGTGTAATATACCTATCAGTGCATTATGAGCAGCCCATTGGGTTTTAGTGCAGTGCTCCTCTCGCTGCTTTGGTGCAGTTCATTACAGAAACATACTTGAGTTTGCTCAGTTGCTTATCCCAAAGGCCAACTTTTGATCTTCTCTTGGGAACCTGTCGCACTGCCTTGGTTTCTAGGTACCACAGCCAATGTGTTTACCAACTCTTTTTCTCTTTCTCGCCCTCTCTATTATGTGTCCCCTTTTCTCTACCACACAAAAGCTCTGCGCGGTGCTTGTGTGTGGTCCCCAAGAGATGCGGGCCCGACGAGGAGCCGGTTTTCGGCAAAGTGCTGGACTGGAGGATCTGTGAACCCTTGCAATTAGCAGTTTAGATCCGGGACCCCACGTGTGGGAGCAGGGCCCGCGGCTGTGCCGGAGCGATGGGGACAGCCGCCCTCCGGGCGAGTGCACCGACCCCTGCCAGAAGGGTCACATCGTGCCGCAGACAGCCCCCAAGCTCAGGAAAAACCCAGAGATCAGAGCTGCAATCTGTAGCGGGGTGTCCTCCCCCCGGCACCCCGTGCACAACACATGGATTCAGAAAAGGATCATTTGGAAAGCATTTGCAAACATATGGGTCGTTTTTAAGTCAATACTTCTTTAATTCGCTGTGTTTCCTAGTTTTTTCGGAGGGAGGAGTTTGATGGAGGAGGGGGGGTGTTTTGTTTTGGTTTGGTTTATTTTGTTTTGTTTGGGGATGGAGGATGTTGCTGCAAAAAGCCTGGCTGGAAATATTAAAAAAAATAAATAAATAAAAGAGGAAGGCTGAGTGGTGAAATAAAGAGCACAGCAAAGCTACCCCCAAGCAGCTTGTTCCCAACTCATGTCCCTTACACAGAGATTAAAAGAACAAACACTCCGCTCTTCTTAATGATGGCATTACCAAGTATAATTAATTAGAAGGGTAGCAAAAGGGATCAGATCCCTGATGCTAATTACTTTCCTAAAAGGATAATATGCTCTTATGTTACCAGTCTAGATCTGACAGAAATGTGCCTATTACTGCTACCACTGCTAATAATCAAGTAGTAAAACGAAATACCCCAGGGAGGTGCACGCCTGGGTTTATTTATATGCGTGTATGTACACATACACCTGCACGTAATGATACACTCTCCATACAGAAGAGTGATGTGCACAAATACACACACATTATCCCTTCATGTTTATGTATTTATAGTCAAGAGTGTTTCTTTAGACAGAGATGCTGACAGACATCCATGCACTAAGACAAATATTTACGGCTCCACTTCTCTGCAGTGCTACCGCCAAAGCGGGGGAGCGATGCACAAAGGCTCCCCCCACCTTTGCCACTCTTGGCCTGTGCAATTAGGTCTGAGGTAGGAGCAGGGCTGTGTTTTCCTTTTCTTGGATGGAGATGCGATGGCCCATTAGGCTGGTTTGCAAAGAACTAATGACTGGATGTCATTGATTTGCCGAGGAATTTTAGCTGCAGAGAACGATCAGAGTCCTTCAGCCAAAGATTTGTCTCAGCAGACTGGACGTACTTTGCGTAGCCTGCTCTGGTTACTGTGAAGGATTGCTGAATAAATGCTGGGTTAGCAGTAAAAACACACAGGCTTTGGGTATTCAGTGGGAGACCTGTGTTGTGGAGTTGTTATAGTCATCACTTTAAGAAGTTGGAAGTGATGTTTAATGCAGGCGGAGGAAAATCCTGGCTCTCAAATGACTTTACTGTGTACATACGCAGTGCAGACGGTTGTGGTTGTTACTACAAGTGTGTCTACCTATTTGTCTGTGTCCTTCCCCACCTCCCTGTGAGTATAAGTGATGGACAGGGGAACGTGCATATGTGGGTGTGAGCATACATGTGCACCTCCTCTGCGCGCCCTTCCGGAACTCTGTGCACACTTGTACCCGCCACACGTGTCTGTGAGTGTAACCCCTGTGTGCATAGGTGGGTTTAAGTCTGTGACGTGTGTGTGCCCAGGCTGCACATCTCTGTGAATATATACGTGTGTGTGTGTTTTGCTAGCAGGAGAAAACCACGTATGTGGACTTCTGTGCACGCAGGTGTGTGCCACATGCATGAGAAGAGACTTCACACGTTATTTTTAGCTGTTTCCCATCCTTCCAGACAGCTTCCCCAAATATAACTCCTTCTCCCTCCCGTCATTCCTGCGTCTCAATCCTGCCATTCCCCCAAACTGTGAGTTTTCTTTGGTGCTGGAGGCCTTTGCCCAGTGCTTCTCGGTGAGCAGAAAGCAGTAAATGCAATTTAATGTATTATTTATGAGTGGTGGGAAAGTCTAAGGGGGTTTTAATCTCTGCTTCTCCACTTCCTTCCCAGCTGAAAACCATTTCACCTCCCTTCCCAGATATTCAGCTCCAGTGTGCTCCCCCACCCCACTCCCATCTGCGCCTTATTTGTACAAATGTTCCCGTGTCTTTAGAAATCATCTTCAGAAAAAAAAACCAGGAAAAAGAAAAGAAAACCCCTTGCCAAACCCATATTGTACTTAAACATTTGTGAAGATTTTGTTTCTCTCAATATGGAAGCGAGAGGGGGCTCATGGAGGGGCTTTCGTGGAGAAATGTCTCATTCAGTCTACTGAGCTCCCTCCTTGAAGTTTCTTTTCAAGGCTGTTGGAAAGTTGGGCAAACTGAAAAGCAAAACAATAATTAGAGATAATTGCTTGTGTCCAAACACAGGCATCAAAGCCTCGGGGGTCTCATTTGTGATGGGCCTTGGTGTGTGATCCAAAAAAAAAAAAAGGGGGCAAAAAAAAAAGGTGACCCTTATTTTATTTATTGAGTGGGGGAACAGAGAGAAAGTGCCAGATGGAAAGACCTCAGAGCAATCTCCAACGGCTCAGCCCTGCCTGCTTGGGCGAACAGGCACTGAGGCCAGGATAAAAGGGATAGAAAGCAGGGTCAGGAAAGGTTGCATAATTACTAGGGTGGAGGTAAAAGGGGTGAGGGGGGAGACAAGGGTCTCTCTGGCCCTGCTGTGGGGATCTGTGCAGCCCCCTGGCTCTGTGTGTGTAGCTGGTGACATCCTTGGTACCCAGGATAGGTAGCAGAGATGCTGCAGGATGCCACTTCGGAAGCAGTACAGGGGTCTTGATTTCCAGGGTGCTTAGCCATCCCATTTCCCTTCTTCCAAGCTTCCAAACTTTCTAATGTGGATCCAAGTGGATGTGGTGCTGAGACATTCTGCCCCAAATTACTCCTTGATGGGTTACACTACTAGCATGAGCACTGCAGCCCCTGGGTTGGTCACAAGGGAAGCATCACTGGTGGTTTTATTGAAAACATGTTAGTAAGGCAAGGATAAGAGTGTGAGATTTAGGAGCAGTGGACCCCTTTAGTGGAATTCAGAGAAGGCTGAAGGAAAGCTGGAGTGCAAACGAGCAGGAGACATCCCTGCAGGAGAGGGATAACAGGAGACTCTCCAGGGACCCCTTGTCTCTTTGGTTTTCAAAGGCACTGGTTCTCATGGCAAGACGTGGCTGAGGTTTCTCCTCACCCCGCCTGTCCCTCGGTAATGGGCTTGTAATGACCTAAACGATTTGCTGATTAGGGACAATAAATCTTTCTTTACTTGAGGGGTGTCCCTCACTGGAGTGGCAGCGGGGAGGACCAGGGCCAGGGTGACTCGTCCCTCCCCAAGTAGGAAGGTGACAGTGTTTGTTTATTCAGGCTGCTGGGAATTTGGTTGCACAGCCGAAGACATTCGTCTCAGCATCTGCCCCCCAGCTTTCTCTGGGGCAATACCGGGGCTCAGATGTAATGGGAGAAGTGAGTCCTAGGATGAGGTGGGGGTCGTTCCCGGTTCGTTTTGTGGGAGTGGGAGAAATACTTGGGGCGGCTTGTTCCTCCGCGTTAAGGAAAATAAAAACACACACACAAAAAAAAAAGGGGGGGGATAGGAATTAGAAAAGAAACCAGGATTAAAAGCCCCGACGGCTCTTCGCCCCGTCCCGCACGGTCCCGCTGCACCCCCTGCGCCCCGCAGAGGGAAATGCACCGGCTCCGCCACCGGGACAGCCCTCGGGGAACCAACCGAGCAAAAAATAACAATATTTAACAGAAAAACCCAAAAATATTGGGAAAACAAACATCTCGCCGCATTAGCTCAAAAAGGTCAGATCCTGTAGGACCTGACCGAGGCCGACACCCTTTTGATAAGTCCGGAGTCAAGAGGGAGCTGCTGGGTTTGGAAGGAAGGGTTTAAAGGGGTTTTTGGGGGCTGTGTGGTGTGTGTGTCCCAATGCAGGTGCATGCGGGGAGGTGGATCCCGCAGCGGCACCGTGGAGGGGCCAGCAGAGATACCCCAAGCGGGGTGGTCTCGCTCGGAGCGCGGGTGGCTGTGCTCTCTGGGCGGTGCGCTGAGGCGCCGGCAGCGCCAGGCCCTTATAATTAGCAAATAAATACGTGGATCGTTAGTGAGCAACAGACATCCAAGATGCAAGATGGAACCGGAGGTTGCGTCTTGCCCGTCGCCTCGGGTGCTTCAGCCACCATCATCTAACCCTGCACCTCGCTTTATACTTTTTTTTTTCCTCCTTTTTAAATTTTTTGGTCCTCCGAAGGATTGCTCTAGCTCAGCCGAAGTCGTCATCTCGGAGCGCTCATTTAAATCTCGGAGCCCCCCCGTAACAGTCCCCTTTCCACTTCACAGCCCCTGTCTGTCACTCCTATAATTCACCATCTTTTTCCCCCACTCTCTTGTAGCATCTCTCATTCTTCCTCCATCTTTCTGCCTAACAACATCACCGCACACCTTCTGTAATTTTCCTGTCCTTTTTTCCCCCCTCTTGTCCCCGCCCCCTCCTCTCTCCCTTCGGTGGAAGAGGCACGGGCGGGCAGCCCTTCCTTCGCCGCCGGGATCCCCACGGGGATTTTACACAGCCACATCGGCTGATGTGAAATCATTTGACAAAGACGCAGGAAAACGATTTTAGCGAGTTAAACCAGCGTTTCTTTCTTGTTTCTTTTTTTTTTAATTGATGCTTTGGATGCAAACAATGAGTGCCCTTGGATCAGGCTGGCTCCGCTGGGGGAGGCTGTTTGCGCCCGCTTCTCAACGATTTTTATGTTATTTGGAGTTGGTTTGTTAGGTTTTGTTGTATCTTTAATTTCTCTGCGGAGATCGTTTGCAAAGATCCGCGCGAGAAGCGCATGGGAACTCAACGTTCTCAGTCCCGCCGCAGCCCTTACCTGTCCCAGGGGCCGGTGGGGGACATCCCGGGACATCCCCCACCCCCCACACTCCGTCTGCCCCAGGCTTTCGAAGTGACATTTTTCCGAGTGAGCCGAGCCGGGCTCTGAAAACAAATCAGCGTTTTTGCGGGGTGACTTTTTCTTTGATCGATGGCTGCCTGCGGCTGCTGCCTCCTGCTTGGTCTCCTCTCCGTCCGCCGATCTCACGCACAGAGTTATCCCCGCGTATATCTGTTGTGACACACATGACAAATACGCGGTTTATTACGCGAGACATTTGTCGAACGCGCTGAAATTCGCCTCATGAGGACGAGGCACCTTATATGCATGGTAACTGTACCTGGAAACGACTGCATACAGAATTCTAGAGAGTGCAGAAAATATTTCGAAGTAAATTTGCGTGTATCCTCAACTACGTTCTTCGACTAAATTTACTGCAGATATTCAGATAAATTATGTTAATCAGTGAGGATTAAAATCACGAGTTATCGAAGCAGCGCGTTCATAGAATGCAATTGCAAAGGTCATGGAATCATAGAACAGTTTGGGCTGGAAGAGACCTTCAGCATCGTCGAGTCCAACCATTTCCTAGCCCTGTCATCACCACTTAGTCATGTCCTTCAACGCAGCACCAAAGATGCTAAACAGAGGTGTAGGCACACACACACTCAATTTTTACAGGGAACACTGATCAAATACACAGCCGTGTACACGTGTGTGTCCATACACAGATAGAGGTGGCCTGCAATAGATGGACCTGTACAATTTTTACCTGTAAACGGCTGTACGTAACAACCGAAATGATCATTTAGGGACAGTTCTGCCCACAGCCTTACGTGATCTCTACGCGGGTATGTGCGCACCCCCGCATCCCTCTCTCCTCACCCGCACCATAGGCGGCTGTGAAAGGGGCGAGGGGGCCGGGAAGGGGAGGACGGGACTTCCGACCCCATCCCGCCCTGTGCCCGGGCCCCGCGCTGATTTCACACTTGCCCGCACCGAAACGTTCCGCTT
Organism: Rhinopomastus cyanomelas; assembly: GCA_013400115.1. Lineage (NCBI taxonomy): Eukaryota > Metazoa > Chordata > Aves > Bucerotiformes > Rhinopomastidae > Rhinopomastus > Rhinopomastus cyanomelas. The sequence goes on along the minus strand of VXBP01001398.1, from coordinate 336,066 downwards.
CTTCCTCCTCCTCCTCCCGGCGGGAAGCGGAGCCGCTCAGCCCGGGGGGCTGCGGTCCGGATGGGGTCTCCGGGCTCCCGAGCCCCCGCCCGGTGCCTCCTTACCGCTCCCCAGCTCTTCCCCCTTCCCTCTTCTCCGAGGGAGGTGCCGGTGTGAATCCACTCCGTTCTCCGTTAGTGTCGCCGGGACCCCGGACGGCCCCGACGGGGCGGGAAAAGCGAGGAAAGGGAGGAATCGAGCCTGAGCTGCCCGCGGTGCACGTTAGGCAAATGGCTTTAGGGAAGGGGGTTGCCTCCAAACACGGTTGCTTGTGTGTCTCCACTTCAGAAGCTCAGATACTACTTGGAACAGAGGAGAGGTGAGACACCCTTGGAGGTTTTGTCTTAACACTTCGGTAGGTGTAGTTCAGCAAACTTGAACCGTGACTAGTGCGTAGCCAAGAGACTTTGCCAGGAACCCGTGGCACCTCTCCTGCACAGGGGCAAATGGCCCCGGTCCCACACACACACTGCAGTGCCCAAAGTACCTGCCAGCACTCCTGGGGCTTGGCATTTCTGCTTATAAACGTGTCACACACGTGTAATCAGAAGGGTTTGGCGTCCAGTCCTTGCTTCCCTACAGTTTTGTGCAATACATAATATAATGTAAAACAGGTATCACGTGAGGTCAGAGACACCACACAGCACTAACCCTGCACCACGTGCCCTGTGATATTGAATATGCAGTAGTGGGAGGCTTATGGTGCTGTGTGGGATAGTGCAAGGTGCGATGTCTTGTACGTGTCTTGTATGTAAAGCTCGTATTACCAACTCTTGGTTAGGCTATTTGGTGATCTTAAGATCATTCATAGTCAATTAACCCTTGGGACTAAATTATCACACACTACTGCTGCCTTAGGTCAATATTGACATAATCAGCTGCTTCTGGGGCCAAAGCAGGCAAAAATACTCTATCTTGTCCTTACTTTTTGCTATATGTACAAGGGAGTGTGTGTGTGTATTTGCATTATACAGTGACTCTTTGCAATGCTGTATTGTGTGTAAGTAGTCACTGTGTATGTGTGACCAGTCACTGTGTATGCTCATAGATACTGTTTCTTAGTAAAATGGTAAAATTTCGAGGCTGACAAGGTCTTTTGGTTAGGAATGTGCATGATTTTAACATATAGCCAAGGTTGCCCAGAGAGGAAAGGAAAATAGATGTGGAGCTAAGCTGTAGCACAGCCAGTGCAAGGCTGGCTAGCTGGGTACACTTCTGCGCTATGATGCCCATGCTAGAACTCAGTAAAAAGCTGGAGGCTTTGGTTCCAGTTTCTTTAGTCACCTAGCCCACATGGAGGAGAAAGCTTTGGGAGCTAAGCCAGGGAGAGAAAAGCTAGCATGTCTTTCAGTATGCTGCTGAAGCAACCACATCACGAAGCCAGGGATAAACACTACAGTTGTCCTTACAAACTCAGTTTTGTCTGTTGTAGCTGTTCAGGGCTGTAGAAAGAAAAAAGTCTTTTAACAAATGTAGAACATTACGGATTGGAAGGGACCCCCAAAGATCATCTAGTCCAGAAACATCATAACAACTTTAGACAACTATTTTCTTCTCATCTCTGCTAGCATTTCCTCTGTGATTTTTGAAGAAATCATTTAAACTTAGGGTTTTTCTAAGGGGAATAATGCTAAGTGCATGTGAGCCTGCATGTGCGTGTTTGTAAGTCACAGGAAAACACCCACATGAATCCTACAGCCATGAGTAGGAAACATGTGTATGTCCACAGAAAATCAGTTTGTGTTTGTGAGGAAACATCTATGTGAGAGAAATGCAGAAAGGTAGAGCAAGGGTAGAGACAGACACCTCAACTGGTCACAGATTGTAAAAAATACTAATTTGGGGAGACAGTAAGTGAAATCTTTCTCAAAGGCTAATCTATGCAAATTGACAGAAAAACCTATTTATGTTAATGGAGTATCAAGCTGTAAAAACACATGTGGAGTGGACTTTATTCTCTGCATTAGTTACCAGGTATAATATTTCCATTTCAATCTCCGTAATTATTTGGTCACCAAAGAGCTCTATTGCTTGGCCATGGCTCAGAGATTACATTACGATCTCTGACGCTGGGAGCTTATCGTGCTCTTCTGATCACCAGTTATATTGTGTGTTTCAAAAAATGCATGAATTATTTTATAATAGGCTTTCCCCCTCCTTTCTCCGCCAAATTTGAAACAACATTTCCAGCTTTGGTGGTTATTTTGTACTGAAAATGACTCATAAGATCAGGCCTATTAACTGACTTGAATTGTTGTTTTATGAAAGGATTGAAGTTTCTTTAAAGTAGCATGAAGTGTATTTCTTCTCCCCTCCCTAGTGAAATGAGACATGTTGGGTTTTGCCTCATGATCTGTGTGCAAAATAATCAGAAACAAACTGCTGGTGGTGAGAGAAGAGGGAAGCAAAGAGTTTTTCCAACCTTTGACTTCAACTTGTCTGTCTTAAAAAAGAGTTGTGAGGGGCTTTGTGCAGCACCTTGCCGGCAGGTTCACAAGCTTTTGGGGTTATTTTCTACCATACAGTGATCCTCCTAAGGGCTACAGTAAAGTATTCAACGCTTAACTAACCAATGGGCTCAGGAGCAAGGGCTTTACAATGAAAACACTTGCTGGATTACCATTTCCAGTCATTTCAAGGCTTCAAGAGTAGGATCAGGAAACCTAATTTGTCCTCCAAACTGTTTTTGTCTGTATTTGGAGATCTCGTCTTTGCCAGGTGCAAGCTGCAGTCTCTGCTTTGTAGTAATTTCTACTTGCTTGTGGTTTCTAGCACCATGTAGTGGGGAAGCTACTGCTTCGAGTTGTGCTTGCCGTAGGGAAGTGTGCATCCCTATTCTGTATTGACATCTTTTTCTCCCCCACTCTTGCTGAAAGGGAAATTACCCAGGGCCATTTAGTGGTTAGAATTAAAGAACATTTACTTGCATTCAGTCAGGGATGCTGGGCTCAGGTATGTCTAGAGCGGTGGAAAGGTTTGATCTATGAAGTTGGGGAATGTTATGGAGGCAAGATGACTACACAGTAATGGCATCATTCCATATATGAGAGTTCTATAGGTTCATCTGAGTCTGCCATATTGCTCTAACCATCAGGCATTGTGTTGCAAGTCAGTTACCCTGTTGGAAAGCGGAGAGCTGACGTGAATCAGTCCACTCTGGTCTTCGCTTACTGGCCAAGTTAGAGTTTGGTTCCCATCTCCCTTCATCTGCTGAATCTTATCTGGCATTGAGGTGTCACCAACCAATCTGTTGGGCATTTGTTAATCCCAGGGAGACAGTCTGTACCTCCGCCCTGGCTGTTTAATCCCAGTGACTGTAGGTTTATTTCCTAAACCATGGCTAAGCAGCATGGCCAGATAAGGCAGCAGTTACCTACCCAGCAGTTAGCCATGGGGAAGCCTATAACATGTTAGCAATATGGACGTCAGGGCTTTGCTGCTCATTTCTTGGGGAAGTGGGGTTCATTTCTGCATGTGAAGCATGGCTTCCTTCAAAATTCTCTTCTTTTGTGGGTATTGCCATTTACTAGTGAAAGCACAGCTGGCAAATGCATCATCATGGCCCTGGCAGCCCCCTGTTCTGCTTCAGAGTGAGCATCCCCTTGTAACGTAACGCAAACATTCCAGCAGAAGCACAACAAAGCATCCCACAGACTTTAGTGAGAGCATGGGACCAGTTCCCAATGAGCTCAGGGATCCCACATTGCTCTGTGGCTTCTGAGAGGGGTTTGAACTAATGACTGAAATTAGAAAGCTGCCTGGATTGAGTTGGTTTCACTCCCACCCCATCTCAGTTTTAGATTTTTATCTAAAACCTCCTTTTCATTGTGATTATATATTATATGTAATCGTAAACTATTTGACAAGCTAGGGTTCTGACTTCAAGCTCTGCCGCCAAATTGCCCTGGCTGGAAATCACCAAATAGCCGTATGTACCTCTGGCACCATGTAGCTGCAAACAGCACAAACACCTCAAATCTCTTGTTCTCTCTTTGGTTCTGACTGACTTTGAAGAAACGTTAAGAATAATAATGAGAAGCTGATGACATTGTGGCCTGAGGAATGCGCCACTACTAGAGAACAGATGGAGCAAAGACAGGGTTTGGAAACCTTTTAGAAACATTAACTTGGCACCTGGGCCTTTCTTAGGACAAATGCTCAGACTTGCAGTGCGTGTTGTTTGAGATCCATTGAAGACCACCGATTTTGCTGCAGAGGAATGCAGCCCCAGCAAGACAAACTCTTCTCAATGCTCTGTAGTATTTCTTCTTGCTTGTTTGAGGGAGCTTCTCTCTTTTCCTGCATTATAATTGGAAGGAAATTAACCTAATTTAATTTCACAGCTCTAAAAATGTTATGATTTCAAGGATAACTGACCAGGCTTTAAAGTAAACAAGTAATTGTGAAAAGAAGTGGTCATTAACTTGTCCTTCAGCTCTGCATTATATCAGTTCCAGTGATTTCTATTCTAACTTTTTGCTTAGCTGTCTCACAAGCATTTTCGAGGCAAAAGTTAAATCAGTCTGTAGCAGATTTAATCCTACAGTGGCTTTTTTTCAGTCTTAAATCATTCACTTCTCATAAATAGCCTGAGCATCTTCGGGCTCAGATATCATTACTGTTACATTGAACCCAACAAGTTACGCTAACCAAAGAATCTTGTTAAGAAAATCGTCTGACCTTGGTCTGGAGACTTTCAGTGATAGAGTCCACCTTATCCTTTGATCAATGATTTTGTGTTAAACCCCCCTGTGCTTTATTGCTTATTCAAATTTGTCTGGCATTTACTTCCAAGCAACGGATCTCACTTGGCATTTCTCAGCTAGATTAAAGAACCGTTCCGTACCTGGTATTTTTTTTTCCAGCTGTACTTGGGCACATCCTAGTGAAGTCAACTCTTAATCTTCTTTGTGATAGACTAATCAGATTTAGCTGTGTAAGTCTCTCGCTACAAGGCATGGTCGGATTTTTTTGGTATGGATTTCCGTACGGCTTGACATCAGTGGAGATTTACACTGGGTTGGAATTTGGCTGTGCATTTCAATTGCTGCGAACATTTTGTGGCCTGGGGTGGAGCGCGTCTAAGAGCACGACAAACTGTTGGTAACACACATATCTGTTGAACTTGGTTTAGCAATCAAACAGACTAAAATTCAGTTGTTTGCAGATGATCAGCAGAAAGCCCCAGTCCCATTAAATTGTTTTCATGGGTTTGTGTTCATCTTAAGAGCAAATGAGGCCATGGGAGTAAAGATAAACATCAGCGATTGAGACAGATGCTTAATTTATGCACCTCATTTTTCATGGCCTCCGTGGAGTTTCACTGATTTACACCAGCTGAAGACCTTGGCCCACAGTGAGCAGCACAAACTGATAAAAGAGTCCAATCCTCAGCTGGCTGGTTATATGAGAGCTTGAATGCAACCTCAGTGCTTGGTAACATGTCATTAGAGCCTGAGTCAATAAGGCAAAGGGTTATAGTAGAGCAAAGACGCAGCAACTTTACATGATCCTAATTGCTGTAGGGCTTCTGAGGGGGGAATCTGGGCTATCATTTTGGTTATTAGGTGCAGGCAGACATCTTCCCCTTAAAACCAATAAAGCAACAGAAGTAAGGGAAATGCAAATGTTTGGCTGATGGAAGATACTTAGATGCCATCCAAATGCTTTCTCGTGGCAATGGAAGCCACCCAGCAAGGTCCTGAGTGGTCACAGGACTCAATGACATATATCAGAGCTGTTTGCAGTCCTGGTTTTCCACTTAGGTGCATTTTTCGCACAAACATTTGGCTACACACATGTGCACAGATGTGGTTAAACAGAGGCACACAGCAGTCACAGCCATTTCCCTTCACACGCGTGCTGTGAGCGCGTGCACCTAAACACAGCAATGCGTACTTCTGTGTGTCGTGTAGGGGGCTGTGGCCAACACCAGCGCTACGGACAGGAGTGTGTGTGTGTTTATGTCAAGAGAATGGCTGGTTGTGTACACCAGTATGATCAAGGGAACGTGAAGAGAAGCGTGTGTGGTTATGCATGTGTGTGAGTGTGGGGCTGGTGCAGGGAAGTGCCACTGGGAAATAAATGATACGAAACGTCTGTGCATTCCAGGGAAATGTTCAGATCCCTGATGAGGTTAAGGGATATGCTCTAGTCACAAAAATAAACACACTGGTGTGGCGTGCCATTGATATGTGGATAAACTCACTAAGGGCGGGTAAAGTTTCAGCTTTCACCTCCTTCTGGTGGTGAGCTAGCTGCTTCCCTCGCTGTCTCTTTTGACAGTTCAAAGTCAAATGACATTTTAAATAAGAGGTTAAAGAGCAGAGGAAAACAGAGGTTTTCTGCTTCAACCAGGGGAAATTTGATAAACCAGTCTTCCAGAGATGCCAGTGATTTCAAAAGGCTCTGTTACCTTTTGATAAGGTTTGAAGAGAGTAATTCAAAGTAGAATCTGTTAGCCAGAGCTCTTAGCTGCCACAATGTCAGATCAGAGGCCGAGCTATTTCCCCAAGACTAACAGTTGGTTATAGCAATGTACAGCGTGTTGTGCCAAGCCCTTTACAAAACCTCTGCACCACCACTTCTATCCTGCCTTTAAAATCATGCTTAGACTTGCAGTGGTCAGAGGGTTTTAATCAGGCAAAACCTGAAGAAAGGCTCCTGCAGTTTAGAGCTTGACCTACTTTTTCCAACTGTGTGTGTTCTACTAAAAGATGCTACCTTCTCTTGCAAACATTGCCTTTTTCATACCCTCAGACCACGATGACTGCTCCAACAGTCCTCAGGAGGAACTTGAAGCACAGAAGCACCCAGAAGTGTAGAGGGTGAAAGTTCTGACCTGTCGCTATTGGTTGTGTTTGAAGTACAACCACTCATCTTTTATCAAGTTTCCATTGATAGAAGTGGCTAATAAGTGGCAGAAAGATGCTATAATCCTGTTCAGATATGAGTAATGTGTTCCATCAGTGGTTATAATCACATTAATAGGAACGGTGATCGATAGTTAAATGAGGTGTTGAATATGTAGAAAAGGTATTAAACCCATCCTACAGGTGTGTGTGAAACACTGTGCTTACACTAGTTCACGTTAACGGTTATCAGCTCAAATACTGCCTTTCAGTCCACCACAAGAAAATCTGGCAGAATGGAACTGGCTCACATTTGAATTAATATATTAATAAAATAGATACAACTGATTAAAACAATTTTCATCTGTGCACTGACACCCACAGCTCCAACCCATCCTTGGCAGTGCAAGCAGACTTATGTTTGCAAACTAACAGTGGGCAAACTCTGATGACTGTTCAGCTGCACCACTGCCTAAAAGGCACCTTTCCAAGTACCTTTGAAACTCAACAGCACCTGGGGGCTGATTAGCCCTATCCAAGGCACAAAGCCAAGTTTTACAGCAAAATGAAATATATCTGTACTCTTTCCCTTGAACCTTGTAAACTTCCAGTCAGGACTTTGTGGCTATATGGCTACTTAGCTTTGAAATTTGGGGATAGATGTTATATTTCAGTGATAATTCTACAACTACATGAAGCTTAGTGGACACTTTTGTACTGCTGGTGGGAATTACTGGGTATAAAAGATTGTTCCACAGGGCACGTGGGTTTTGTGGCCATCAGATGCCTAACATATAACTTCTTGTACGTAATTCTGGGCACACAGAGTAGGGCAGTAAGTCCACCTTGTGGACAGTCACAGTGAAAGAACAAATGTGTTGGAAGCCTCTTTCATTGATTTTTTAGAAAAAAAGAGTAGAAATTTGAACACAATATGATTTATCGTAGGTTTGGGGAAGGAAGAAAGCTGAGCTTTCTCATTCTGTAACACTGAGGTGTCAAGAGTTTATCACAGGATGAAATTAACCAACGTTAATGTGCTAGTGGGCTGAAACAAAAACAAAGCAAGGAGACTTCAAAGGCCACTTAGAAATAGCGGGCAAAACAAAACCAAACTCAATTTGGGGGAGAAACAAGAAGCTACATTAAATTACCTGCTGTAACCTCCCCCTGCCAGAGACATGCAGAGATTTATCACCTGTTCTTACATAAGTGGGCCAACCTGCTGTCTTGAATCCCGCAAAGGGAGCAGCAGTTCTTGCTCCTTGTGGAAGTGTGGAGTCCGTTCAGCCCGTGCTCACACCCCTCAGCATCAGTGGGCATTCTGAAGTACCGTTTTCTGTTCCGTTTGCTTCCAAGATAGTCCTCTATTTCCAGCATGGTGCTTCCTATGGTCACGGACATGGAAAGATCTCTCTCCATTTTAGCAAATGATGAAATTCAGATGAAACCTTACTTGCACCGATCTTTGAAGAACCACTCTCTCTCTTCTCCATTCACTGTGTTCCCAGGATAAGATGGGACAGCATCATGGCCCATTGTGTAGTTGTGGTGCAACAAACCTGGGCTGAGGGGCAGAATTTGGATAGCTTTGCTGTGGAGAAAAGAGCTGGGTTTGGAGGATAGAAAATGTATGTCCCATTGGCTGCTCTCTCCCATATTTCCTGCACTGCACAAGCAAGTGTCTTCACAGCTCTCTGACCTGGTTCTTCCTGAACCTGTACCTTCCAATGGTGGCTGATGAACCTGAATGTGTTTGAAAACAGAGAGACCACACCCAGAGCATCCAGAATGCTATCAGGAAAGAGTCCCTCAAACATGTAGACACAAACCCACCAGAATGAAAACACTTAACCTGTCCTTGGCTAGTGTGACTTGCCAAAACCATTAATAGGACTGTGTGGATCCACATTAGCTGAAAATTTGGCAGAGATGTGCGAAGCTTATGAGTAAGAGATCTGCAGGCTACATAAACATGCATCCTGTAGATGTGTGTGTGTGGACATTGGGAATAGGAAGAAGACAGAAACAGGTATCTGGCTGGGGAAAGCTCTTTAGGATCTTTCTGTAACAAAGTGGAGTGTGACTTTCAAAATCCCTGTTAAGGGTGCGACACGCAGTAAACCCCTGATTTTCATTCACGTTTTCACAATCACTGATATCTTAACTCCAAGCCTCATTAAATCACCCTAGGCTGAACTGTGGTACGACGTTACGGTGCAGATCCTCCTGTTCCCCAGTGGGAAACTAACTTGGACTCAGGAGCCATCATTTAACCTTGGAGTCTCTGAATCAACAAGACAGTTTCTGCAGAGACACCTGGCAGCACACGCATTTTATGCTTTCACATGGCTGGTAAATCCTGGGTGGTTAAGTAAACTTAACCTTCATTTATGAAACTTGCGAACCAAAGGGTGAAATGTGCCTTGTGCAAGTAATTACGTAAAGGTCTTAGAGAGTGGAGTTATCACTTAAAGACGCCGGGCATTGCTAATGAGTTGACTGAGAATTGATCTCTCTGTAATTTAGTTATTTATATGCAGTTCCTGTTTTCCATGCTCAGCTATAGGTCAAGCCCACTTTGAACTGCTCAGAGACCCCCAAGTTTGTCAAGCAAAGTCCCAAAGCCATGGCACAATGATATTTTAGAAAAGTAAATATTGTCCTGAGGGGCTTTAAAAAGGAGACAAAGCTGTTTGCTTTCTAGCTGGTTCTTTAAACTGGACAACTGCTTCCTGTTACTACAGGGTCTCTCAGCAGCGTGACTTTGCTTCTGTTAAATAGAGAAGAGCTTCGGGAAAAATGTCAGTACCATCTTCCAGGTATTTTCATATCCCGGTGTGCTGGGTAGGAACAGCCTTTGGTTTCTGAGTAGAAATAGGTTTACATTATTCTGCAAAAGATGTAGTATGGGGTTTGATGGAACCTGGCTTGGAGAAGCTGCTAAACATTACCCTCAGGACTAACTTTATGTCAAATGACTGTGAGCGATGTTCAAAAACCTGTTTGCTGCCCTGTGTATTCATGTCTGTGCATATATTGACACATCACTGGGTGCGTGTGTTATCCCATGTTTGTAGGTTCAGGTATGAACTTTCCGGTGCTGCTGCTGAAGGTTCATGTAGATGGGCTTCATTTAATGAGAACATCTCTTTGGGAGGAATAGGTGATGCTCCACTCCGTAAAGGCACACTTTGGGTGCCCAAGCTGGCACCTGTGCCACTGGAACTGGGTACCTGTGAGCGTGCCCTCATGCTCTGCTGCTTTCTGCAAACCTCTTCCACAGATTCATACAGTCTGGGCAGACAGAGTGCATGTAACTTCAAGCACAGCTGGGCCTAAGTAAGCCAGCATCACCCACAGGGCCAGTTGAGCTGAGGTTTTTGAGTCCGGGAGAGCCAGAAACTGTAGGATGCTGCTCATCCCTTATTGTAGCTTTTTGGGAACAGGTCACCAGATTGTCCATGGCCACAGTGAAGCCAGCAATGGAGATGGGGAGCCTGAAAATCACAGGGATGTGTGAGCTTGTTCCAGTCAGTTCTTCATCTCACAACACAGACATCTAGTGGAGCCTTTCTCCATCTTCAAGCTGGTGTTACAAAAAAACCCCCTGTCACTTGTGGGCAAGAAGCTGTTTGCAAATAGCTGAAGCTAAAGGACTCTGCCTACAATGGTGCAGAACTTGCCTTGGAAACACTGACGGCTTGCAAGAGCAGGGCATTCCTGAGAGCCAGCTGCTGCTGGAAATGGGGCTGAAAGCACCTGAGGTGTGGCTGAGGGACTGAAGGTACCTGGGGCAGCCAAGTCTCTCAGCCTGGCAAAGCATGAGGTTTGTTCAGCTTTAGCAAACATGACTCCCGTGGAAGGACTTAAATCAGGCTCTGCCATGATTTTGTCCTTGCTGGTACAATCCTGCTGGACACCCCAGGACAGCAGAGGGATTGTGCCATGAAGATGACACACAAAGTTCTCCATGAGCAGTGCTCAACCCATGGCAGCAACAGGAGTCTTGTACTGAGACTTCTTGTGGCCAATGGACATTGTCATGGAGCACCTCTATTAGACTGCTGTCATCTCCAACAGATAGTTTTTGTCCCAGGAACACTTCAGGGACTCAGGATGGACTAATCCCAGTCTGCATCACCCTGTGTCCTCCATAGATATACGTGAGGGACAAGTAAGGGTCATGTCAGCTTGATCCTGCTAGTGAAAAGACTTCTGAAGATTGGAGGAAATCTGCAGAAGAGGCTGACTGCAATATCTCTTTCCCCTTCAGTTCTCATTAGCTGGGGTCTTGTCTAAAGATCTATTTCAGATCAGGTGAAGAGGGAGATACTTAAATATGTGGCACCATCTCTTTACAGAGAATCTTGACACCATTTGAACCCTAATAACCCACCTTCCTTTCCCCCCGTGCTTTTAGCAGGCTTCCAATATCTTAACCTAAATCTGCCCTCAGTGGCCCAAGCCCGTTTCTCCATCCCCACAGCATCACTGGTAGCACCTGCAGGAGCTCTGCAGGGACGAAGGCAACCTTCGCCATCTAGTGAGCAACGAGCACTATCACCGGCAGCTCTCCCTGGCTCTGATCCACAAGTCTCTTTTTCCCCATCTCGGGAAGAACGTACGAACACACCGAGCTGAAACCTGTATTGTACTTCCCACCCACCTTCACCAGCATATTGCTGCCAAGCTTTTGCAGGCAGCAAATTACTCTTCCCTCGAATGGAAGAGCTTAACCTCCTGGGAGGAGCACGGTTGCTGCAGCGTGTGTTTTCTCTCCTCTCAGCTCGGGATTGCGTCGGAGCAGTGGTGCTACCATTCCCTGCGGTAGCACCAGGGGAATGGAGAGACAGATCGGTGTGACACAGTCATGTGGCGGTACAAGAGGACAGAGTCCACAGGTGGCCTGTGGCTGTTCCAAGAGCAGAAACAAGTTTCTCTGCAATGCGCAGTGTGTGCCCTCAGAAGGGATTGTTTTCCTGTGTTTTCGTCTGGGATGCCCATAAATGCACAGGGTCCAAATTCCCTCTGCCTCCATTCAAGAAATGCCTGATAAATGAAGGCTTCTTTGGAGGGTTTCTAAAGGTTGCCTGACATCTGCTGAGAGACACTAATGAGCAGGAAACAGGGCAGGAGCTATTGATAGATCCATTCCTGCCTTCCTGTCTGGTTTTCTACTGCCTGTCCCCTATTTTTAGTCTGGTTTCCAAAGGAAACGGGGGGTTGCGTGTGATTGCTCTGCCCACGCTGGTCTGTCAGTCCTTGCCTAATCGCTCAAGCAGGCAGGTTTCAGCCATGCTCGTGTGTGAACTACACTCCTCTTAGACCCCTTAGTGTTTTGTGCAGATAAATAGCCAGGGGAGCGGGAGAGACTCCGCATTGCTGCTCTGGCTGAAGAGAAGTTTGTTAAATGAGCCCAGCACGTTGCCAGGTCCTAGCGAAGCCCCACACAAATGAGATTCAGGTAATGGGGTTTCGTAAATTCAGCACTGGAGTTGTTGTTATCGTGGCTAATTAGTAAACACATAAAGCATCTTGTATATTGTTGTACTGTTTCAACATCCTAACAGTCCTCAATTAGGAAAGGTATAAGGAAAGCGTGTCAGCTGCTGTACAAACATGTAACCAGCAGATGATCCCATCTTCTTCAGCGAAGGGTTTCTTCAGGCGTCACGTGCCAGTGTCACTGTGCGGGTTTATGGTGCCGACAAACACCATTTTAGAAGGGCTGTTTTAGGAAAACAGGGAAGGATTTTCCTCAGTTTTTATTAAAAATGAGGGGCATAATGAACTGAAGCCTTAGCAGGACTGAAGAAAGCTCATTTCAGAGGAGGATGATGATGATACCGATCCAAACATCTGGCAATGTCACGGAGACCCTTCAGAAAGCTGTTGCAGAGCAGAAGTCATGTTTGGCTTAGCCTGACAACTGTTGTAAAACAGCTTTTTAGACACTTTCCTGTATTCACCCTGTGTGCTTCAGGGATCAGGGCAGAGGTCAAGGGCTATCTTGAAGGTTAGGAGATGTGCTCACAGCCAAGGGCCATTCCTGAGCAGTGTCAATATTTGGTCTTGTATAGAACAAATGATCAGGAGATAAGAGGGTGCTGAGACAAATCCGCTGGGAAGGTGAGGCCAGGCATTTGATGAGGAGGATGATGAAGGTGGGGACAGTAGGGTAGACGATTGCCCATAGCCCTGTGTTTCAATGGTTGCACTGCTTTGGAGCACACTGATGGTTTTTTTCCAGGTCAGATGTAGGTGGGGGAGTCTTAAATGAAGGAATATGCGTCTTGGCTGAGGTCAAAGAACAAATGCTGATTAAAACCTGAGCTTCAAAGTGCAGCTCATTTCCTCGTGGTGTTATAACTGGGGAAACTATGTATTCAGCTGCAAAGCCCAGTGCTCTTTGGGGTGCAGCATGGCAGGTGGTTGCCCATACACCCTGCAAAGCAGAGGTGTATGATGGTGTAGGACTTAATAGATCCTAAACCCCGTGGTGCTGTGGGACCTCTGCTCAGTTCCAGTAGTTTGAGCAATGTCAGAACTGTTGTGCTGATAGCTGGAGGAGAGCTCAGGGAGCAAGGAGGATGGGTTGTGATCTTGAGTGTTACATACAGGGTTAAAATCCTGGTCATTTTTAACGCAATGGGAGAAACCTCTCCTGGGTCTTCCTTTATCCCCAGTAGGCAGCCTGATGCCTATTAAAAACCTATTATGTAATTAGAGTATATATTGCCTACTTAAATGCCTTCTGTAGTCTGATTTACATGATTGGGCTATTCATTCTTCCCTTTTCCACTCTGTTGCCAGAGCACCAGTAAATAGCCTGTGAGATTCCCCAGGGGGAATGACTGTGGCTCATAGCTCAGGGGCTTCTAGTGATTCCATGGCTTAAGGAGCCCAGCTCCTCCTGAAGCAGAAGTTCCATGAGCTGGAAAACCTTGCTAGGGTGCATTGACAGAGGAATCTTGTCCCTGCACCCTGGCCGTGACTCAGGAGGTGCTGAAGCCCGATGACCAATGACTTGGTCTCTTACACAAAGAAGCAGTGGGTTGGAAAGCAGCTTTTATGGTTCAAACGGATGTTTCCCCAGGCTCGTAAAATAGGCAGTGTAAGTAGTAGCTGTGTTTCTGAGGCTGGTCCCACACCTGCAACAACCTTGTAAATGGCATTGGGATATATGGCTTTAACACTCCTTGTAAAAAGTAAGATCAACACAAGATTTACACAGTTTTATGGAATTGTTTTATAAGCTATTTTGACAATGATTCCTGCTATCAAAATCACCTCTGGTGTTAATCATGGAGGAAGGTTTAACAGGAGCCAACAAAGACTAATTTAAAGCCCCTTCCTAGCTAGCTGTGGGATTGAAGTGGACATCTCTTGCAGCCTAGGGTATCACTCATGCAGCAGTGCCTAGGAGCTCAGCTGAGGTGGGCCAAGTCTTCAAACCCAGGGTGATGGAGATGTTTTGGGATGTTTCCCTGTGCTCAGAAGGAGATGAGGACTGAACAGTGAAAACAGAAGGTAAAGTCAGAGCTCAGCCTCCTGTCCTTCCCTGCCAGGGATGGGGCACTTCAGGATCGGGGTTCATATGGGCAAGGGAGCAGGAGGGAGACTTCACAGCAAGCCAAGGCCAAGCAGTTTGCTGAGCTGGGGATCAGCGCTGGTGCGTCAGCTTATACTGAGGTCTTTCCCTTACTGGTGTGTGCTGTGATGTCAGCTCCTCTGTGTTGGTATCTAACTTGCTGCAGGAAGCAGTGGCTATATGGAATCATGCAGGTTGGAAAAGACTCTTGAGATCATCAAATCAATCTGCTAACCCCAGGTGGTCATTTTCTTGACACACATACAGCCAGAACAGTGATACCACAAGGAGCAGGTCTGCCTCACTGGTAGCTGTAGAGCTGGGGAGGGGCCCAAGGGTTTTTCTTCTGCTCCAGTTAGTGGTGTTTGGTCTCTTAAAATCACGTCTCAGTCTGATGTTCATGAGCATCCCAGTACCAGTGGAAGTTGTACATTGACTGAAAGTCTCTGGGAGGAGTGGGAATATTTCAGATACTCAAATGTCCTCACTTTAATGCTGGGCTTTGCTCTGCTGGGTCTCACTGTCACAGGTCTGGGCAAGAGGAAGGCTGTTTATCCTGCCATACATGTTCAAATGAAAGAAAGCAAAGGCAAGAACCAAGGAATGGGAGTAAATGAGATTTAGTTCAAGCTGTTTTGGTTGCTGGGAGTGAGCAGTAAGTCCCAGACACCAGCACAGGGATATGACAGATGCTTCACCTTTCTGAGTGATTGTTAGGGGCTGTGTGGGTGAAGCACAGCAAGAAAGCGGTGGAGGTGGCCCCCCAGATGAGGAGGAAGTTCTGCCTGGCCCAGGTGCAGCAGCATCTCAGACCTGTGCTGGCAAGTGTTCCCAAATCGCCCCAGGATCAGGACACAGCCCTGACTGGTCACCAGCACTACTCTATGGGGCAGCGTGCAGTGAGGTTTTCATTGCGTGACTGTCACAAGCTAGAGACTAACCAGAGCCTCACCACTGACGGCCACTGAGTTAGAGCATCCTCCCAGCTGGTCTGGGCAGCACCCTGTCTTCCTTCTTTTCAGATATTCTTCTCTGAGTTTGCTCAGAAATCCTGGTGCAGAGTCTGACCTTGCCCACAATAATCTGAGAGCTGAGGCTCCCCACTGCCGCATTCCACGTCAGCTCTGTAGAAGAGTCCGGATCAAACTAGTCCTTGCTTCATGCTTCCAAGATATTCCCAGTTTTCTTTGTAGCCTTATGCTGGGCCCCTTGAGGTCTGCCTTGGGCTCCATACAGGGTCGCTGCAGTAGTCATGGGCAGGTGCCTCAGGAACAGCAAGAGCAAAGCAAAGACACTGTTTTCTCCCCAAATGCTCTCCTGGACCAGCTGCAGCACAGGGGCTTTCCAGACACTGCTGTGCTTTGTCTGCTAGTGGCTTTCAGTGCGGCTCTGTTGTTGGGTTGTTTGTCCAACTGACCTGATGTTCTTTTGACCCTCGTGGGTCTTTCTGTACCCCCAGAGTCCTTTAGTAAGGATTTCTTCAGATCCTCTGCTCCTTCTCCTCCTCCTTGAATGTGGTTCCCAAAGGTTTCACCTGCTGGCTCTGTCCTGAGCTGGAAGAGAACAATGTGAGCAGCTCTTTCTGGATTCTTCTAGTGACTCTGAAGTTTGTGACTGTCATCCCCTGACAAGCAGTTTCATCATATTTACAAGTCCCACTTAAATCTGTAGGGACACACCTATCATTATTTCCAGTTTTTTCCTGCCTGAAGGCACACAAAGAGAATGCCTGGAGGCTGAGTTAGGAGCACAGTGTCTAGGCATCCTCTGCTCTTTGTCCCTATGAAGCTAGTCACTGCACTTGGGCACTTCTTGGCCCTGTGCACGCGAGGGACCTCTCATGCACAGTCACTCCTTTGCAGTATAGGATGTGGCCACGAGATGTCTCTTGGAGCTGCACGCAAGTCCAGTCTGGTAAAGGGGGACCCACAGTGGACCACAAGCTGTGCAGAAGCTTATGGGGCCAGCAGCTGGCACCACCCCTGGCAAACACCTCCCCTCTGTGCTGCTGCTAACAGGAGAGCAAAGCCCAGTGTGCAGGCAGAGGTGATACCCTTTATCAGACCTGCAGCTGTGGGAGGGAGAGAACCTCCCCCCTGCCAAACACCATCAGCCAAGCCTCCAAACACACAAGGTCTTTTTCACTCCAAAAGTAAGAAACTCCTTCTTTAAACTAAATCTTAGGTGAGAATGACTGAGGTGGCTCCAATTGGATTTTGTTTAGTAATTAGATTTGTGGGGAGAGAGCTGGCAATGGTATTAGTGAGGAGAGAAGTGATAAGATTGTTTGTCGAAGAGAGGAGAAAAGAGAGAGATGGACGATTACTGGCTGTGAGATAACAGAGCCTGTGCTGCTGCTGGTTTTAGAGAAGTCATGCTATAAATTCTAGTGAGTCTGGGTTCTACAGTGCAGCAGGTCTGGCAATTCAAATTCATCTTTCAGAGGTATCCTGTAGGTCTCCCACAAGGCTCTGGACCTGAAATCCACAACTGGCATGAGTATTTTGTGAAGAATATTCTCCAGCTGGCAACCAAGGGCATCAGATGGACAGTAGTGCTGCATTGTTTGGACTGTAGTGTCCAAACAAGAATCTCATGTGCAGAATTGACCCCATTCAAAAACTTGGCTATGACTCTGGCTACTGTCAAAAGACCATCCACAGAATCACAGAATTATTGAGTCTGGAAAAGACTTCCGTATTTATAAACTTTAATGGGATCACCCCTCAGTCTCCTTTTTTCCAAGCTCAAGAGACCCAGCTCCCTCAGCCTTTCCTCATCAGGGACATGTTCCATTCCCTTCATCATCTTTGTGGCTCTGTGCTGGACTCTCTGAAGCAGCTCTGTGTCCTTGAACCGAGGGGCCCAGAACCGGACAAAATATTCCAGATGTGATCTCACCAGGGCAGAGTAGATGGGGAGGAGAACCTCTCTTGATATGGTGCTGAAGGTTAATGGTGTAATGGTTTAGCTGAGGACTTGTCACTGTTAGGCTAACAACTGGACTCGATGCTTTTAGAGGTCTCTTCCAATCTGGGCGATTCTGCGTTATCTTCCAGATGGGAAAGTGCTGGTGGCCACGCCAGGAGAAAGCACTCATCAGCCAGGCTTTAGCTGGTTACCAGCCCAAATCGGGAGCAGAACCATTTCTGCAAAAAAGTGGCAAAGTGTTTGCTTGATCTGGTAGCTGGAGGCCTTTGTCAGGAGCTCACAGTGTGTGGCTAAAGGAGAAGAAAAGCTGTGGCTGCGCTGCAGCGGGGCTGAATGCTCGCCTGCCCGCTGATCGGAGCAGATTGCAGTTCACCTGCTGTGAACTAATCTCTGGGGAGAGGGTCGGTTGTTTGGATAGTGTTGCTAATGGAAGGCAAAACCTTTCTCCACGCTCCCTCCTTCAGCTCCCGGTCTGCTTAGGAGATGAATCAGTCCTGGGTTTTCATCAACTTAGTTAGGAGCCATCCACCCAAGTTCACAAGTGCCTCTAAAGTGCTTCACAATTACAGGAAATTACACTCCGGAGCGGGCGTCAGAACACAGCTCTCTGCTCCCTTCTGCAGCCGGAGAGGCAGCGTGTCAGCTCCGTGCCTCACGTTGTTTCCTGGTGTTGCACTACCTACGTGGGAGGAATTTATTCCCTCCTGCAGCTCTCCTCTTTGAGGAGCTGAGCCCTGTTAGTGCTGCAGGGACAGTTTCCCTGGAGAGGGTGGGGAGGAGGTGAGGCGGTGGTGTGGGGAGCCTTCCTGGTGACTATGCCACGTCCTTAGCTGCTGCAGAAGACTGTGTCAGTGCTGTGAGCTGGGGACTCAGGAACCAGTGTCACAGGTCTCATTTCCAGGGCTCAGCCCCACATCAGAAGAGAGGATGGTGACAGTCCTCCTCTGGGTCTGCTGTTCTTTCATTCCTTCCAGGTCTCCCATCTTTAGCCCTGGGCCTTTCACCCAGAGGGTTTCCTGGGCAAGTACCTTTTGCTTGTTTTATGCACAGCCTTGCTCACATAGGATGGATGAATGTTCAGGATTCAATCCAAAAAATCCCTGTGTCAGGGCAGGAGGCTCTCTTCATGGCCCCTTCTAGTCCCTCTGGCCCATGATTTAGACTGTTTTTAGACTGTCCTTGAGGGCCAGATCTTCAACTCCTCTTCTTTTGTTTAGCAGCAGAACATGTCCCATAAGCTTTGGAGTTATTTAGGAATCATGCTCTGCAGATCCCTCGTCTGCAAGCGGGGAAGTACTGTTTGGTTGGCTCCTTATTTTTGTGTCATTTGCTGGGAGGCTTAGAACAAAGTCAAGTGCATGAATGTCAGTGACTCACGTTGTTTTGTCTCAGAGTCAAACGCTCCGTTTAGACCGTGATTTTTTAACCAAGCTTTAACCCACACAGTCTTAAGCAAAAGGTATTTTAAAGTCTTCTATGTGGTCTTTGCAACTGCTTAGTAGATGGTTTGTGAGAAATCACAGAACATTAGGGACTGGGAGGGTCCTCGAAAAATCATCCAGTCCAATCCCCCTGCCAGAGCAGGATCACCTGGATCAAGTTGCACAGGAACACGTCCAGGCAGGTTTTAAACTTCTCCAGGGAAGAAATGGGATAATTATTCATGAATGACTAGCAGGATGTATTCAAAATTTTAAAAATATGGAAAAGCAAAATATTTAGTACTTGTCCCTTTAGACCTTTATCATTCCACTGTTGTATGCATGTCACAACACCAGTGCTACTAGCTCCAGGGCCTTCAGAGGGGTGATTGGCCAGTATCAGGTTCACTTACCTTCAGCTGCCCAGCTTTGAACGTTCACGATGGGCATCCACAGGAGGATCTACCCTCATAAGCCTTACAGGCAAAAGTGGCTCAAAAGTTCTGTCTCCAGGTGCTTTTACCATGTTCCCACGTATTCTGACCTGCAGAGGCACTTAGGTTTGGACCTATTTTTGCTAGTGACCAGACCAGTTCTAGAACAACGAAGCCCTTCCTGTTCCTCACCAAAACCAGCCTGTCGGTGGCATGTTGAGTGTGATGCCTTTGTCTTTTCTTTCCAACTATGCAAAAAGGTATTTTCCACTCACAACCCTTTCCAGGAAAATCTATAACCATAGGTAATGATAGAGCTTTTGGGGATGTAAGAAAGATGCATCTTTGCTCTCAAGCAGCCACTGAGTGAGGTCTGTGTTTTATTGATTGTCTGTAGAATCATAGAATTATTAGGGATTGGAAGGGACCTCGAAAGATCATCTAGTCCCATCCCCCTGCCACAGCAGGATCACCTAGACCAAGTCACACAGGAACATATCCAGGCGGGTCGGCACAGATGCTTAAGGTCTCACAGTGTCTGTGAAACAAATGGAAACCTGGAGCTGAATCTGTATCTGCATCAGGCCAGTGCTTTAAATGTCGGCGTGCTATTTTGACAGAGTCATAGGCTTATAGAATGGTAGGGGTTGGAAGGGACCTCTAGAGATCATCTGCTCCCACCATGCTGCCCAAGCAGGATCACCTAGATTAGGTCTCACAGGACTGTATCCAATCTCTTTGGGCAGCCTGTTCCAGTGCTCTGTCACCCTCACAGTAAAGAACTTTCGCCTCATGTTGAGGTGGAACTTCTTATGTTGTAGCTTATACCCATTGTTCCTTGTCCTGTTACTGGGCACCAGCTAAAAGGGACTTGACAGCCACCCCTCAGATATTCATAGGCGTTGAGATGCCCTCTCAGCCTTCTCTTCATAGGACGAAGTCACATTGTCCTCCAACGTGACTAAATGTCTGGTTTCCTTCTCTGCACATTCCCCTTTTTACCTGTCAGGACACTTGCTTTTCTCCAGGTTGTCACAGGTCAGGAGGATGTAAAATTACCAGTATGAGGAGCGGGTACATGTTTGTGTCCAGGTACCATCCCCAGAGTCACACACACGTGTCCAAAGATGTTTGCTGGGGCGCATGTGCTGTTAGTGCTTTTGTGTTAATGAAGAGCTCATCACGATGACATCCCCATCCTGTGGAAGCAGGACAAGGCAAATCCTGGCAGTCCTAGACCAAACACAAGACTTTTCACTGGGCGCAGCGGGATTTGGCATCAAGCCCTTGGATCACAAGGTCAAAGCGAAAGGCTGATGGACTATCAAGCACCAGTAATTGCTGGGACGTGACCGCACAGACCCTCCTCACACAGCGCTGGGAGCTGCCGTCCGCAACCCCCCTTCCATTTCTCTCGCCGGCTCTAGATGGCACTATGGCAGCAGCAGTGTCGCAAGGAGCAGGGGAAGGGTCTGAACCAAGGCGTTGTTGGCTCCTGCCCTCTGCTACCATGTTCCTGGGCTGGAGGGGAAAGACGTGATATCATTTTTTCTTGAGTAGTCCACAAGACATCACTCAAAACAAATACACTTCTTTCTTTCTCCAGCGTTAAAACTGGTTTTATGATCTGGAGGAGATTAATTTCTTACAGCATCTCTGTGTTTTATAGGTGGGAGTAGGGCAGAGGTGAAGCCGTTTCACCTTCACCATCCTTTACAAATTCTCCCTAACCTGCTTCCCACAGGGAAGGATTTGTTTTCGTACACTTCCCACCTGACACCAGCCTTTCAGGTGTTGTTTTTCTGCTGCTACCAGGTACTTCTCTTGTTACTTTCCCACTCAAACTGTCAAGATCGTGGAGATATCACTGACGCCTGAATTTCCCACATTAAAAATGGGCCAAATTAGAGTCCTGGTGGGAGCAAATATTCTTCTTCAAGACAAAAAGATTGGTGGCAACTCATGCTAATGAAGTATTTAGAAACCTAAGAGAGCCAATGCTCGAAGGGCTGGCAGGAGGAGGATGACAGCGAGAACAGGGAGTGTACAAAGAGCAGGGTGCTGCTGCATTTCCAGTTTACATGTTGTTTCATGTAATTGCAGCATTGTTATTGCTTCTATCAGAAAAGCATCTGTGCCCCTGCCAGAGCAATGCTCATGCTCTGTGGGGCCAGGCTGCCCTCATTGTCCTGCTTTTCAAATGCCGTTTGATTTTTCAGTAGTTGGACTCAAGGGATGTGTTCTCCCCGGAGCAATGAATTGTTTCACTTCTTTCCTAATAACTTGAGGGTGGGAAAGAAGCAATTTTACTTCATGGCTTCCAACTTCAGTTGCTGGATGAAGCAGAAGCTGAAGCTTAGCCCCGTGCAGACCTGTCGCAGTGCATCTGGTGCCTCTTTCTCTGCAGAGGCAGAAATGGCATCACTGGTTCCGCAGCTGCAGAGCTGCCTTCAGTTTCAGTGTCCTGTGAGGAGCTTTGGGTTGCTGAATTTTTCCCAAAGTGTCCTCACAGCCTCATTTTAGGAATCTAACTGAAATCTGGCCACTGATCTTCGCTGGTAGTTGCTTCCAGATAGTGAGCGGAAGCACCCAGAGTCAGTGTTTTAAGGCAGAAGTGGCTTGTCCTCCTTCCTAAGCTGAGATCCTTCCAAACTATTTCAGTGCCCCTCTCCCTCGCACTTCAATGGGAGCAACAGCCCTGGGTCTGTCTGAGGAAGTGAGCACAATTGTGTGTACCCACACATGTCATTTCAGCCGAGCCATATGTCCACCTGAAGTCAACAGTCAAATGCTGAAGCTGACGTGAAACCCAAGACTAGTGGAGTAAAGGAGCAGGAATGTTTATTTATAGAAGATACAAACTTAGTTAACTTCCAGGACTTATCTTTCCACAAACTTCTTGATTTTAGATCTTAAAGGTCAATTTCTTTCCATAATGGATCCAAACAATGTGCAGCTTCCATTTCCAGGTGTGTTACTTGGATTGCCTGAGGACTACGTGGTTCTCCCCACTATTTCAGCGCTGTTGCATTTCTGATGCTCAGTTGCCTCTTCAGAGCAAAGATGCTTCTTCTACAATAGGGACAGCTGAGGAAAATAAAGACGACAGCCCCAAAGAATTGCAGAGCATTTGCATGGCATGTGTGGAAGTGGCTGATACTGTGGGATGTGTGTCCTTGTAAGCCCCAGTGTGTCCCCACCGCTGCCCTACTCTAGGTGCTGTCATTTGTCAGTCCCTATGCTGTGTCTTGCTGCAGTGCAGGTTGTCCTTATAGCTTCTCTTTTTGCACAAGTTAAAGTCTGGGGTCTTCTCTGCTTCCTCCCACTTTAGATTTGTACCCTACTGCTGCTGCTCCTCAGCCTTTGAAGGCCATCACTCAAAGGCTGAACTCAGGCCCAGTTAGGTTTTCTACTGCTCTTCACCCTTGCAGAGCATGTGGTGCCTTAGTGCACCAGTGTTCTCCAAGACTAAAGTTACCTGTGGTGCTCTTGGCAGAGTCAGTCTGTTAGGAGCCATCATGCAGGTCCTGGGCATCACCAGTACCTAACACAAAGCAAGAAGGAAGCTCAGAAGGTTACGCTGGGGTTTTGCTCTTAGATCATGTGCAGTTGGGTGGGGCAATGAGAATCACTTTAGCTGAGCTCTGGGGAGCTGGGGCGCCGTGTCTTCCTTTCAGCAAAGTATGGGAAGAGGTGATCCATGTGTAGTGGCTTCCAACAGCTGGTCTTTGGAAACTGCTGCGCAGAGTGAGTGTGCAGCAGCTTCAGCAGCCAGATGCACCGGAGCCATTGCTGTGACTGGTGACATTACTAGATAGCTGCAGTGCTCCAGGACAATCTGTTCCTCTGCCAAGCAGCCCCTGTTTGGGATGTGAGCAGAATGTGACAGCAATCAATACATTAGGGGGGCTTTCCATTAAGTGAGGAGTGAAACCAAAGGAGGAAACTGCACTTTGTACTAAAAATCCATTTAGCCATCAGATCCCAGTATCAAAAGTATAAAGGATGTGTTATTTTAGCTTTCAGCTGGCCAGAAAATGCCAGCTGGAAGACAACAGGAGGCTCCCTTTCACAGTGTAAGAGCCCTTTCTTCCCTGCATGAAGGGAGCGCTGCTGGCTGGCCTCCTGCTGCTTGTGTTTCATTCCTCTTACTCTGGACTGAAATGCTCCTGTCAAGAGGTGGGAAACAAACCTCTGTGCACATGACATAAAGAAAGTCTCGCTGTATGTCCGAGCAGTAGCTATCAGGAATAATCGTGGAGTGATTACGTTGGTGCTTTTGCTCTAGCCTAAGGCAACTTCATTGCAATGGCCAAGTCCTGTCCTGGCACAAGCTACTCTCTGCATAGGGAATATCGGTGCCGTACTCACTGCTGATGGCTGAAGGCACAAATACTGTGTCTCAGGCCATGGGTCTGACCTGCTCCTGGTGCTAGACCTGAGCATGTGGCACTGCAGAGGCTGCTGTCTGCTGCCTGAGTGCTGCCACAGTTTGTGCTGTTGTAGTGCAAGAGAAAAAGGAGACATTCAGAGGTTAAAGGCTGCCTGCAGGGCAGTGCACTGGGCAGTCATCTGTATTGCCTGGGCTTGGGATCCAGGTATCTCCAACAGCTCCCGCAGGTTGCCTTGTAGCCCCTTGGCCAACACCTCTTTTGATCCTGTGCGACAGTCTCCAGCCAGCACAAGTTCTTGATCTGTCTTTAAGTAACACACTCTTGAAGAGGAGCACTTAGGCTGCCCTCAGGATTTAGGCTTGAGGAACGCTCTGGTTTTGGGGAGAAGTATCATAACTTTTCTATCGTTTTTGCGAAGTACGATGGGTGCTTGGGATGGCTGTTCTCACAGCCTTTGTCTCTGGCCTTGGCAGGAACTCCTCTCCGAGCCACCTACCTACACAAACCTCTGATGCCCGAATGCATTTACTGAAGTTATTCAGCCTGCAGAGCAGAGCTGCACAGCGTGACCCTTAGCGTAGAAGCAGAGCGATTTAACTGACGGTTAATCGCATTTCTTTTGGAACTGAAGTACCTGACAGCGATTATCCACCCAGTGGAAGACTTGCAAGCAAATGCTTCCAGTGCTGTGGAAACCCTTCCCAGCATGTTTTTGAAATCCTGGTCTGTGTTGGTTGTGTGAGGTTTTCTTTGCTCATTCATCTCCTAAGAAAGCACTGGATGCCACCTCTTGAGTCTGCCCTTAAAAATCCCAGAGCTGGTCAGTGCCAGCTCAAGGATTTCAACAGGGACTGAGATGACTCAACATCAGGTTCTTCTCTCAAGCCTTCTCAGTGGCTCTCATGTTTCCTAATACAAAGATAAGACCTGTTAAGTGTCCTGTGCCTACTGGCACCATGGGTTCTTGATTTAGACAGTAGCCATCCATACTGAGCTTACTGCACTCTCAGCTTTCTAGTCACATCTCCTTCATGTGAAAGAAGGGAGCATCTATTGCTCTCTGCAGAGCTGGTCCCCAGGGTATGAGTGAAACAGCAGATCCCCTTATACCTGGTTTCATGTGCTTAATGTACCTCCAGCCCCTTCAACTCAGCAGGAAGGACCCACCAGAACTGGTGGTTCTTACCTGCCCCATACTGGTCATCACCCCCACCATGCTCTTCCAAGTTTGCTGTCCATCATGGCAGGAGCTAGCCCAGGTTCACATACTCACAGGAGTGCTGCTTCTTCACAGTGGCATTGTTAGGACTAAGTGGGTAATGAGTCTGCTGGAGTGTGTTCCTCTTCCCCCCAAAACAGCTAAACAATTGTTGCTTTTCATTGCCACAGTGTGGAACCACCACCTCATCTCTCCATTGACTGTGGTTTTGGCAGCTGAAAGACTTTTCATTTGTTTTTAAACACAGCATCTCCTTTGTTCACTTCTCCTTCTCTTCCACGGACTAGTTCTTGCAGGCAGCATCAATGAATTAATTCAAGAGTAGCCATTTAACTCAGAGAGCTGTTTGCAAGATGAAGCTTCCAGTCATCATTCACGGAAAGGGAAAGGATTCCCATGCAGTGAAACAGAAAGAACCTAGGGGTTTGTCAGGCTGATGATGTAGCTCCTGGCAGGATTCAGTTTGGTTCCTTGTTTTCAATAAAATCCCTCCCATTCTTGTACGTATCGGGAGGATAACAATCAGGTTTTGCAGCACATTTCCATCCCTTTTTGGTCAGAATTTCAGGTCACAGAACATCCATGTGACCTGCTGGCTCGAAACTGGCTGAACAAGTTGGGTGTCTTCCACTTTTTGTAAGATGCCTAAACCCAGTCCGGATGATTTTTGCACCCAACCAGCATCAGAAAGTTTCCCCAGGTAACACAAACCAGCAGAGCTGAGTCTGGTCATGGTTCAACTCCACCTACCCCACCTAACCCTCACTGGCTTTGCAAAACACTCAGCTTCCGCTCAACAGAAACTACTCCACTGAGCTGGACACTTTTATCTGTCCTCCGAACCCACCAGCAAAGCACGCAGTCACTCCCACAGCAAACACATTCCAGCATGGCTACCAGCAGTTGAAATAGAAGGCTCTGTTGGCATTGTTGAGATTATTGCTCGAGAAGAAATTGCAGGATTGGACCCCTAAGTAGTGAAAGCTGAGTAGAAGGTGGAACTGACAGGACGCTGTGTGTACTCTGCAGTTCTACTGTGTCCACTGCCCACTACTCTGCCTGCTAACATCTCACTCTTGCTTTTTGATGAGACAATCCATGTGTTTTCAGCTCAGAAAGAGATTTCTTTCAAAGCCTCAAAGCACTATGTCGTAGCTGTAGCTGCTGCTCAGCAACAAGCCAAGCAGGGGGCTGTTCCGCGTGCTGACTTTTCCAAGCTGAGTTGGTACCTGGGCTGTGTTTGCACGGGACCATCAGTCTGCTTGGTGTGGGTAGCATGTGATACAGCACCTTGAAACTGCACTCAGGGTGCTGGTCTGAATCTGACTTCAGACTACTGGGATGGAAGAAGTCACGTGGAGGACAAGGTATAGAAATTAAGCTGGAGAGGCTTTGATTCCAACGTGTTGCCATTAAGCTGCATTTCTCCTAGTTAAGAGAACAGAGGGCTGCAGTCATCTTCAATTTTAAACACTGGGTCTTACTCATGAACCCTGTTTTTCAAAACAACCCACAAGCTGATGACCTCTGGCGTGCCACAAGATGTGAATAACAGCATAAAGACAGTCCTGTCAGCCTGCCTACGGCCATTTCTCATAACATCCTGGAAGAGCACAGAAGCCTACACTGCAAACGAAGTTTCCATGAGTAACCAATGGTTTCCAGTGCTATGATTGTGGTTTAACCAAAGACCATGACTTCGTGCAGCCCAGCACTTGAGCAGCAGCATCATCAAATTATCACATTGCAATGACATCTTGCTCCACTCAGGGATTGCATTCAGGGCAGCATTTGCTAAAGAGAGAACTGAGCTGAGGTCTTCGGCAGCCTGATGTGTGGGAGGGCTACGAGAAGTTTTATTTCGAGCCCAACCATTAGAAATTATTCTTAATAACAGACCTTACAGACTCAGAAGGAATGAACACTCCAACGGCCCTACTTAGAGACCTGCACAAAAGCTGAGCCGCAAACCCAGCGCCAGCAGGATGCAGCTGGGAGAGAGAGGAGCTGCAAGGTGATAACAAAGCTGTAATGTCACCAGTGCCGGCAGCTTTTCAGCGGGGCTACAAAGCTGGGTGTTCTGTTCGCCGGCATTCAGATGTTCCTGCTGTTTACAGGTGACACGTTTTTACCAACGAGATATTTTGACATTTAAAAATGTGAAACAAAAGGGAAAACTGCTTGTCTTCACGTTTATCTCGTGCAAAGCCAAACGCACGCTGCTGAACGTACAGCATGAAGGCGCGCTGTAATGAGCTGGCATCCCAAGCTGAAGGTACAAAACGCGCGCTGCTGGCTCGTAGTGAACCGGCTGGAGTTTACCTGACGTGTATAATCCAGGTTAGTTATAGATATATAATATACATAAGAAGTACAAAAACTGTGGTTAATAAAATGTCGGCCAAGGTTAGGGACATTCATGGTCTCAGCATCACTCAGCCTCCCAATTCTGACCAAAATATGCAGGTGATGATGGTGGGGTCTAGTTCTAGGAAAGACTGTGGTTTGACATGGTCAAGCTCTGGGCAGATCCTGCAGTGGAAGTGTTTTACGTGGCGATTACAGCTCATTTTGCACCTTGTCCAATTCCCAGCTTGGCTGGCAAGTTCATCCATAAGGCACTCCCACCACATCAGAGATGTTTAGCATGGTCAGAGCAAGTGGTGGAGCTGCACAAATGAATTACTCATTGCTGAGTTTTGGGGTTGGTTTTGGGTTTTTGAGATGATTTTGAACTTAGTTACCCTTCACAGGGGACAAACTGAGATGCCCCTGCAGATGTTTCACATCCAACTGCGTTCTCAGAGCTGGGACCAAGCACAAGACTATCTGTTAAAACAGCTGACAACAAGTCACATAAGCTGGAACTGCTTCTCTAAGGGAAGAGCCAGTCTGGGTGGCACCACTGAAGGAAACAAAGCTTGGGTGATGGCTTTCAAACAGTGCATGGTACATGAACCGAGTCCCAGCGTGCTTGTTTGTGAAGAGAGGAATGAGGAGACAGTGGGCTAAATGTATTAGCTTTATGCTTTTCAAAGACTGTCATCTTGCAGTCCTTGAGTGAACGCTGTGGCAGGAACCAGTCACTGGTTGAAACCGTTGACTGGTACTACACAGAGCAGTAGTACCCTGAGCGCTCCAGAGCTGAACTGTCCAGTCAGCCTTCTCCAAGAAAAGACTTCTAAGGCATTCAGTTTTTGTTCTAATTTTCTGTGTTATTCCTGAATGTCTTCTGGGCAGATGTTGTGTGCTCCTCTTCTATGGAAACAGCTTCCTTAAACACCAATCGCAAACGATGCCCTTTGGTGCTCTTAACTCACCGTCTTTGTGGTAATTTGTGCCAAAAAAGAGGAGGCAGGGGAGCCCTTATAAAACCCTATTAATTGAAATAAATGGGCCATGCTGCTGAGAACAGTGTAGCATAGAGGAAGGGCTGCCTTTCCAATCCTGCTCCCACAGCTGTCTCATGAGGTCTCAAGCATGTCATTAAATCTGCTGTCCACCCTATTTTCCCACCTTATTGAGATGGGGCTGAGGTTGTTCTTTACCTGACAACTCTGGGTGTTGTGAACTCGTTGCTTCAGAAGTACTTGGAGGAACTGCAGCTTTATTTTGCAAGCCACAGCAAGCACTAGCCTTTCCCGGAGCGGCGTTTATGACCGTACTCGTGTTAGTCCCTGAGTTTTTTCTTTTTTCATTTTGAGTCTGGAAAAAAGTGTTGCAAATCACTTCAGTGGGGCCTCTGGGAAAAATGAAGCTTCTTGCAGAGTGGGAGCCCTAGGAGATTGCAGAGCAGTGAGGTCAGCGCCCCAAACCCACCAGACAGCAATGAAAATCCTCACATTTGCTTTAGGCTGGACCCAAACACTTCTCTCCCAACTCTTTCATTTGTGTGCTCATGCTCAGAGAAAGGGGAAGCTGAGAAAACACACAGAGAGGTATGTGTCTGCTCCCTCCACTTCTTCTCCCCAGAGATCACTTCCATCCATCCATCCATCCATCCTTTTTTTTTCCCCAGATACGGTGTAATTTGCTTCTGTAACTAATCTCTGGTCAGGAGAGAAAAATTATTTTGAAAGTTCAAGAGAAACATAAGCCAGCACATTTATGAGTGTTTTTCTCCTCTTCCCAGCCTCTGAATGACTCGGGTTTTATTATTCCTCTTGACCGCATGCTGAGATAGGTACTTTCCTTTCAAGCAAGCCTGTTGCTGGCAGCAGTCTGCAGAGGCTCCCATCTGATACGCACTTTTGTCTTCGTGTCTGAGTCTTCCATTAACATCAGAACTTTAGCCCTTTGCCTCCCTCCCTCCCTCCTTTAGCGTTAGCGCCTTTGAATAAGAATGGCCCAGGAAGGTTGAGTTTTCAAGAAAAGGTAAGGGTTATGGAATCATAGAAGTGATTCTTCCAGGTGGGAAGGGACCTCCAAAGATCATCCAGTCCAACCCGCCTGCAAGTGAGCAGGGACATCCTTAACTAGATCAGGAGGCTCAGAGCCTTGTCCAGCCTCACCTTGAATATCTCCAGGGATGGGGCCTCAGCAATCCCCCTGGGCAACCTTTTCCAGTGTTCAGCTGTCGTCCTGCTAAAGAGCTTCTTCCTAACATCCAATTTAAATCTACTCTTCTCTAATTTGAAGCCATTGCCCCTCGTCCTATCAGTACAGGTCTTTATAAATTATGGAGAGACCAATCAGGTCTTAATTTTACTCTTTTCTTGTGCATCATGGATTCACTTGTGTCTTTTATACAGGCCTGCTCAGCCACTGGGCAAGAGCCTGGTATTGGGGTGTCGTTATTGAACCCACAGCGATGGGGAACAAAGCCTTACCTCTAGGGTCTGCGTAGGGAGAGACCCCTCCGTCTGCTCTCCCTCATGCACCCAGTGGTGGCAGCTCCGACGCAATGCACGCTGGCACTAACAATGTAAAGAAAAACTCTTTGGTTTTTCTTTCAAGCTCCTTTCTTTCAAGGAGCTACTTGTGTTTCCTTGGAGGAAAAGGCAGCAGTAGGATCGAGTAATCACATGTGTTGGATTCTGCCCTCAGGGCCACGCTTGGCCCATGCACAGCTAGGGAACACAACCAGCACTGTCCACTGTGCAACCTCCCAACCATCCCCACCGTGTTTGCAGTGCACATGTTGTCTGAACTGATGTGTCCTGAAAAGGATCCTTCTAGTTGAGAGAGAGACAGTATCTCAGAATCTGTGTCCACTTGGTTTGGACCATTGCTAAGAGAAAAACTATTCTTGGCCAGTTCCTCTAGGTTCTTGCTTCCTATGGTTTGGATGAAGACAGTTTTGGGTAAGTGTTAGTTTCTGTGTCTTCCCTTTTTGAGATTTATTTTTGCCAGTGCAGAGCAGAAGATAATACTGCTCCCATTAAAAATGAGGTGAATGCTCAGGCTAACTTGAGTGGGTGGAAAGGACTTCACACAGGATGAAGCCGGGGACAAACCTACCCTTGCCAAGACAAACAGCTGCAGAGATGTCTGGAAAATAAAAAGGGCTCTACTGCACTGCTGTTCAAATAATTCAGCCACATAGAGCCAGTTGGGGCTCTGGATCCATCACTTTATAATTAAAACCAATGACTTTCATATGAAGAAAGAAAAGGTGAAGGTAAGTCTCACAGAAGGACTGGAGAACTGATATCATTAGGACAACAAACGGATATTCCTTAGGACAATAAAGATGTGGGGCCTGTGAAAATCAAAGCAGAAAGCTCCCTCTTTCCTTCCTACATCTGTCTTTCATTTGCTTTGCCTCTATCTGCCTGTTGTTGATGTTTTCTCACATTATCTTGGTCCCTTTGTTTAAACTGTATTTCGTTCCGAGAAGTAAGGGAGCTCCAGGTGTGGATGAGGGCTCTTAGCATGAACTCACTTTTGGAGTTATTATTGTTATCATTCCTCTAAAAACCTGCTCGATGGAGGTTTGGGTCAGTGATTTGTTGTGCCAGTTTAACCATTTATAATGTTAAATGTGGAAAATGGAATGTAGTGCAGAGCTTGGGATGATGGCTTGCACCCAAAGGTGCTGCAACCTAACCTAGTGAGGCGCTGGAGCGCTGTGGAGAAAGGGTTTGATACAGCGCCATTGGGACCTGCTGCTCCCATGGATCAGATGTTCAGGATTTAATGCAAAGCCCAGTGCCCTCAGTGGAAGGCTTTTACTGGACGTCGGCTCAGGGTCTCACCAAAGCTGCACACACGGTGCAGTTTACCAGGTGTGAAATCTATGGCGAGGCCAGAGTGGTTGGTTAGGTACCAAGGCTGTTATGTAGGCACGAGTTGACTTGAGGGTGTACATGTTGGGGTCTGTAGTCCTGACTGGGCTTTTTCACAAGTGCAAAGGAGCTGTGGCAGTGCCAAATCGCTGGCCTCGCAGTCTGTTCCATCACCATAAAGTCCCAGCACTTGAACCTCACACAGCAGTGGTGTTGAGATGCTCTTGTGCACATGAGGTGTCGTGGGTTGGTGTGGGTGCAGCACAAGTGGCTGCTGGGCACCTTTTTTATCTCAGATGCCACAGTTCACACCGCTGGTACCATCTGCCCCTCCAAAACCCAGCACCCGACACTCACTCACTCGCTGTTCAGGGAGACATTATCAAGGAGCTCTTTGTGGTGGGACAAGCTGCACGCTAAACAACCCCGGCATTACAAACGCTTCAGAGGTTTATATTTTAAGACTCCAGTGAAATTAAGTAATTGTATTCCCCCCACCCAGCTATTTAGCAATCTAAACACACACTGCTTTTTCCATTACTGTTGTTTCCATTACTGGCGGTAGACTTGTGGGTGTCTGGTTATTTTTGTCTCTGGACATCCCCTGTGATTTTTGGAGTTCCTCTGGCTCCACCTGTACATCCAGCTAGGCCCTGATCTGTTAATATATTTCTCAGTGATCCCCTCTGCTCCAGCTGAGCCCCTGGAGGAGCTCCTTTGTGCGGCCGTGTGAGTTGGGTACATCTTCGGGACGAATCTGGAGCGGAGCCTGCCACGCCGTTTAGCTAAACTCCAGCTTCCCCCCAGCCTGGTGTGACGTGTCCAGTCCCTCTGCAAATCAGGTGCAGCGGGAGCAGCTCTGCCCTGATCCGGTGGTGATCGAGTGCACAAGCAGTGATGTGTTTTCCTTCAGATGTGCTGCCTCAAACAGGTTTGCCCGTAAGTCATGCTGCAGCCTCATTTCTAAAACAATGATGGTTAAGTGATCACGGTGTGCTGGAGCTGCCCCTTGGCTAGCAATTTTAGAAACGGCTCACATGGGGTTAGAGGTCTCAAGTATAATGTTTTCGAGGACTTTCATAGGAATAAGCAGCAGGCGGTAGGTAGCAGCGAAGGTCTATTAATACTTCTGCTTGGGGAGAGGTAATAAGTGCAATCATTAGTAAACACTGCAAAGTCTGCAGTGAAGGGCAGAGACGTTCAGAAAAACCCTAAAAGCCTTCATTAGGTTTGTTGCCCACAGCACTACATACTTAAAACAAAGTAAGTTAAAAGGAGACTTGCCAAGAGAGGAAGGCACACCGATGCTTTATGTCTGAGGTCTCTGCTAGAAAAGGACACCCGAGAAAGGTCTGCCAAGGTTGTATTCCCCTCATGCTCATCACGAAGAGAGAACCAAAAGTACTGCACATTTTAATTTAAGCTCAGACTGGTTAAAATAAAAATGAAAGAATAAATAAAGAAACGAACAAAACTGGGGAGCACTAGTGGGTGGCACCCAGACGGCTTGGGAACTGGGGAGCACTGATCCAAACAGGAGACAGGCTGCTGCACAGCACTGCAGACGTTAAGCAATTCCACAAGAAACCAAATCTTCTGCCCCAAACTTTTCTTGCCACATCTTCCCCTGTTTACCTTGCAAATCTATAAACAGGAAAATCTCAAGTTAGAGTAGAAAGCTGCAATTACAGAGAGGGAGGTCAAGGGAAGGAGAGGCTTAAGCAAACAGCACCACTGAGCCAGTCTGACTCTGCTGGCTGAAAGTTCTTGCTGTTTTCAGACCTGTGGCTGAACAGGATCTCTTAGAGCAAAAGGACTTGGCAGGCTGGGACTAGCCAGGGCCAAGGATAGCTGGCAATGCAAGCCTGACTGGGGCACGAAGCATTAGGGCAGGTTTAAGACCATAGTTGGACCACATGGACTCTCCAGACTGGCTGCGAGTCCCAAGCTTGAGATGGGCTCTATGTAGAGAGGTTCCCCTCTGTGTTGCAACAGCAGTTCTTTCTTAGGCCGTGGACAGATCAGTTCAAAGCAGCTCAAGTGGTTGCCCCTCGCGCTGCATTTCCTATGCTGGATATTTCTAAAACATCTGCTTTGGTGGACTTCTCTTAAAACAGTGTGTTAAAAGGGCAAAAGATTTAGCACATAGTTAAGAAGCAAACAGTCGTGCTGCGATCAGCAGAAACTCCGCGAGGTCAGCTACCAGGCATGGCTTGGATGCGAGAGAGCGAGAAATGTGCCTGGAAAAGTGAGTAAATCTCTGTGTCTCTGCATCTTGGTGTGGAGAGGTACCTTCTGCACCATCAGAAGACACAGAGACCCCAGCAGACACACAGGTCCAGGGTACTTTATTTGCCAGGAGCAGCAGCAGTAGTTCAAAGGCCATTGACCATTGACACTGGAGAAAAGCAACTCATGTAGCCTCCAAGCGGGAACGCAGATCCTCACCCGGGCTCTTCCACACACTCCAGCTACTTTGGGCAGAGGGGTCTGCTCCCCTCGCTCCATGTGAGGGCCCATTCTGTGCTTCCCAGGGGAGTGCCTGGGGACCAAGAATAACAGTGATAGTAACTCATGGCGCTGGTGTAGGTCTGTGCCTTTCAACGTTGTTTTACAGCCCTAAGTATCCAGGCAAATGGATTTAGTAGTGAGGGAAGGAGTCGTTAAAAGGAGAGAGCTCGCTTCTGCTTTCACTCAGGCTGACAAAAGTCCACTGAGTCTGCAGAAAATAATGTTGTTCTGTGGAGGCTGTCAGGGCAGTTTCTTGCCCATCCCTTGCTGCCTGGGAAGGGGACTTGAATCCAAGTGTGACACAGCACAGGATGCTGGTATTAAGGTTTGTTCATTGGCAAAGCCTCTGTCCTCAGCCCTGTGTAGCACTTTCTGACTGTCCACACACTGATCCTCCTCCATCTTCCATTTGTGGTCCCGTGTGCCCCTGTGTCTGTCCAAAGGCTGTGGGACTTACCAGTTATGTGCCGGTGAGCAGATCTAACACCCCAATCCTCTGTCTCACTATCACCTATATACCAGTTCTTTCCCAGAAGTCAGGTCACTCCTCCATTCCCTCATTCCACTATGTCCCAAGAAGGCCTTTGAAGGGTCTTTATGTGTCTTCCCCCTGAGCCTTTGAAATGGTAAAGGCAACCCCATCATCTCCCATGTCCCCTATCTGCCACTTGGAGCCTTTCAAAATGCCACTGGCATCTCTGAGTGACTCTGACTGGAGGCTGAGGCTGCTCCAGGCTCGTTACGTGCCAGGGGAAGCAACTTTCACCAATGAAACGGCACATCGTTGTTCTCCACATCTCTGCAGAAAGGATATGGCAAACCCATGTCATGTTATGAGGAGCATTCCCCACAGTCCGATTTCCTGCGTCTCAAGTTGGCATTGGGCAAAAGACAATCTCTACATGCGGAAAGCTCTACACGAAGGAGCTCTATGAACAGAACGTTCCCCTTTTCCCAGTGATTCCCCAGCTTCTGGTGCAAAGGAGAGAACGCAGACGTATGAGATTCTTGTGCTATGGATTTATAATAACATTTTATTAATATATTATGCTACAAAAATATTTTGACAAAATAATATTAGAAAGCATCTTTTCATTACACTCTTCAAAACACTTCACGAAAGCAGGAGGCGGAACAGGAAAAAATATTTGAAATACATTTGAATTGAAAACTGACAAACGTGCAATTTAAAACGCAGCGTGCGCACGGATGTGAAGGATGGTTTGTTATTCCTCTAGAAGAGACGTGCTGATGGCTGACTCAGTGGGGAAAAAAACCATTCCGTCTTTAGCCAGGTGAAGGCACCTCCTGAAAAACTAGTCACAGGAAAGGGTTTGGGTTTTGTCCCATTTGGGTTGGGGCAAAACAAGTGAGGCAGGCAGTTAGCCGTCTGCTTTAGTTAAGTTGAGACAAGCTTCAGTTGAACTCTAGCACATTCCATGGACCATTGATCAATTCAGAGACATGACAAGTCCTTACCCTTTTTGGGCACAATACAGCACTACGGTACTAAGGCTGGAATGAGAACATTTATGCTGAGACACTAACTTTGGCACTTTGGTTTCTCTCATGTAAATACGGTGGGAAACTCTTCCCTAGCAGTGGCACATGGTAATTGTTGGGTTGTACCATTTTACTACTCAATGGCTAAACTCAGATTAAGTCCTCCCTCTTTCCATCTCTCTCCCTCTCTGCAACTGTATACTGAAGGACTTTGATAAATATACAGCTCCGTACCCTGGGTGTTCCCAAATTACAGAGGAGCTTGGGGGGAGTTCAACAGAGCAGGTTCTGACACCCGTGTAAAGCACGGTTACCGTAATTCACACTCATCATTTATTGCCGGAAGAGGTGCTGCATTATCCAACAGCCCATGGGACCGCAGCGAAGTGGCATCGGTCATGCAGTACAAAACACCTTCTGTCCCAGATTGCTGCCCAGCTCGCTAAGAGGCAATGCCTGTTCGTAAAGTGTCTGTAGGTAAACACAGGTGAGAAAAGTGGTGGAGTCGCCAACTCTGGAGCTGTTCAAGGCAGGATTGGACGTGGCACTTGGTGCCATGGTCTAGCCTTGAGCTCTGTGGTGACAGGTTGGACTTGATGATCTATGAGGTCTCTTCCAACCTTGATAATACTGTGATACTGTGAATCACGGGAGAGTGGAAGTTAGATCTGCTGCTGGTGGGATGGGACACTTATCCCCCCAGGGCAAGAGCTTGGCAGACAGATAACGTGTTCATTATGTAAACCTGAATTGCACTGGTGCCAGCTGTAGCTGAGTTGAAAAGATGACTCACACGAACACTGAAGTCACCCAAAGTCACTGCTAGACATGGAGTGACTCACTTGATTGTGTTTCTTAGAGGTAAACAGTGTCACCGGTGGCTGCTATTGCACGTGGTGGGCAGGGATGCCACTGTTAAATCTCCTGCTCGTGGCGCCTTGTGATTACATGGGAATCTCAGCTTCTCTTTGGGAGGAAGAAAACAGCTGATTCCTAGCTTTCCAAGAAACCCTCAGCGAAAACCCAAGTCCCACGAAGTGGGCGGTCAGCATTACTTCAGGAGCACGTACAAAATCTGATGTGTGCTTTTTAAACTCATGGTGACTATGGTCCTGATCCAGCGCAGTGGCTGTGCACAGGGCTGAGCTAGCCACTACCAGTGTCCTGAAATTCACACTGGGCTGCTGCAGGTGAGTAATAAATAATTCATTCTGTCTCTCACAGTGAGGGTCTCATTTTCCAGTATTGCTGTGCTCACGTGAGCGCCAGGTACTTCTGGGTAAGACAAGAGAACGAAGGAAATGCTTGTTTAGAGAACTGTGCTGCAGCCCAGTGGGGTTCCTGAGCCAAGACCTACAGGTACCTTACATTCATTGTGACGTGTGTCCTGCCTGTCCAGAGAAGGCCCAAAGGATGGAGAGCACTAGATGCTTTTAAGTGGCAGAAGGCAGGTATGTGGACCCTGAAAGCCAGGAGAGACACCTGTACTGCTGTATGACAAACCTGGAGCACCCAGCAGGGCAGGGGAAACTCCGTGAGCTCCAGTCACAGTGATTCAATTTACAGCACTACAGAGACGGCGCCAGGAACGCAAACACGTGAAAACACAGTCTGATGTCCCAGCTATTCGCACACGGTGATGCCCAAACACACCACGACATCCGAGCTAACGCACAGTGAGTATTACTGTCCAGTGGAGGAGTGACTCAGATTAAAAACCCTCATCGGTGACAAAAGGAGTGACTGTTCTGTGCAGCAGGATGACACTGAGTGTGGAGATATCTCTGTGCTCCTCGTATTAAAACAGCTCCAGAGATGTATGGAGAAAGCTGTGGGTTGGGAAAGAATGGAACTGAAATTTCTAGTCTCGATTCTGTTGGAGGTTTTCCTTATGGCCTTGGACAAGTTGTTCCTGTTTTCTGCTCTTATCTCTCTCTCTCCCTTGTCTTTTTGTGGTTTTGTCTATTTATTCTGTAAATTTCCCAACACCTGGAATTATTTCTGGTACCACAGAAGCATTTCTGGATGCAATCAGATTAGAAGAAATGAAATCCAATGGGTTTTGGTCCGTTGGCTGTTCGCTTTTACGATGTAACGTATCATCACCCTTAAGGTTTGCCCAGTTTATTTTCAATTCCGTTTCTGTAACTAAGGCACTGTAATTCATTCTGATCCCTGCCTTGAGTACAGCAGGACAGCCGATCGTGTTTTTGAGATCCATTAAGGTTGAATGCGAAGGCCTGTTAAGCCCTCATATTCAAATGAAGGCATTTCTAGGGTAATGGCTCAAATAAAACCAAAATGAAAGTTCTCAAAATATGTTTCCAATATCGAGCCCGCGCAATAAATATTATGCAAGGTGAATGGCCGCGGTCCAAAACTAACGTCTCTAATCTCCTGCTAGCCAAAACTCACAATGTAAAAGTATGCACAGGGCGTGCTTGAAGCTGCGTTTGGGGCAGAGCTCAGGCTTTTCCATTCCGCGTTATCAACTGCTGTGCTTGAGAAAGGACCGGGTAACCGACAGCAAGCGGCTGCTGTACACACTCTCTTAAACACAAACCTACACACCCTCCTGTCAAAAGACAGAGTACAGGCAGGAGGTCACGGTGTGCAGCAAATCAGCAACAAGTTGTCTGCACTCTCCCTGGCCTTTGCAAGGCAGCGGGTTGGGATGCACGATGGAAAGACTCAGTATTCCACCATGGCTTCAAAGAAAACCATGTGCCTTTTGTGTCTAACTAACTGTTTTATAGAACAAGATCCTTTCCTGAATTAACTGGTACGATGACAATCAAACCGTGAATCCTAAACTACGTCTCGCTGCAGAGACACAGAGATTTCATGGAATCGTCTGCAGTCCTGGAGATCAGGTGGAAGGGCTGGTGGGACATGGTCATGATTAGTTTCCATCAGCCTTTGATCAGTGTTATTATTATAATCATCATCATTATTACTACATGATCTTTGAGGTCCTGTCCAACCCAAACTATTCTATAATTTTATGATTATTGTCTGCTTTCTTTTGTTCAAGGTTGAAAAGCATCGCTGTTTTGTGAAGGAAAGTTTGCACTATTCTGTTTTTCAAGTTGTCTTTTTTAATGAAGATGCTGTCATTGTGTAGTCTGCATTTCTGGATTGTAGATGACTTGGAAAGAAAAACACTACTTCAAGCAATACTGATCTTCTGCTTGAAACTCTTCTGTCTAAAGGAGGGTTTTTTTTCATCGTGCCCTGTTTGGGAAAAAAAAACAGTATGCCTTATTAAACATAACGGGTTTTACGATGGACATGGGCTTTTTTCCCTATAGATGCTCTTCACTGCATCCACCACAAGCAGCTGCTTGGCTCAGGGAGCAAAGTTGTCTATGAAAGTCTCAGCTTTTCCATCCGGGCCAACACTGGAGTCTCCAGATGGAGGAGCGCTGGGTGTGTCCCTGTGACACAGGTGTTAGAATCTGTTTCCTGTGGTCACAAGCTGAGTTTTAGACCAGTTGTCATTCAGCACGGACATACCAGCTCAGAGAAACAAGATGAAGGGGAATGTGTAGATAGTTTTTTGCCCACCTGCATGACACAAAGCTCTGGTACCACAAAGTTCAATCAATTAACAAGGTGCTCCATCATTACGCCAAAGAGGCAGGCGAACTCCTGTTCTCAAGCCTGTTGGGAAACACTGTAAGCTTGTGCTTGTAGAGAATGAGGGAGAGAAGAAAAGAATTCCAGTGGGATTATTGCAGACTTTAAAAGCATTTTTTTTATTAAGAAAGAAGTGTCTTAATCTGCATTACCTGTTGAATTAATCCCAGGAAAGGATTAATCCCAGGAAAGAGGGAAACCGGTGATTTCCAATGATATGAAATATTTAGTTAACAACAACAAGGGAACTTAGAGGGCTGTATGGACTAACAACTTGCCCAGTCATATAAGAATAACTGGCATTTTATGCTGTAGTGGCTAAGAGGCACCTATTTTTGTAACAGGTGAAGGGCACAAACAGCAGGGCCTGCTCTGGTCAGCGTAGGCTGTGCTAGTGCGATAAAAGTAAGCAAAGAAGTTGAGCAGAAATGTACTTACTGGGCAGTTGCTGCAAAACCAACTGGTTCTGGTTAAGGAAACAACGGTGGGATTCATCTGGTGCCAGTTCAGAGATTTGCAGAGTTGTCAGTTAGAAATCAAACATAGAAAATATTAATTTATCTGTTTCACCATCGCTACTGATTAATAGGGATGTTATTAACATATACAACAAGGAAAATAAGTTTACCAGTCGAATAAATACCTTTTTTCTTTTTCTGCTGTTTTTTTCTTTACATGAACATGTATATTTTACAAAACCCCATAGCACTATGGGAAATAAAGATCCTTCTACAAAAAGAAGATGTAAGTCAGTGTTACGATAAAGCTTTAGAGTTTCAAAATGTATCTGGGCAAAGAGACAAAATCAGCTAGAAGGCACTACTGAGTCACTGAGAAGGTCCAGCTTGTAACTGTTGTTGTCTTAACCTCCAATTCATTCAT
The DNA here is from genome assembly GCA_013400115.1 of Rhinopomastus cyanomelas. Classification (NCBI taxonomy): domain Eukaryota; kingdom Metazoa; phylum Chordata; class Aves; order Bucerotiformes; family Rhinopomastidae; genus Rhinopomastus; species Rhinopomastus cyanomelas. The sequence goes on along the minus strand of VXBP01001398.1, from coordinate 296,421 downwards.
AAATTATCTCTTCTCTATTCCAAGGGATTGCACATAGTGTGAACGTGGTCAGGAAGGCTGCAGCAGATTGAGGAGAAAAGAGGCCAAGGCCACGCAGAGAGAAGTTGTTGATGGCCATAAAGGGCTGGCTGCTGAAGCTGAGCTTGTTGGCTGGGGCTGGGAGGGATGATCTGAACGCGGTCTCTGATCCAGCCGGTTTGAAATCCAAATGGGTGGTTTGACTGTGATGTAGCCGTTTGTTATCCTGATGTAGGAAGGCAACGTGGTGGTGCTAAGAGAAAACACATGAGAAGGAAGTTAAACAAGAGAACCATTGTTTCTGCTTTGTGAGCTGTCGTTCTACACGGCAGCAACACCCACAATGGCAGTGACAGTTGTGATTATTGTTTGTGTGCATCGGACACGCAGGGAGAGTCCCCGGGGGTAGATCTGAAACAGCTCTGTTTCAGGATGTCCCTCAGCTTCTGACAGCTGGCAGGACACAGCCAAAGGAGGGATCACTCCTGATACATCTTCCTGCATTGACTATTGGCCAGCATCACAGACTGTGAATGCTGCGTCTCTGTGCTGACTCAGGATGACCTCATTATGTTCTTAGGTACCTTCTCAGCACCAAAAGTCACAACATTTGCCATGTCTCAGAGACAGGACTTGTTCTCCATGGACTGCAGTGGGCCACGAAACACATCCTTTCCTTGTTTTGCAAGCTACTGAGAATTTCTCAGGGTGCCCTTAAATAATTGATAACCTTGAGCAGTTTCATGACTTTTTCTGGCTTTGAGCTATTTGGGATCAAATCACGATGCCAAAACCAGACTCAGTGTGAAGTTTCCTTGTCATAGAATCAGAGAATGAAGGTCTCAGGATCTGTCTCAATAGCATGGTGATTGCTTATTGATTGTAGCCTGAATGTGCAGGTTGGAATTCATCGTTATTCCCATGACACTGAAGATCAAAGAGGTCCATTTGCAATCGATTTGGAAGTTTTAAGCTGTAAACACTGTTTGTAAAATGCTTCCACTGCATCCTTTACTGGATGACCCATAATCCCCCAGTTGTCACAGAGCAGCACAACTGTGCAAAGTGGATTCCGGACTTAAACCCAGGGCTTTCTGCTGTGGAGCAAGGAGAGAAAGGACAAGTTCCTCTGAAAAGATGTGATCCTCTGTCTATTTTCTAGATCTTACATGAAGGGCATTTGGAGGCACTGAAAATGACCATAAAATAACTTCTTTGGGGGGATAAGAAGATCTGCAGTCCTATAAAAATTCAGCCACAGTATCTGAGATCCTCATCTTGGAAGGAAAAGGCTGCGTCTCAAACAATGTCAGAGAAAGGGATCAATGTCTTGCTCCAGACTCATGCACAGAAATCAGTAGCACTGACAGCTTTTGTCCTTTCCTTCTCTTTTAGCTGAGGCGCTCCAAATGTGCTGAGTTAGTCAGAAACCGTGAGGCCCACCTGGAAGGCAGCACTTGTAAGTAAACACCCACACACGGGTCAGCATCAGACCTGACAGACAACCACCGTACACTGCAATTCACCCCAGCTTTTGAGATAATCAGTGTAATCTCTTCCCTCATCCTTTACACTGCCTTCACATCTTCTGGGTGTGATAGCTGTTTTGCTGCTAGAAGTGATCTCATCTAATGTGCAATGAGTTGGGTATAAACAAGGCGGTCTTGAATTAAAGGCTCCTCATGGGAGCAGCGAATCCACCCAACCAGTACTAGGGCTTTGACAGTGAGAAGCGGGGCTTGTTCTAGAGGAACAAACTGCCAGACACTGGGATTTCTGAAGTCAAGCCTGGACAGAGACAGCTCTTGTCTGAATTCCCGCTGCGAATGGTTGGTCTGTGCCTAGAACTGGCGGTACAAGACACGTAGCTCGAGAGCTTCTGCTGCAGTGCATCAGAACTGCTGCAGTCACTTAATACGAGCTGCTCTGGGATAAGCTAATGCTGCTGTTCCAAATTTGTCCAGCCCTTTGTGAAGGGTTAATTTAGTGCCGGCAGGCAGGACATCACATCAGGAACTGCGCATCCAGGCTGCAGTAATGGGCAGAACATCGGGTATGAGCAGCCCTCTCACAGTGAATAAAGCGTCGTTAAACCATCCTTCTGACAGACGTAGGTGCTACCTGCTCTGAGTTATTCAGCAGAAAGGCAGCCGCGCTCCAGCTGCTGATGCAGATCTCATTTATCCTGTTGAGTGATGCTGTGGTACGCAGACCTGACAGCACTCGCAGTGGCATCACAACTGGGGGTTTTGTCCCCCCTTTAACAGGTTTTTCTCTGCAAAGGTAAGTATGGGTAGGTGCTTGTCCTCATCTTTTGGTCACAGTTTGTCACTTTCCAGAACCACACAGTTTAGCCCTCAGTAATATTTGTGAGGAGGGTCTGGTTTTCAATTTAAATTTAAAAAGCATCACACATCAGACTTGAAGGCTGGGTGTATCCTGCTCCTGACACACCTATGGGCTCAACATTAAAATATCCCTTGTGCAGAGTGTCTCTCTGCACTTCAGGGATATATTGTGTGACATGTTCAATGGGAGACACAGGCTGGCCAGAGAACCCCTACAAGAATCATGAGCCCATTCATCCAGTTCTGGGCCCCACAGCTCAAGAAGGACAGGGAACTGCTTGAGAAAGTCCAGTGCAGAGCCACAAGAATGATGAAGGGAGTGGAGCATCTCCCTGATGAGGAAAGGCTGAGGGAGCTGGGACTCTTCATCTTTGAAAAAAGGAGACTGAGGGGTGACCCCATTAATGTTGATAAATATGGAAAGGGTGGCTGTCAGGAAGATGCAGCCAAGCTCTTCTCAGTGTCATCCAATGATAGGACAAGGGGCAATGGGTGTGAGCTAGGACATAGGAGGCTCCACATAAATATGAGAAAGAACTCCTTTATGGTGAGGGTGACAGAGCACTGGAAGGGGCTGTCCAGGGTGGGGTTGCAGAATCTCCTTCTCTGGAGACGTTTAAAACCTGCCTGATGTGTTCCTGTGTGACTTGACCTGGTCAATCCTGCTGTGGCAGGGCGATTGGACTAGATGATCATCTGAGGTCCAGGCCAATCCCTAATGTTCTGTGCTTCAGCAGACAGATTTAGGGCTCCCCAAAAGAGCCTTAAACCAGTATTTTACATTTCTGTGTGATTCCATGTTCTAGGCAGCTGCCAGAAGTGTCTAGTTGATTTTTTAATATTTTTTTTCTTCTTTGAACACAGGTTCTTTTGGAGGAAAAAAGCCAACCCTACAGGATATTTAAAATCTCCAGATTTTCTGTCAAAAGATCTTAGCAATTTTGACCACTCTTCTCCTCAGTGGAGGAGGTCATTTTCTGTGCTCAAGACATTTGATTCCTATAAAGGCTTCCTTGTTAGGATAAATAATGTTAGTTGGGTTTGTTTGTTCTAAAAAAAAATCCTTAAGTGCTTTACAAGAGCAGACCAGTGCTCTTCCATTAAGGCACACAAAGCATGCTAATGGCAAATGAATCACAGCTCATCCACAGAAGACATTTTTTTAAATACAGCTCCACTCATAGCCACTGCCAGCCTGGTTTAAAGATAAATAAAGAGAAAATCCCTTTCACCAAAGAGTTTAGAGATAAATGAAGAGAATGATTCCTTTTACCAAATGCTACAAAATGCCTTGTAAAACCCTGGTCCCAGCCTGTAGGCTGGTCCTATAGTGAATGGGGAGAGAAACTTCTCCAGAAGGTGAACCACCTCCTTCCAGTGCTGGTCTCCAGGGGGTAACCAGTCTTGCTGAGTCTTTCTCTTCCTAGGGGTTACAAGTGGGGGGCCCTAGACAAACAGGTCAGATTTGAACTCCATCTCAGAGGTGGCCCTCATGTCAGGAGATGACTTCTCCAAACTCCCTCTGAGCACATTTCCACATGCACACAGGATCTTACTGACCCTCAGACCTTCCTTAAGGATGAAGGCAGCAGCAGAATCTCCTGAACTCAACTGGAAATCTTCCCTGGTCCTCAAGGAGGTTTTGATCATTCTTGAAACGAACACAGAAAATAATAAAAACGAACCACACATCTGAGTGATAATAATCTGAGTTATTGTCACGCCTTCTCCTGCCAGACCAGGACATTCTCTCTTTCAGCCTTTTGTGTCTGATAAAAATGTCTTTAATAAAACATTCCACAAGCTCTTTGGTTAACAGGCAACCATTGGCTGCACTGTTCATACCTCTGTTTTTTTTGCTTCTGTGTATGGGATTGTTTTAAAAACTTGGAAGACCACAGGTGTCTTTTAGCCAAATGACCTGCGGTATCACATTCATGAGCTTGTACTTTTGATCAGATAATAGGGCAGTTTTTCAAATCAGTGCATTAGTCAGACATTGTCTTACCATCATTAGGACGTGTAAAGCTTTCCCCCAAAACGGGCCCTGAGGCACAGGCTTTGTTAACAGACCCTCCTGAATCCAATTACAGGATCCAAGTCCTGTATATACGCTGGGGGCAAGCTGAAGCACACCTTGATGACTTGGGAGCATTTTAAAACTGAAAAATAAAACACGTAGACCTGCAACCTGTTGGGGGAATTTCTGTTCTGGGTGAGCTTGTCAGGACATTGCAAGGAGCTCACAAACTCATTTGGAGCGTGATTTGGTTTACTCATATAAGCAGGACTCATCTGACCACATGCGACAGCACAGCACAGTGACAGAACACAGGACCACGAGGGACTTCCTGATCCATCTGTCCAAACGACCAGAACAAGACCTAAGCTCCTCCTGACATTTACCTCTAATCCAGTCTCAAAAACAGCTCTGCAAAGCTAGCAAAGCCAGAGTCTCTGCAGACATCTATTCCAGTAGTTCACCCTTCCTAGTGTCCAGAAGCACTGCCTAATTTTTCACACCTCGCTTTCTACAGCGCAAATTCTTCTGCTCTCCCCATGGACAGGTTTGTTCCTTTCCTCTCCTCAACAGCCTTTCACGTGTTTTGAAGCTTTTGCCATGTTCCACCTGAGACTTCTCTCTTTCAAACAAACAATTCCCTCTGCCTTTCTCTGCAAGTCCTCAAGCGCTTTTTATAAAGCCCACACGCTTTATGGTCTCAGTAACTGTTCTGCCGCTCACGGAAAAGTGATGGTGCTCTGAGGGGGTGAGGTCCGCCTGAGTAACGCTGCTGTTCTGATGCGTTTTGAATCCTCTGCCATACAATCATCATCATGGCTGGAAAGGACCTCCAGGGTCATTGAGTCCAACCTTTTCTCCTAGTGTCTAACCGCTAGACCATATCTCCCTAAGCGCCGCATCCACTCGTTCCTTAAACACCTCCATGCTGCAGTCCCAACACTGGGACTGGGTTCTGTCCAGGGAGGAGGAAGCGACCCTTCTCAGCACAACTTGCAAAGGGTTTGGGGATTTTTTCAGGATCAAAGGAGCCACATAAACACATGACAACTATTTTTTAATAAATGTAAACAAATGTGGACTCAGCCAGACTTTGTTACAATGGCATCTGATGAAAGCAGCTTATCAAGACAGCGTGCCAGCGCAGACTGACCCCTGGAAAAACGTGTATTTCGACTGAAAAACCTAAAGAGCTAGTAAACACAAAGAAAATTGTTGAGTAAATACAATAATGGCTGGTTTGCATTTGTGATTTGATGTTAACCTTATGATGCCTAGTGGTTTTTTAAGTGATATTAAGCATATGCTTCCTGTTTCTTTTCAAACAAATTTTGCCCCATTTTTCTTTCCTTTTCATTTAATGAACAGATGTGAAAGGAGCTGATCACGTTATTTCTCTGTTGATCAGAAATAATGTTCTGCTGGTGAAGACAATTACTCTTGGAACTAACCAGACTTACTTATGTCACCAAAATTTATTAATCAAGATTTGAAAACTACATCTGCTTCAAGTGCTGGGACCAACCCCTTGCAGTATGTAAACAAGCTGCCTGGCAAGAAGTCTGACCGCACGTTTGAGAAAAAACAATAGGTGCTCGACTAAGAGGGAAAAAGAGCGGAATGCCATGGGGAAAAATATTAAACCAGAAATAAGTCACACACGTTTAATAAGTCTAGTCTACACACTGGAGTAACCTCTTAAAGGGAATGCAAATTCCCCCTCTCTTTAAGTTTTCATATTATTATCTGGTGTGTTTCTGGAAGGGATTCCTCAGATCAGCATAGACTTCGTTTCCCACAAGCTCAATCTATCCCTTACAGACACTGTTCCTGCACCCTGGGGCATAAATCCTGCAGGATGCTGAGTGTCCTGGACTCAGCCTAGCAGGATGTGTCCAGCAGAGCTAGTATTCACATACCTACAACTCAGCACATAGTAAGGTCTGGTGTGTGCTCAAGGCCCAGAGGCTCATGCTTTTGCAAGGTTCAGTTCACAAAAAAATAGTAAAAATTCAAGCTGGATCTGATTAAGGAACCCAGTTTTGGTCCAGAGGAGGTCACTGCTTATGTGCAAGTAGTGTAGCAGACTGCCTTTGCATGTCTGAATGAGTAAGCAACATTGCACGCTGCTTTGTGGGCAACAGAGACAGGCTGAGCCAAAGAGCCTCATCTCGACTACTTTCCCTTTACCCAGGCCTGGGAGCTGAGGCTCTCTGCCTCTTCTCCGTACTGCAAGCAGCCATCCATTCTGCAAGCAGCAGAGCTGCAGCGTGGCTGGGAGGCAGCTGCAGCCACACTGTCAGTAGAGAGGTCAGGCCACAACATCAGGAGCATTTCAACAACCTGTCACTGTCAATCTGAGCTTTCTGAGACCCAAATAAGAACCATCTTTCCACCTGAGACTAAGTCAAGCTCTGATCCCAACTTATTTCAATGCTCTGGCTCCTCTACAGACTGTGAGCAACTCACTCCTTGAAGGGAGCATCTGACCCCTCTGCAGAGATAAAGGGCAGCACAGACCCGCTGAGAAATGTCTACTCCCCCAGCCCTGCTCTTTATTAGGGCCATGACTTATCTCCAGGAGAAACAAGATAGTGATGGAAATGAGGGGAAGGAAAGCACATGTTTCACCAGGCAGTGGTTCTCAAAGGTGTGAACAAGCAGGCCAGGACCCGAGCCACACTGTCACCATGTGCTGAAGTGCAGGAAGGGCAGTGGTGGTGCTGAGCAGGACACTACACAAGGCTGGGATGGTTGTGGGACAAAGGCAAATCATGTGAGGCACCTTCACCTCCTGAATGTGGACCAAGGCTGTCAGCAGCACCTGCAGAAGATGCCATAAAGGAGAATCGTAGACAGTTCCTCAGATGCACTGGCCGTTTGCAGGTTTTAAAGGGTGGGATTAATTACAGCTATCTCAGTTGTGTGCCCACTACAGTTCATGGGAACAGGATGTCTCTAAGGCACAGTCCTTGCCCCACAGAGTCATGTCTCGTAGGCAAGGGGAACTGTTTCTGAAGATCTCTATCTCTGGAATTTGTGTCTCCTGAGCCTCTCACTGCAGGGCTTTGATGGGTTCCTAAACTGAGGTGAGGGCACCGGGTGGAGAAGAGGAAAACTGCTGATGGTGTAGCAGAAGCAGCAGCAGCTAGTGGCAATGCAGCTCCCCTGTATGGTCCTGCAGTGGTTCTCCAACAACAGCCACAGCAGGGCTGTCCCCTTGGGGAAAAAGGTGCATTTTGCTTTAAGAGAATCATCCCTGGTATCAGCCCAGGGGTGTGTGGGCTTGGTGACAGGATAAAAGGGGCCGGTTATGGTGGCCCTGCCTCTTTTTGGTGGGGGCTTTTCGCCCAGAGCTGAAGCCCGCTCTGGCACCCATGCCCTACCCAACACCTCTGGTGGCAGGGGGAAGACAGCTTCCTTGGGCATGGAGGACAGAGATGGGATCCTGTTTGAAAGCATGTCTCCTGCATCGAGGGATGCAATTCCAGCTGCTGAGGAATCAGGCCTGCTCAATCAGCGTTTTGCTGGAGAACATGCACTGAAGAATTGAAGAGTTCACCAGTCTGGACAGCCAAGGGTACCAACGTCTGCAGACAACAGTGGCGACACATGAAGAATAGAGAGGTGGTACCTGTTTCTGCTTGACTGACATGTTCTTTCTCCAGGTCTCTAATGTAAAAAAACCAAGGACTGATACGATACTGATCTCCCATTGTATTTTTCTCAGAAGACGTGATGGCATTTGTGACACAGTTTCTAGCTTGTGTGCCCTAACTTGCTTAACGTTTTCTTCTTCCTGTACACAGTCACAGAGTTAATAAACCCTTTCCATTTTCCCTAAGCTATCCACTGTCTGGCAAATTCTATCTGAGATCTCATCGAGACCTAACTGCTTTGTTTTCTTTTCCTTTATCTTTAATTGTGGTCTTGAACCCACCATAAAATTGGTGCCGAAACCCAGGAGAAAAGCAGTTTCTTAGTTTTAACCCACTTCACCCCTCTTTGGGGTCTTGGCATGAAGGACGAGAAGGTATCTCGCCTGGATGAGGAGCTCCAAGGAGGCTGGGATGGTGTAAGTAGGTGGAGGCTTAATGTTGAAATGTAGCTCAAATGCCTCTAGTGCACTCGTAGCCCCTTTCTGAATGGGCCATGGGCTGGAAGCCAGGAGGATTTGGTTTTTATCCCTCTGTCACCCACCAAGGAACCATCAAAACCTTGTTAAATCACTTTAGTTCTATTACTCCCCTGGCTCTGATCTGAGTCAAGACCTTAAAGTGTTAGTGTGACACCACCAGCATTAATCCAACGTGAAGTGTTTTGCAGGCTTTCCCTGTGATTTGCAGGTCCTGATTGCCCAGGCCACCTGCAAAACACCACTGTGATGACAAATTTGGCCCCAGAGTGAAACTGACCTGCAGCAAAGCTGAGCACTACAGGGACATCCTAAAGCCTCAGGTGAGTTAGGCTGTTAAGGCAAACAGCACTGTCTGCTGTGGGGCTGGGGACAAGATGGGAGGGGATGGGGGCAGTGAGAACTGCTGCACATGCATACAGGGGAAGGACACAACAGAGCAACCTGAGGCATCCTGGAGGAAGCATGGGAACACATGCTGACCTGAGGATGGATCTAGGAGGCAAGGAAAGAGCAGTGACAGTTCCAGCAAAAGAGGGCTCTTGTTCCTATCCAGCACGCGGAAAAATTCCCTGCATCTCATGGTCCTGGTTAGCTTTCCCCTATCCCCAGACTGTGTATGGCTCTTTTCAACCCCACATCCTGAAGTCCTCCAGGAAAACCCTGCAAATACAAATCCTGCACCCACACATGTGGTGGCAGCAGCAGAGTCAGGCCCACTCCACTGCTCCTTTCCAGACAACTATAGAACGGTGTAAAAACAGAGAACGGTGTAAAAACAGAGAACGTTGTAAAAACCAATAACCTTTGAAGCACACCCTCTGAGTAATTACCCCATTCCCATCTAATGACTTAAAGATGTTATAGTCCTCTCTGATTTGGCAACAACAAAGATTTCGACCTTATTAAAACCAGCCCATCAGGAAACTACATGTCATCCTTCAAAAAAAGGGGGAAAAGGAAAAGAAAAAAAAGAAATTAAATTCTTTATGTCCCTTTGACCAATAATTCAAGATACTGTAGCTGAAGACCCACAATTTGTTGTAGAGTGTCTGGGTGGTCCCAGGGCAGCAGATGACAACATTAGCTCTTTCCTTCGCCCTTCTAAGAAATGCTTTGATGATTCTCTAACATCCTACGAATATCCCACCGTGATTCTGCACTGGGAAGAGGCAGTCACAGAGTGAGGATAATGCATCCCAGTTTTACCCGCTGCCTGGCCCCTGCTCAGAGCCCTTTGTTTCACCAGTTCTCCACTGACCTAGGAATCAGGATGTGCTCATGACAGTCTAAAGAGTGATGTGGGCTCAAAACCATCCACAAACCCACCCCCAGCCACCGCACACATCTGTCTGTGTACCTGATTTGTATGTGCAGTTGAGACACTTATCATCACGGCTTCTATAACCAAGAGCTCATTTCACTGGTCCTGGGACAGAGAATGATTGCCGGTTTTACAGCCAAAGTAAGCAAGAACATCAAGGGTGCACACACAGATGGGCTTCAAAACATAAACATTTTGCCAGTGATGTAATCTGTGAAGATTTCTGGGTAACCTGCTGACACATGATTCCTAAGGAGTTAATTTGATGGTGCTGCAACCAGATGGCTTTGAACTCCATCCCAAGCATGAGCAGAATAGCTATCGTTAGTCTGTTCTCACCAATACAGCCCCATGTGCAGAACCATTTGCATTTTTTGGGCTGGTCAGAATCATAATCCATGTTTTATGTCTTGGGCTCAACTCTCCAATTAATTAGAACCAGAGTAACTCCCCCCTGCCCTCTCCTATGTGCACTCAAGTGTTTGGCACTGTGTGGGCCCTATGGCTCCAATGCTTTTTGCAGATGCATGGAATTAACCAGGCATGTTTAGATGTGTTTGGGGAACACATACATTCATAGAGATGTATATATTTGACCCTGTCACTCTATTGTTAAACACTGTAAAAGGTATCAGCTTTCCCCTCCAGATTTTAAACCGATTTAGAATAGGCAGTAGTGGGGAAATATCTAAATTATCTTTAATTATAAAGTATTTTCTCTAAGACTGGTCTCTAAGACACACCATTGCTTCAGCTAAGAAGATGCCAGGGCGATGGGTTAAGGAACAACAAACAAGCAAATTGTAAACTGCCCTGAATGGATGTCCGATGCACTTTCCATTTGATTTTAATTTTCTTTTGCCTTCTCCCTGTTCTTTTTCCATCTTCGCGTAACAGCTTTCCTCTCTGCTTGCTCTGTATCACATTTTTCTCTCTAATTCACTGGGCTCACTTTCCTGCTCACTGCTTGTATTTTTCCAGAGTCTCTCTCTCAATTAGCAAGAATAATTAAGGTCGGGTCAGATCTTTGAACCTGTTATTTGGAGCTTGTTCCACATAACAAGAGCACTGCCTTCTTTTCCTTCCAACAGACTCATTCTCAAAAGAAAAAAAGGTTCATGGGGCAGAAATGCCAAGGACATGATATTGCTGCACTGCCCCAAACGTTTGGATTCTTCCTGCAGCTTGCAAAGCAACTGTGGTGGCACCAGCCACGGCATGAACTGTTTCTCTCCAAGTACTCCCAAACCTTCTGAAAGCCTGGAGATGCCTCTGGTGACTCACAAAAAGCTGCTTGCGGGCCTGCAAGGGCTGGAAAGGCTGCAAAAGGCTTTCCCTGAGGAGTGTCATAACCTGGACTCAGGTGTCTCTGCAGAGCCCAACTTTTGTGAGTGTGGTCCTCACCACATCTCTCCATGGTACTGCTATGTGAGGCACCCCAGCCACCCAGCAGCTCACAGGCAGTGGGCTCGGCTCCCTCACCCTCTGTCGCTGTGGGCTCAGGCCCCAAGGATAATGCTTACTTTGTTAAGTTATTCAGGAATGCTAAAGAGTAGATCCGAGTGAAATCCGAATTTGGCCTGGCATTTTCATAATTGCAGGAACCCAGCTTTTATAGCATTAAAACCGTATGAATTCAAATAAATCCTACTTCTCCTTCTTCCCAGTGAGAAACTGGACGTAGACCACAGCTGCCCTTTGGGGTCCTGCTGGTTTCCAGCACACAGTGCAGCCCAAGAGGAATCGAATTTCCTCTCGTTTCACTCCATCGTGAATCCATCTTCTTAGATAAACTCTCTGCCACAGTATAGCTGTGGTTAAATGCCTCTTATAAACCAGCGGCCCACCACAAGAGCAACATCACCTTCCTCCATGGCATACTTTTCTGCACTCACTTTCAAAGGGCATCAAACATGCTAGTCAGAAGGCGAACAGCACAGCCAGAAATCAATCCCCACAACCCTCAGCCTTTTCCTTTGGGCCAGCATTGACAGCACTGGGTGTTTGCATTTCCACTGAATTGTCAAGACATCTCTTTTTCTTAATGGTAACTCAAGTGCCTTCACTGGAAGATGGACTTTTTTTTACATTTTATGGATTTTATGTAACTCTGCTAAGTCCTTTACATTAAGAAACAGCAGATTTGCAATCTTTCAGGGCTTAGATACTGCTGGATACAAAGAAGACTCAAATATATAGTAAGTCTAACCTAGGGCTGCTTTCGACCTTTGAGAAGGTTTGATCTGGCTTTCAGGTGGTAAGGGATCTCTTCCAGGCATCTGCAGATCCCTGGGGCAGAGAGGCAGCCAGCCATGAGCAAAGGAAGCAGTATCCTTCCCAAAGTCCCATCTTCACCCCAAACCCAGCTTTTCAGACAACTCTACTAACTTTTCTCCATGGGGCACAGCCATGGCACTGATGGGTCTCTGCTGCTTCCATAGCCTGAGCAGTAGGGAAACACAGATTGCTCCTGACTCCCATGTGCTCAGGGGTCCAACATCCCTGCAACCTCCAGTTCACTCTGAAGATGGGAACAGCCCATGCTGATGGGTAAGTAGTGCTGTAAGTTAGGAGTCTGACAGAGACAACACAACACTTGCTAAAGGAAAAACCTCTGCATTGAGAGCTGCAACTCAGGGAATGCAGGTGCTTTATTGCCCACTTCTTGGTCTAAGGAACCTGACTCGCCCCAGGTATGAGCCCGCTGAGCACAGCTCACAGCCTGCAGCCTCACGAGCCTAACATAAACCACACTCTTCACCCGCCCCTAACAGCAGGGCAGAAGTGCTACTGTGCATTGAATGTTCTCTGCCTGTTAAACCAGACAACATATTTTTGAGCTGAGTGAACATACAGAGTTTTGCAGAACTGTGTTGAAGTGCATTTCACATTTAGAGGAATTCCCTTTACCTTAGGGTACTCAGTCCGTTTTCCCTTCTACCTGTTTGATAGGAGACAGAAATAGTTCGGGGTTTTGTGTGTGCGCGCGCAATAGACAACGTACCACGAGGAATCACAGTTAAAAACTCCAAGGAGCCAAATCTCAGAACATCTGGCTAGTGAAAGCCCTGGATATGGAAAATATAAATGTCAAGGCTCGTATTTATAAATTGGAAGGGCCATGACGACATCTGCTAACAAGCCTTCTTGCAGAGCCCACTTGCTGTACATGGTTTCTTGCAGGCAATGATAAACATATGCACAGATCCCACGCGGGGTCTGCCCATCCCCTCAGTCACCGAAGGAGCACACGCTCCAGTAACACCAACGCTGTTCTCACCACACAGAAATACAAGTGTTTGCAAACCTCACAGGAAAGCTCTTGCATACCAGACCACAGTGGGATACGCTGCTGGAATAACCTAAAAATAGCTGGGGAAAAACTCTTGCATCAACACAGAACAGTCAAACTCACTTAGGGTTAACTCTGTGCAATAAGAACCCTCCTTTGTCGCTTCGCTCCACAGGAGACACTTTGTACTGTGGGGCCAGTCCCGAAACCTTATTTTTCTGACTGAGTAGTTGTGGATGGGAATCTCAACACTTAAACGGAGTCTAACCTATTCAACTGGGGTAGCTTAATGCCAACCTTAAAACAAGCTGGCGGTAAAATAAACTTGCTTCTATATTTATACCCACAAGGTGCTTTCATTCCAGCTTAAGGCCAACTTGTTAGTGCATTCCTGGTGCCCAAGTAGCAGGTTGATCCAGTGCATAAGTATAAAGGTCTTGCTGATAACTTATTGTTGGTATCTACACCACAGTCCACCATCAACAGGCCCCCAACACTTCTGGCATTGACCACTATCACAGAGACTGGCCACAAGGCTGCCAAGTTATCAAGAGAAGGTAAAGCATCTGCAGAAAGACCCTGGAGTGATTGATGACATCCCTGAGTTGAGCAAAGAATAAATGGAGCCAGTGCTGACTGTCTTGATCAGTCTGCAGTGTTCTTGGCCACACGCACCTCTGCGTGAGAAAGGTACCAAAAGCAAAGAAGATGAAATAATATAGAGGAGCTCTACCTCCTGGTAGAGGATGTCCAGCTTTGCCTCCTAGCTACTGCAGCCTATGATAATACCAGATGAGAAAGACATGCTAGTTACAAGTGAGAGAGTCCCCCATCTCAAAGAGGTTCTGTGGAAGGCTGTAGGCTCCAAAACCCCACAGTTCTATGGCAAGTACTGACTGCAAAGTGAAAAGTACAGTCCTCCGTAAGGGCAGCTCAAAGAGGTGGAGCTGAGTGAAAAGGTCCAGAGGTCACAGAATCACAGAACATGAGGGACTGGAAGGGACCTCGAAAGATCATCTAGTCCAATCCCCCTGCCACAGCAGGATCCCCTAGATCAATTCACACAGGAACATGTCCAGGCAGGTTTTAAATGTCTCCAGAGAAGGAGACTCCACACCCTCTCTAGGCAGCTTATTCCAGTGCTCTGTCACTCTCTGTGAAGAAGTTTCCTATCATATTTATGCGGAATCTCCTGTGTTCCAGCTTACACCCATTGCCCCTTGTCCTATCACTGGATGACACTGAGCAGAGCCTGACCCTCGCCCTTTGCATATTTATAAACATCATCCTTTTTTCCAAGGTAAAGAGACCCAAAGATGGATGAAGATGGAGATGCTTTTTGCTTCTTGCTCCAGGGCCCATGCTAAGCACGTGCAGCCACAGTTTAAAAAGGCAGGTAGAAAGGGTGTTGGAGAAAGCAGCACTTGGAGAACCACGGAACTGAAAAGTTAACAGGTTGTCCACAATCAAGAGGAGTCCTGGCACTGGGTGAGGTAATGAGACTGCTCTGGCTGAGAAACAGCAGAGCAAGCAGGCGCGTGCATCATGGAGGGAGAGATTATCATAACTCAGCAGCTGCTCCTTCTTGAAACAAAATCCTAAACAAACATTTTGTTTGTGTCACATCAGACCGATCTGGGGTGGCTCAGCAAAACCTGCCGTGCTGGGGCTATGTTCAGCCCAAGTCAGAAACACAGCAAACTGGGGCAGACAGAAATACCTATTATAGACTGTCTCACTTGACACAAGCCAAAGGAAAAGTAGAAAACAAGAAAGGAAGAGAAAGACCTTAATAAGTTCCATAAAACATCTTGCATTGTATTTTCAATCTTAATCAGCACTGAGGAAGAAGGAGCATAAAAAGCTCTTGGATATCCAGTGCTGAAAAATACCTCACTGGTCAAAAATCTGAGCTTTTGTGTGCTCCAATTTTGTTACTTGCTCGCCTTCAAAAATATGGATTTAATATTCGTGATGGATTTAAATTTCACAAAAATAAAATACCTAACACATTACCAACAAAGAATTTAGTTTCATGGAATAAAACTGAAATCTATATACAAACAATGTCTTTATTTCCAAGAGACTTCTGTGTTCTTGTTCTATAATGATTTTATTTTCAGGATTTATAGCTTTCATTACAGTAGGGTTTGCATATTGCTTCATAGTAACTGGTCATACTGGTGGTGCGACACTTAAAGCAGTAGTGAAACAAACATGCCAGGCTTCTGCTTATGTTTTTTCTAGCTGATCTGTGCTTGTTTCCTCGTGCAGTGGCAGCACATTTCAGAGAACAGCAGTAGCCCACACAGATCCTTTTGTGTGCCTAGCAGGTGAAAGTGTGGCTGCACATCTTTTCAGCCCCATCTGGAGGGGAACAAATTACCTCTGACTTTGCAGGGGGAAAAACGTTATCTCTCACAGCAGCAGACAGGGAGGGTCTGTCAGCATGGAGATGCTGGAGTTTTGGACACAGATGTCAGGGCTTCCCACCCATCACTGCGATGCACAAGAGAGTTGTGTGCTGAGCCCAGTTTCCACAGCTTTAATTAATATGTGCTGTGCACTCTGACCAAACTGATAGTCCAAGAAGCCTCAGTAAAAACCACCTAGGGAGGAAGGGGGCATCATCACCGTATCACATGTTACAGTCAGGGGGCTTATCTCTTATTTACAGCGCACCGAGTTACACCATGCTGTTGTTTTACATCCATGGGAGGGCTTGTGTACCTGGGGCTGTGCAAAGGGCATGATGAAAGAACTGCCAGCATCACGGCTTGTTCAGAGGAGGCACCAAGCCATCTGCTCATCTTAAAGGGGGATCAAATGGAAACATAAAGAAACTAAGAAGGGGAAATGCTCATGCCTTGCTTTCTGCTCAGGAGGAGCTGAGATGCCTTGCTCAGGAGGAGCTGAGGACATCTTCACAGACACAAGATTGTACATATGAGAGGTATGCAACATGGGGAGAAGGACTCAGCTTTACTGACCAAAATGTCTTCTTTGGGACACCAGTGTTCATCAGAGCAATGGGCAAACTAAGAGCAGACTTTCAGACAGCTCAGGATGCAAAGGTTCAGCTTCCACAGAGGAACCAAGAAGCAGCACTGGTCCAGCAGGTGGACTCAGTTGACAGAAGGGTCTTGTATCCCAGATTGCAAACCGTGAGAATTCTCTGATGGGTAAATAGTCATATACCAGACCCTGGAGACTAGGGGCAGTCACTGGCAAGGTCTGTGACCAAGGAAGTTTCTTGAGAAGAAAATCCTGCCAGGTAGACAGAAACACTGGAGAAAAGCCAAGGGGCCACACAACACAGCTAAGCTCCAAACAGCAACGTGGTGCAACAAGGGAGGGAAGGTGGGCCTCCAGCATGCCTACAAGTCCTGCTGTTCCTGTCTGCTGAAGCAGTCCCTTTGGGAGACAGGTTCACTCCAAGTTAGAAATATCCTAAAGCAGTATCCTTGGCCTTGGCTGAATGTAGGGCAAACAAATGCGATGGTGGCAACTGCTTACTTGGCTGCAAGGAGCCAAGCTGTACTAGGGAGTGATCCCCCATCTCCATGAGCATCAGTAGGCATGCACGCCCGAGCAGAACCCATACCAGAGAGGTGGATAAAGTAATTTAAACAAACAAGGCCCCAGTGATGGGAATTTCAAGCTCAAAGCTACCATATGGAGGGAAATCATCTGACCACAATTTACCTGTTAGACTTCAAAAGTGTCTAGGTCTCCTCTAAAGAAAAGCAGTCTTTTCTTTAATGAAGTTAACTACTCTGTTTCAGCACTGTGTGTTGTGAAAAGGAAGCAATTTGGATTCATTTACTGAAATTTACCTTTCAGATGCAGTTAAGTGAAATTAAAAGTTTGTCTGAATCGACAGCGTCCTGGTTTTCCTCACGGCATTGTCTCAAAAGAAAGGATAACAGGTTAAGTGCCTAAACTCCTTCCAAACTGATAAGGTTCACTCTACCCAGGCACACTTAGTGCCGTTTATTACACATTGTCTGCCTTCATCTACCACTGGTACAACTTTTTCCCCCCCATAAAAATAACTGTTGCTCTCAAAAGAAATGGATATTTGTGGTGCTACTGCATTCCTGTGGGGCTGGATGGTCAGCACTGAGCTATCAGAGAAGTGCCATTTCCAATTACTGGTGGAATTAATTCCATTTCCCACTTATGGAGGCTTTGCAGGGTTGAGCTTACATCTGGGACAAGAATTCTGTTTCTTCCTCTTCTGATAACAATTCTTTTCCTTTAATCTATTTCCTGTGCAAGTGAAGCATCTGTCTCCCCTCAGTATCTCTCCAAACACCATCTTCACCCGGATCTCTTCCTTCGCAGTGGCATGAACCTTTGAATTTATCCATTACACCCTCTCCCACTCTCTTTCACGTTCCCCAGCTGCTTCCAAACCACTACTCCTTCCAAACCTCACACCTCTTCCCAGGAGCAATCCTCATGCTCCATCTTAGTGCCCCATCTTAGTGCCCCAAGGGCTTCACACTTCCCCCAAGCTGGGAGAGGTTGTCTGCTCTCTTGAGCTTAAACCATTGGCCTGCTAGAATGAAGGTGCAATCCTGAACTGGCCTTCACTGACTACTCTGAAACTTTACAGACTTCTGTCTATTCTTTTCAATTAACTGAGCAGCTCATAAAAAATGACCTGTAATTAATTATTTATCTTATAGGGGAAGCTTAGCTAACTCAGTGTCAACAGGAATAGCAGTAACACATCCTGTGAGCAAAGCTGCAGCCTTCCAGCCCAAGGGTTTTGTCTCCTCCACAGGCTGCCCCAGCTGGCTTTGAGCTAAAGGATCAAGCTGGGGCTTAAGTTTTGTCTAAGTTCAGATTCCGCCCACAGACCCACGTCAGGTCTGCACACTGCTGCAACATCAACTACTTGAAAAAATAATCTTGCTACTTGAAATCTCTGCTTAACCTTGCTTCTCGCCAAATAATTTCAAACACAAACTGCAGCCAGGCAGGGGTTTTCATTTTGTTTAGGTTTTGGGGGAAGGAGGCAGAAGGGAGAGGAAACCACACATTTCATCAGCATTTTCTATTTTTTAATAGCTTTCAGTGCAGCAAATTACCCAGGAGATCAGCAAATCTTAGCTCTGTCAAAGACAGCAAGGAGACAGAGCAGGAGCTTTCTCGTCCTCCACAGCAGCACTAACCCACCAACACACAAATCTAAACATCATCCACGTGGGGATGCCAGCTCAAATGCCTCAGCTGTTAAGACAGAAGAAAAAGGAGAGGACAGTCTCCAAGGTACAACTGAAAGTAAATACTAATAATGATGTGTGATATTAAATGATGACTCATTTTTCACAGGGCCATAGATTGTAGCTGTAACCTCAGATCAGACTTGAACAACTGTGTGAGCTGAAGTCTTAGTGGAATCATTAATTATAGATTTCCTGACTTTTATAGGTTGGAGTCAGACCTTTGATGTTCCTGTAAGATTGTTCTCCTGTGTTCATTTCCTTTGTTTCTGTGTTGGTAGCTTAAAAAAACACCCCAAGATTTCCATGGAAGTGTATGAGATAGCCTAGAAATGCACAGTCCATAAAAGCCCCACAATTCATGGCTCATAAAGCCCTCTAATCCACGGTCAATAAAGCTTTGGAAAAGAGCCGTAGGAACCACAGTCATTTCACAGTTCAATGAGGTTCATGCAAGAATCAATAATCCTGTTTAAATTCGGCTGGATTTGTCCACCACCTGTATATTTCTGTTTGACTTTTCAGGATGAAAGGCAGCTTAAAGAGCTGAATTCTGGAGCCCTTGCATGGAAACTATGAGTTTTCTGCAGCTTTCACCCCAAAGCCCTAACGATGGCCAAAATGCTCTACTTTGTCTCAAAGGTGAACAAGTCAAATTTCAGGTGGCAACAGGTGAGTTAAGAAGCTCCAACTAGAAGAACCACCATTTGGAAATACAATGCCCATATGTCAAGGTAATGCTGTATGCAGAGACCTGACTCCCTACAGATCTTGGGGGGCTCCAATCTAAGCGCATGCCAATGCACAGTGGATCTGGGGGGCAGCCCAGAGTGTGAACTTCTAGTACACCCACTGTCCTCCAAAAATAACAGTCTCATTGATGACTGCTGGCGAACGTGACCGAGGCAACACAATAAAAGTTCCCATTATTCTCTCCTGCACAGGTAACGCTGCGCTGCCAATGTTTCAAGAAAAACTCGCATTTTTTCCCCTCACAAGAATGATCCCACCACAAAGTCTGGTGATCCACACGCATTTCTGCTCTTCTCTTGCCAATCACAACGAAACCAGTTAGAGAGACCTCACTGTTTATTGCCTTGTGCAAAGTCCAGCTTACAATTACTGCTGATGGAACCCAACTGCCAAAAGCAGAATAGCAGCAGCAGCAGCTGGTTTATGAAAGCTGAGACCCCATCCAATTTATGGGGAAACGAGAGCTGGTTGTGAGTTTCTGAGTTAGCTGAACAGTTTGTGTTTTTTGTTTTGTTTTGTTTCCAGGAAAATACCAGAAGTTACTCCAGAACTGTAGAAGCACTAAAACCATCTGAAAGCACTAAGTCAGACTTTCCTTCTTCCAGCCTTTCCTCATTTCTAGGGCTGTGATCTCCCACTAACATCTCCCTGGGATCTTTCAGCAAGGCAGGCAACACACGGCGACTGGTTCATCACTAGCGTAGTGGGAGCGGAAACTTATGTTTTCTTATCCTGCTCTCCATCCTTATGAAATGGAGGTAGAGGAAGAAAAGGTTTTGATTCAGATGGAATCTCAGAGGAGCGCAGAGCAAATAATTTAACCTAATGTTTTAAATACTTTTCCTAGGAACATTTCTTACTGAAATGCTGGGACATAAAGGGACTCAGCAGCCCCCAGACAGAAGAAAGCTAGAAAGGTCCCTTGGCCTCGAGGCAATCAACTACGTTGAACCAAATGTCTCTTAGTTCATGCTTGAACATCCTCTGTGAAGAAGATCCAACACACTGAGAACAAAAAGTATGAGTCCTTCTCAACCGAGGCTGGCATTAACCACAGAAATTGCCTTATTATATGAAGATGAATATGAACCTCCTTAATAACAACCCATATATCACTCACTCAGCAAATACAATAGGCTAAAAGAAAAAAGGTCAACTGCTTCATTAACAGAGTATTTCATTCATTTTCCTTGTTAGGAGATCTATAAACATTGTGGCTTTTTATCTGCCCATGACTTGTCCTGGATAAAGGCACTAACAGCTTTCTCAGTTTCAGAGGTAGGAGAAAGAACTGCCTAGGAATCCTAAAAGCACACATCAAGAAGCCTTCAAACACAAAGGCTCTTAAACACTGAATGCAAATTTTTAATCCCAGACCAAGACTGGAATGGACATGGAAATGTTCCTACACCCCTTCCCTTCACCTACAGGCCTTAGCTAAGAACTTCATTTTGCCTCAGCTTGCTGTTCTCAATGCAATCCGAGATGCTAAAACATTTCAGCCCCAGAACACAGTTACGAAGATTGAAAATCACATATGTCAGAATAAGAACTCCCCCCAGGAATAATCTGCATGGTTGGAAAATGGGCAACTCTTTGGGCTGGAAACTGGCAGTAAAGACTGGAAAACAATTACTGGAAGAAAGAGGGCAAATACGGAGTATTTTCCGTTGTACATTTTTTTCTCCTGTTTTGCTCTGATAAGTTGGTTTTCTTTCTGTATATTTTGAATATTGTAATCATTATTTTCTTTTCTCTTTATTTTTAGAACAAATGTGCTAATGAGCAGCCTTCTTACTTTTCATTAGCCTCCAAAAGCACGACCTCACTCCCTGTCTCCCCCATTCAGCCTTTCTCCAAGCCTCCTTATGGTCTAATCAACAGGAGCTGGGATCTTTTTACAGCAACTAGTTAGGAGACAGCAGGAAGAGGACAGGGACCATAAAAGCTATGACTCACCTGTCTTCTATCCGAACCCAGAGGTCATTGAACTGCCTTTGGCGATGGTGTTTGTGCTGCTTCTTGTGCCATTTCTTCTGCCTGCCAAACTCTTCCAGCTGGCTGATGCTGTCTGGCAGCAGGAGGTGAGGAGACAGGCTGTCATCTTCATCCAACTGCAGGGGCTTCAGGGAAGGAGATGTCAGTGGGACCTGCTCCGAAAGCTGGACAGCAGGCAGGGCAGTTGCTGAGGACCCTTCCAAAGCTGGGCTTGTCTTTCTCATTCTTGAACTGCAAAACACAGAACAGAACATCAGCGACTGGAAGGGACCTCAAAAGACCATCTAGTCCAATCCCCTCGCCCCAGCAGGATCACCTAGATCAAGTCACACGGGAACATATCCAGGAGGGTTTTAAATGTCTCCTGAGAAGGAGACTCCACAACCCCCCTGAGCAGCCTGTTCCAGTGCAGCACTGAGACATTTGATGGATAAGGAAGGGATGGTGCTCAGAAAAGGTGAAAGCAGAGAACTACTTGGTGGGTGCTTCCAGACTGCTGTATGAGATGTATGGGATTCCAGACTGCTGTAAGAAGGTATATGAGGAGAAAGGCTTTTGACCTGAAAGACAGCAGTGGCATTTCCTAGCAAGCTTTCAGATGAACCCTGCACTGAAAGAGGGAGAAGGCAGTTGATACGCTGTTGCTGTTCCTGGTATTGTAATTGCTTCTTACAGGCATCAGAGGCTCTGGTAGGGGTCAACATCATCTCCCCCACTGGGCTGAGGGTTAAACGGCAAAAGTCTGATTCTGTCTGAGGAAAACAGACACCTCAAGAGAATCTGGTCCTTAAATAATGAGATACCACTGGTTCCCTCTTTCTTTCCTTCAACTTCGTATATAATCTGTTTGAAAACAAGCCATTGCTCTGATTGCAACAAGAATTACTCTTGTTCAAGTGCATTAGGCTTGGTGACGGGGAAGTCCAGACTGGTGACAGACGCACAGTGTGATAGGCAGGCTGCTGGGATGGGACATGGGAGAGCTGAACTCTGTCAGGTCTTGTACAATGAGGAAACAAAGCAAAAAGGAGGGTAAGTGACCTGTCCAAAGGCATCTCGAAACAATACTGCCAGAGCTCTTCACTCCTGTTTGGAATCCTAGCACCTCTTGCATCTGACTAGAGCTATGAGGAAAATAAGGCCTTTGGTTGTTTTCATCTTCTAGAATTTCACCAATTGCAGGAAAAAAGTCAATACGAACTCTCTCCTTTGAAATGCAGCCATGAGAAATTGCATTTATGAGCTAAGATATCTGAAATAAAAATCTAATAAACCAGGACTGACACCAAGTGATTTTTTTCCCCTCCCCCTTAACTTCAGTACAAGTTTCTGTTTGGTCTTAATTAGAGGAGAGGGACTTTTTCTGTCTCTGGGATGGCCTAATGAGTTGTAGGTACAGAAAATAGACGGGTATTAATAAGCAATATGAAGCTGCGGTCTGCAAAGCTATTTCTATTACATGGATGCTATGACTTTTATGACAGAAACAATTAAAGCCACGTGAAAAGTTTTGCCTCCTGAGTGAAACCAGTAAGACATTTTAATGAAAAAGTAATAAAAAATCCTAAACTTCATTGGTGACAATGTACAAAATGTGCTGCAAGTGAAACCACATGTTTCATTTATGGAATGTTTTGTTCTCTTCCAAAGAGAGGCACAGCTACTTCTAATGGCAACTTCTTTCCTTTTTGATTTGTCCAAGTCCATTACTACAATAGCAGTCGAGATGGTCATCTCTACTTCCACTGCAGCATGTTGCACTCAAAGGTCCTTTCAATAGCTACTGATCATTATTTTATGCTACTAGGAGACTCACTGATGAAAATTACAGTAACTGTTGCTTGCAGTCAACATTAGTGAAGGTCTTCATAGACCATATGACAGATACAGAAAAGAAAGATTTGTTTCCTCCACACTGGGGATAACACTGCTACTCTGGCAACAAGGCTGTGGTGGCCAGAAAAGTGTTAAGAAGGAAAGAGCATGATGCAGGTAAGAGAACCCAAAGTAGGCAAACAATGTGAGCATCACACCTGGAACTGACCTTTGTTTCCACTGACTTGCTTCTCCACCAAAAATGTGCCTCATGTTCTCATCAGGCAGTAAGTCTCAAGATGCTGAAGCAGTTGCCACATCATAGAATCATTAGTGATTGGAAGGGACCTCGAAAGATCATCTAGTCGAATGCCCCTGCCACAGCAGGATCACCTAGACCATGTCACACAGGAACACATCCAGTCCAGATCAGATCTACCAGCTTAGGGCTGAGGCTGCCATTTGGTTCCTTGAATGGTCTTAGAGACATCTGAACATGTACTTTCCACCTCTTAATGCCTACTATTTTGTTACACTTGTTTACCTTACTCTGAGCTCCTAGTAAACTGGAACCAGTAGAGAAGTGTTTTTATGGCTTGAGATTTTAGAAACCACTTAAGACGACTGGCAGCTCACTTCTTATTAAAATTAATGAGTTTGGGCATCAAAATCCCAGTGGTGGCTTTGAAAGCTTCTAACTTAATTGTTTCCACCACCATCGCATGAGCCACAGGTTGTAAACTTGATATTTCAGAACATTCTTTGGGAAGAGAATAAATAAACACTGAAGAAACGTTAAAATGTTGTGACCTAAAGAGGGTTATAAACTAACCACTTGTACTTTAGAGTTGATGCGGAGGGAATAGCTCCAATGTGGCAACTGCAAATTACATTTGGTCGATACTTCCTCCATTATTCCCAGAGTAGTAATAATTAACCCAAGACCTAGGAGAGCCAAGACTGTTGGAGGCTGCATGTGGATGCATTCTTGCTTCTTTCAAAAAAACAACTTCTTTTCAAACTGATTTACTAAATCTAAAGACCTGGTCGCTTTCTGATCATCATCCTATAGATATTCAATCGGCAGTAAAATCAAAACCTTTTATCTCACAGAGTAAACTGTAAGAATATTTAAAGTTTTAAATTCAAAGTAAAGCAACTTCCTATCAGAAGACAACTCTCCTATTCTTTTCAGTAAAAATTTTATTAATACAAAGGAATTAATTTATCAATATTCTGGATATTTTTTTCCTCCCTTAAAACAAAAGGACAAACCCCCTCCAGTCTGCAATAGGACTCCTGGATAATAGATCTCTCCAACGAGTGGAGCTTTACTGTTAGATTCAAGAGATCATTGAATGGGCTATTTCATACTCTTCCTCTGGTCCTCGTCTCAGCGCACCCTGTTAGCACAGCTGCGCTCTATGAAACCATAGGGATATCCATGCATTTTTTTCCACTCCTTCACTTCTGCTGAAACAGCTTTTCAAGACACATAGTTCATTTTAAAGCCAGAGAAAACTCAGAGCTAGTTTTCAGTTTGTGAGGCCACAGTGTCTCTTCTGAAGAAAACATGTACCACCCAAACATCTCGGTCCACACAAAGGTCTCAGGTATTTTTCATTAATAACTTGATACAACTCCAGACTTCCAGTCTCCACCCATTTTTAAATCAATGACCACACAGGGTGGTCTTTGAGAAACTACAAGCAGTTCTGGCCTTTAGGTAGGTTTTTCTCGTCTCTGACCTTGATTGTCCTCCCTAGGATGCACAGTCCTGCAAAACAAGCTCTAAAGTACCAAGCCCAAACAAGAAAACTTTGGAGTCTCAGCAAATACCCTTAATGGCTTTTGGTCCTAAGGTACAGAGAACAGGGAGAACAGGAAAACGCTTAAGCCACAGACAAAGACCTTTGTGGGTTTGTTTCACTTCTGGTGACATTTGCCATCCTTTTGTAATGTTTTCAAGAATTAAAAGGAAAAAACCAAAATATGTAAATAGTTTGGGCCCAGCTGTGAGCTCCACTATGCTGCCTCAGCATTTCTCTCTCTGCCTTGTGGTCTCTAGTGTTGCTCTGGGCTGGCACTGACAATAGAAAATTAAGTCATTGTTGGGATTTGCTAGAGTTATCAAGTGGATCCAGTCAGAAAAATGACATTAACATCATGAAGCCCTCCAATAGCTTCTTTTCATAATTCCCAGGCTTAAAACTGCCCAGGTCCCACTTCTATTGCACACCAAGCCACCTGACAGTCTGGCTGTGCCTCTCTCCTTGGTCATCTTCTGCCCCTCAGGTCAGGTATGCAATTTCTGGAGCTCAGTGGGACAAGAGCAGATACAGGCTTGAGAACCTGTCTCTGCAGGGTGAATCCGAGCATTTGTGTTTTGTTCCTGCTCTGAAGGGCCCTTGCAAATAGCCCAGTTTTGCCCACCAGTGGAGGCTGTGAAGTGTTACCACTACACTTTGCACCACACCTCATCCTCACCACCATGGATTTTCCCAACAACTGTGTCATTGACAATTGTCTGAGGAGAACATCAGGCGTGGAAGACCACACTGATGCCGACGCCCACTGCCCACGATATTTCACGTGAGTCCTATCAAGCTTCCTCTGGGCTTCAGCAGGACCAGAAATTTGCCCTCACTTTAGCTCTTGAGAGAGGACATGCCTTTGCTCACCAGCCACGTCTTCCACAGAGCTAAACCATCCGGCGATTTTTTTTGGCTATCTCGCAGTAACGTTTCTGTCCCCTCAGACATGAGCAGAATCCCCTAAAATCCAAGTTTTCCAGTTTGTTATTTGCATCTCGTCCTTGTAGCGTGAGCAATGGAACAATTCTGCTCGGAAGGCTGCCTTGCTTTGCACGCGCTTCCAAGCACAGCAACATTGCTGAGGTTTTCTTGCTCCAGTTTTCAGAAGTGTCAGACAAAAGCAGATTTTGTTTCATCAAGAGAGAAGCTGTGGTGATAGCAAGGAATGTGTGATGTGGCAGCTGTATCCTTATGCCACCGTTCCTGGGATGTGCCCGGATGACAGCCAGACACTCAGTTAAGAGCATTTTATTATAGATGGATTCTCATAAATTCCAGTTTGGGAGCCTTTGTGGAAGCAGGAATTTGTCAGTCCCTTGCACGCACCCTTGTTCTCCTCGCCACAGGCCACAGAGACATCTGCTTCTTGCTCATTTTCCCTTCGCATTGCTCAGAGAAAGCAGTCGTGCACACCCACAAGACGGGCACCAGAATGTCCTGTCTCACAGAAAGTTTGACTCCTTTTTTTCTCGCCCATGCTAGGAAGAAACTTAGATTTTCAAAGCTCTTGGGACAGCAGCAAACAAAGGAGACAGAAAACCAGGCAGAAATCCTAACCCACCCCAGCATAGCCCTTACCAGCGATGCAAAGGATGGCTTTACTGCAGTGTCTCTCACAGCCAGGTGACACCAGTGCACGCATGGAGCTTGCTGCCTTCCAGACAAAGCAGGCAGATTTATAGCTTGTAACTGCTATTTTATTGCTTGCAAAAGAGCGTAACTCCGAAGAAGAGATCAGAGAATCAGATTTTTTCATACATTGCTCATCTGAACTGCAAAAAGTGGGATGAATGGTAAATGCCATTAACTAATGAGGATGAATTTGTCAAGAGACAGCAGAAGAGAGGACCTGGGAAACCCCTGATTATTCACTCACTTGACTGTCTTAATTATAACGAGGCTATTTTGTTTAGGAAGCAGTTGCCTGAGGCCTGTACACTGAAGTATTTCTGTTTCTCAGCAGAATTTGCTGAGTTTTTTCAGTTGGGTTTTTTCAGGTTTATAGCACAGTCAGCTACATCTCCAGAGCAGCTACATTAGAGCACAGTCCACTCAACCTTGGATGTATCTCTGGACACAGAATCCATGTCGGACTGTTTCTCTGGAATGAATCACTTTTGATCAAGAACCGTAGCCTTAGTCTGAAAGGGAACTCTCTCCTCAGTCTACACATACACATGCAAAACCCCAGCCACGTTTTAAATGAAGCTAAAAGCTCATGAAGTCAAGATTTTCCCATGGATGGCAATTGTTTTCCTTCCCAGTTTGAGA
Source organism: Rhinopomastus cyanomelas (assembly GCA_013400115.1). Taxonomy (NCBI): domain Eukaryota; kingdom Metazoa; phylum Chordata; class Aves; order Bucerotiformes; family Rhinopomastidae; genus Rhinopomastus; species Rhinopomastus cyanomelas. The sequence goes on along the minus strand of VXBP01001398.1, from coordinate 269,399 downwards.
AGCAAAAATGAGAGAATTCAGTAAAATCTTTGTTAGCTATTCCATTTCATTAAAAGTAGAGCTCAGCTGGGGCACAGGAGAAGAAATGCAAGACTCCTGTAATTGAGGGATTGCATTTGCTGAAAAAGAGGACAGCTGAAACACTTGTAATGTGCCATTTCCACATTTTCATACGAATCCTTTTATTTCAGAAAACTCTAAATGTTTCATTTCAGCACCTTCTGAACAAAAGCTTTAAAATTTTTTTTTTAGTCTTCAGTTTTCAAAGCCTTAAAATGTTACAAAGCAGCCCTTTTTGTTTTAAAATTGATCTCAATTAAAAAAACCAAACCAACAAGTAAATAAAAATGACAAAACAAAACCCAAACCCAACTCTTGCCTTCAAAAATATTCTCAGAATTTTCCACTTCAGATTGCTCTGAACTTATTTCTCCCTCTCAACTTTTTGGTTGAGTACTTGAACCGAATAATCCTTTGTTCATGCATCTTTAGCGTAAGCTGTGTAAGCTCCACACTTCAGCCTCAGAAGATGGGTTGAGGCCACAAAGGAAGGGTCAGTCGACCCTCTAGTCCTGCTTCCATCACCCCATTAATAAGACCCTCCTCTGCTTGTAGCATACAAAGCTTCACTTACTATCAACACGAGTTCAGTGCTGAGCTGCTTCTGCCTGGGTAGTTTACTTTCAGCAAATATTCATAACACCTTTGGTGTCTCAGTGTCTTAGAGAAGTCGCACTTAAAGCTCCTAGCACAAGATACCTATCCTACAGATCAAGATGGGCTCTTTTCTTCTCAGCATCCTGGCTCAACAGGGGCGTATGCAGCTGTCCTAGGACATCTGGTTTGTCCTGGAAGTCTACTTCATAGAGGGGAAAGGGTTTCACATTCAAACACCTGTATGACCACACACTACTGAAAGGCTCACCACTGAAATGTTTCAGTGTCTTCTACTCAATTTTTGAGTGCTGACTTTGCAATGATTTTTTCAGCCTTTCTGCTTTGCCTCCCTGAATTTAGACTGAAACAAAAGTTGGAGTATCAGCATTACCTCTGGACTGGAAACTCTGCCTTCTGTCCAAATTTGCCAAGGATAAACAGGCTTTCTAATGAATCTATACTGATGGTATTATACCACAAAATAAGAGGTTTGACTCGCAATTTTATTGAACTGGAATATTTTCAAGCTTTATTCTACAATTCTTTATTTTTTTTGTTACTGCTTGAAAACCGTTAGTAGCAAGAGTAAATGTACTGCTTGTTTAATAACTTTTTAATAAACACACAAATACTGCTTTAATAAAGAACAATGGTGGGCTTATTGCTGGGCAATGTAATCTCTGCTTCCTCTTGAGGAGCGCTCTGATCTTTCTCTGTTTCTCTGAGGTGATGTCATATTAATTACATACAGCACATTTTCCAGGTGCTGGAAATTAACTTCCCCTCATTCGACAGCTTCTGCAAAGCATAACATTCTTATCCAGTTTGGCCCAGTCCAAAACACCAAGGTCCTTCAGGTCTAATTGTGACTTTTCCACAGTTCTGATTGGGCTCAGGTTTTGGGCCAGGTCTGACTCTACAGCGTATTTATGCTGCTCTGGGCAGTATCTGAGAGACTAGATAATGGGGACCGAGTGCCACCATCTCACCAGTTAGGATCTCAGACTCCAGTAACCAGAAATAAAGTCAAGAGTTGAACAAATCCTTCTTTCTCCTCCACAATCAAGCCTTCTGCCACAATCAAGCCAGAAACACCAATAGTCATCTGTCTCCTACTTCCACTGTAAACCAATGGAGCTGTGGCTGTCCTTTCCTGTCTACTCAGCATCAGCTTTTGGGATGCTTTCCATACAGCTAGGTACGAAGGCGAGTTTCCTAACCCAGTTGCAAAACTATTCTCATCCCATTCACTGTTATTGCCAAACCAGTCCTTACCTCTTTTTAAGCACAGAAAAGAACGTGAGGATCTATTTGTTTCATCTCAGTAGTTGCCACAGAGACAGATTTCAAGACTGAGAAGCTGACACCCACCCTGGACCCCGTACTGGCTAATACACAAGTCATCTGCAGTCCAAATTGAATTCTGCTCCTGATTGCCTCACTTGGGAACTGGCTTCCTGTCTCTACTGGATCCTCTGGAGAGAAGAAACATCTGCAGGAGACCACTATCTTCCATCACATCTTAAAAACTAAGTCTCTACAGAGGCATCAGCTGAGCAAGGTACCAAGCACCTAGCTTGAGGGACCAAAATATTTTCGCTGACTCCAGACTCCAACTAAGGGCGGATCATTCAGTGTATGCCTGGTACCGTTTCCTACACTTCCATCTGATGCTCTTGAAGCTGATGAGATACTGGGTGGATCACAAATCTGTACAAGCATGGCAACTTGTCTTCTTTAAGTACCTTTTTCAGTCCAGACTCTTACAATTGCAAGACGACAGATAACGCAGCCAAGTAAGTAGCTGCTATCATTAGAAGAGGACAGACATGGACCACTTAAACTGAGCAGCAGGCACAAGTGTGGAACCAAAGAGCCTGCAAGAGATCCCATGTCTCTGTTACACTGAATGCAAGTTTCCTCTCTGCAGCTGACACTGTAAAACACCTGATCTGCTCAGCCACTGATGGCTGTTCAGCTAAAAAAAGGAACACTAAGCCCATCTGCCTTTCTCCACAACACTGCTACAGCCCATCAGCTTTGTTTTTATCACAGGGTCTGAGTGTTTCCAAGAAAAGAACAAAACAGTTGTCAGAACCCCTATTCAGACAACACTTCAGCATGTCTGTGAGCATTTTTGATTTGCAGTAAAAGACAGAGCCCTTGAAACATCACAAATGCAGGAGAGTTCTTCCCCCAAACTCCACTTCCTCTAAGTCTAATGCAGCTCTACTAACTCGAAGAATCACAGAACCACTAAGGTTGGAAAAGGCTTCCAAGACAATGAAGTCCAACTGTCAACGCAACACTATTCCCACTAAACCACGTCCCAAAGTGCTGTGTCTATGTGTTTTTTGAAAATCTCTAGGGATGGTGACTACTACTTCCTTGGGCAGCCTGTTCCAACACCGGACCACTCTGAAAATGCTGGAAGCAGTGTTTCCTCCTGCAGATGCAGAAGCCATGTAGGTCTTGCTCTGGTTTCCTGCTAAAAGCCTCTGCTGAGAAAAGGGGGAGCAGTGTCATGGCTTGTTGGAGCAATTCTGGTGCCAGGGATTTTCCAATGGAGGAAAGGGAGGGAGTGTGTTCGAATGGCTACCAGGGGCTTTCTACTGGCCCAGCAGAAGAATTAGGCCAGCTGGCTTCCTAAAACAGAAAGATGTCAAGATCCTTGTGTGTCCTTCCTGTGATCTCTGTAGGTTTAATTTATCAAGGAAAAATAACAAATTAGACTGCAGACTGGCAGTGGATGAAACCTTCACTGGGAGACTTTGTGAACATGAGTGACAAATGGCTTTTGTCACAAACTTGAGCAGACACCCTTCCCTCCCAAACATACACAAACCCAGCGATTAAGCCCAGCTCTCCCACTGTGAAAAGAACCCCACAGAGCAGTAAGCGAACCAGCAGGAAAATGAAAATCACTTGTTCCGTTGCTCCCCGGAGCACAGTAAGTCAGTCAGGAAGCCTCCTCCCTCCATTGTGTGTGCATGTGTGTTTTCTTAGTCTGTGTTTCTTTGTTTGTTTGTTTGTTTGCCTGGAAATACTTTATCTATGTCCCTGCTCTCTGCAGGGGGGTTGCACTAGATGACCTTTCAAGGTCCCTTCCAACACAAACCATCCCCATGATTCTGTGATCAAGTGGCAGTTGTTTGAGAGGGTATCAGAACCCAGTATTTGTAGCACTGCCCAGCTACTGAAAAGCATTTAATAGCACAAGTCTGACCCACGTCAGAAACTCATCAGAACTATGTCTGGCATCCGGAATGGGTTCCAGCAGTCACGTTAGCTTCTTATCACTAAGCAAAGCTGGAACGCTTTGAGAGTGACCAGACTAGGACTTCTCCAGAGGCAGTGCTGGAATCCAGCTCAAACGGCTGAAAAGCCACCACTTCTTTGCCAGCAGAAGGCTCGTTATCTCAAAAGCACTATTTTGTTTTCAGAATAATTTGGTAATTTAAGCCTGGGTTTACATTATCAAAGTGAGCTGACTTCTCTATCCATGGCAACTGTGCCCTTCTACCAGCCTCAGGTCATCTCTGCATTAAATCCTGCTCTGGAATACACTTTGTTTCCAGAGGGTCTAGAGGAGCAATGGTTCAGCTTCTACACTTTGAGCCTTTAATAAGCTTTTGCCTGCATCTTAATCTACACTGAACATCATTCCTCACTAGCTCTCATGTAATAGCATCCTGGCTTGTACCAGCAATAGCGTGGCCAGCAGGACTAGGGGTGAAATTTTCCCCCTGCACTGGGCATTGGTGAGGCCTCAGCTTGATTACTGGGGCAGCTCTGGGCCCCTCACTTCAAGAAAGAGATTGAGGGGCTGGAGCGGGTCCAGACAAGCAATGAGACTGGTGAAGGAACTGGAGGAAGTGTATGATGAGGGGAGGCCAAGGGACCTGAGGTTGTTTAGCCTGGAGGAGACTCAGGGGGACCTAATCACTCTCCACAACTGTTTGAAGAGAAGCTGTAGACAAGTGGGGTGTCAGGCTCTTCTCCCAGGCAGCTAGCTACAAGATGAGAGGGCAGGCCCTGAAGCTCTGCCGGGGAGGGTTAGAGTGGATGTTAGGAAGCACTTCCTCATGTAAAGGGCAATCAGACCCTGGAATGGACTGCCCAGGGCAGCTGTGGAGTCCCCATCCCTGGAGGTGTTTAAGGACAGACTGGATGTGGTCCTTAGTGCCCTGGTGTGGTGGTGTTAGGTCATAGGATGGGCTCAATGATCTTAAAGGTTGTTTCCAGCCTCAATAATTCTGTGATTCAGTGATTTTGTAAGTGTTGGGTTGGCAGGACAGGGCACGGACACTGCCTTAGTCAAAAGGGCTCTTAAGTAGCGTCATTTTCTGCCACACTGCCTGCACAGTAGAACTGAATTTATATTGGTGCCAGATACTGAAAGCCCTTGCCTTTTTTTCCCCTTCTACTGCAAACTACCCTGGTACCTAAGATCAATCCTGGAGAGGCGATATCTCCGTACCACAAGTATGAGATTTACAGGCATGTACCAGACAATACTAAGCTCAGAAACAGAAAGCTCATACAAATCTATCTTCACTGGGAGCAGCCACACACAGGAAGCAGAGAATCTTTTACTTTGGAAAAGACCTTTAATATCATTGGGTCCAACCATCAAACCAACCATACCAAGGCCACCGCTAAACCATATCCCTAAGCTCCAGATGTACACAACTTTTAAACATCTCCAGGAATATTGATTCAACCTCCTCTCTGCGCAACTTGTTCCAAGGTCTGATGACATTTTCAATAAAGAAGTTTTTCCTAGTGTCTAAATTAAACTTCCTCTGGTATAATTCGAGACCATTTCCTCTTGCTTATCATTCATTACTCGGGAGAAAAGACAAACACTTAATTCTCTACAGCCTACTTTCAGGTAGCTATAGACAGCAACACAGTCTCCCCTCAGCCTCCATTTCTTCACACTAAACAGCTCCAGGTCCCTCAATTGCTTCTTAAAGGGTTTGTTCTCCAGAACCTTCACCTGTCTTGTTGCCCGTCTTTGGACCAGCTCCAGCACCTCAATGTCTTTCTTGTAAGTTAGCTGTGATGTCAGTTCCCCCACAGGGAGTTAAAATCAAATTTATGCCCCAGTTTTCGATCCACATAGAGAGATAACTCCTCACCTCACTGGAAGATAGTGAGGAAAGAAATACAGCAAAGGCTGTATGAACCCATGCTGGTGGGGCCACCTGAGCACTGTGGACAGACTGCAAACCTGTTACACCGTGCTGATGAAATGCTGCCCACGTAAGGTATTTTAATTCAAACCACGACCATCCATCCGACTCATCTCTCTGCAGTGAGACTAAAAGCTTGGGGCTGCCCCACCCGATCTGCCAAGATGGAGACATAGGTTTTGAACAGAAGCACAGGCTGCTCAAGCAATTTTCCCAAGCAAATTCTGACACCCTGCACACATGGCTGTCTGTCCCTCTGTCTCCTCTCTTCTCAGTCTGACAGCCAGTTGTAACTGACTTATTCCTAGCACAGAGGTCAAAAAACACACATTCTTATTTACACAAAAATAAGCAAGGAGCCAGGCTTTGTGAGGAAAGGTTCAGGTATGAGCTCAGCACTTTCCGAGACACCAAAGTCCAATGATTAGAAAACCCACAGGACCCAGAGAGCAGACCCTCTTCAGGTCTGCTGTTCACTGAAGGCTTTCTTTGAAAGGTGGGGGGAAGTAAAGAGGGGGGTAAGTGGGACAGTGCACAACAACAGCGAAAGAAATAAAGAGGATCAGTCTCCTAATCCATAATCTCATTTAAAGCCTTCCAGCTGCCTGTGTATTTCATCTGCTCCTTTTCACTGATTTGAGTGGGGACTGCCGACCACTCAGCAACAACTGCTACCTGTATGAAACCTGGAATACACAGAAACTGCCCTAAATTCATGGCTGCATTTGTACAAACCAAACCAACCAACCCCCTGTTAACTCCTCCTTTCAAGTTGATGTCCTTTCTCCTTGAGTGGCACATTCCTAAAATTGCCTTGGGGATTTAAAACCTCAATGCTTGTTGAACGTCAGTGGAAGTTGCACTTCCCAGTGTAACCCACAACCTAAATTCTACACACAAGCTTGAAATGTATGCAAAATTCTCACTTCATGTTAGCAAGAAACCCCAGGTTTCCAGAGGTAAAATTCCCTGGTCACAACACAAAACAAGGTTTGCTTTGACAAAGTGGTGTCCAAAAGCCAATTTGTGCATCAGCTGTATCCACTGACCAATGAATGGAATGACTTGCTGCTCCTTCAGCCTGGGTGGCACTACAGAGCAAGCAGGCACCCAGCAAAACCAACTGTGTGCCCAAGCAAGAGTCAGAGATGAGGACACAAGGTCCTTCAGCTCTCTAGCATGAGAGAAGTAAAGAGAGTTACCCACTGATCTGGACCAAATGACCCACTGAGCAGTATTGCCCTAGTGTGAGACATGCTGGATTCTTAGTGCTGTTGATTTCAGAAATCAGCTTTTTCTCTTCACAGTTCATGCAGGATCCAGTTCATTCTGAATCTTCCTTGTGCTGGAACATGATGCCTCGACTCTGTGGGTGTCAGGAATCATTCCTTAAAATTACTGAAAATGCCACAAATACAGGCAAAGTTATAAATCCACTACAGCAGCAGAGGTCTACTGCTCTCCTTGTAGAGAATGATGTGAGTTTATTTCAGCAAGTAATGTTTTCTTTTCCCATCAGAAATCGGGAGTAGACAATAGCACAGAAGTATCTGAGATCCACGTGAACCTGGTTTAGCCGCTGCGGACTGGGATTGCCATTCCGGGGCTATAACGAACCCAGAGACGTAAAGCTGCGGGTACGCAACGCTACCAAACCCTGGCAGGTTATCCAGCCTCGCTCAGTGATGCAGCCTTTTCTTAAGTGATGCTGGCGTGTGCAGTGAGCTACAGCGTTCAGCAAAGCTCAATCCAGCAGAAACCAGTAACTTCGCAGAGGCTGAGCAGGAGCCCAGTGTAGTCCTTTGTGTTACAAGCTCTGGACAAGCGGTATCGGTTTCCTTCAATGGAGGGGAAAGTGTTTATCTGGGAAGTGTTTCACATCCAGGACAATAGGGAACTGTGTAGCTTTCCACAAATAGGCTGCTGTGCAACTTCCGAACACTCTCCAAGGAAAACTTTGGAACATGGGCCACATCTCTCCAGCAGGGATTTCATGTAAAGTAGTCAATGCCCCACATCCTTCATCCTGATTTATTCCTGCTTCAACCTTGTTTCAAAGTGTTGTGCTGACTTCAAACACAACATGGGGCTCATCTCCCTGAATATGTACTTTGATGCGAGGGACTCCAGACTTTTATCAGTCATTCAGGCATAAACATGGACGTGCTGTCTCGACAGAGGCATTTCTGTGACTGCCTGCCTTTCTGCAAGAGTAATTTGGAAATGTGAAGCAGATGACAGGAGATGCAAATCTAGTGGCCAGGCAGGGTACTAGATACCAAAGTTCTCACAGTCTGTCTGTGACTTTGCTGCTGAGCTACTGCAGGCTAGTGGGAAATTCTTAGCATCCTTGACTTAACACATGTCCTGGAAGTCAGTGGAGAGAGGCTTCAGCGTGCTCTTACCCACAAATAAGGGCACCAGATCAGGTCTTTCTTCCTCTGCAAACTGCCACCAGCAGAGTTGTGCACTGGTCTGATGTCCCATCCAGAAGCAGAAAGGGGAAACACCCCAATTCCCATCCTTCTGTCAACTCTGGGTCCCTCTGGGACCAACTGTTTCTTGCTGAAGTCAACAGGAGTTGTGGCCATGCTGGCTGCAAATTTAGGCTAAGTCTTGGTGCTGATGAAACACTGTTCTGTGGTGGGGCTACAGACAAGGCAAATGGGCAGTCAGGTCCACAGTGGCCACAACGGGGTAAATCCTCAGGTATCCCAATCTGCTGGAATCTCAGAGGTCTGTGGCAGTGGCAAAGGACCCAGTATTCACAAACAGAACAACCGCTGTCCATGCAGTGATCTGCCTGACCACAAGGTCAAGGTGGTGGCCCAAACAGGTAATTCACTGCCTCTGCCCTGATCTTTCTTTCTAAACTTACATGCCTTCACTCTGAAGTTACATGACTGTAGTAGTAGAGTATTTCTAGCAATTATAATTGCAGAAAATTGTCTTCATTCAAGATGTTCTTCCACTGCATCAACTGACAGCCACTGTGTCCATATCCATAAGCAGCATCTGATCCATTTTTCCTCCCTCCTGTTTCTGTTCACAGGTCCATTTCTCATTCTCTTTGGAATGCAGAGCATTTGGGAGTGTGGGTGGAAAGCTGAACTCTTTCAACACTCACTAATAGAAATTTGTTTTATTAATTAACTTTGTGGGAAGAAAGAAAAAATGAGAGAGCTGCTCCTCTGCTCTGAAATCATGAATCACTGCACAAGAGAAGACATGTCCTCTGAGACACCAGAGACCGCTTCAGAGAGAGAATGGCTGAGTTGCTTTCCTGGGAAGTCCTGAGTCATCAAACACAGCAGTTTAATCCCCAGGAAATGGGAAACATATTGGCATGATCTTCATGTGCATGGAACATGGGCTCCAGAGAAGGTGAACCTCCAAAGGTTCTGGAGATCAGCTTAGCTCGTGGAAGGATTTTAAAATCTTAAAGCTTCTCTGAAGTATATCTGATCTGGAGCTGGGTACTGTATTCCCAACACATGATTCATTGGCTGACATCAACTCTTTTTTCACTTTACAGATTACATATGCCTTGACTCTGACTTCTCATAAAAATGATTAAATGATTATGACATGAGACTGTTTTCTGGCTTCCAAGTTATTTCTTGTGACAAGCGTTTCACATATTCACCATTCTTAATTTACGTGTCTGGTTTTAGGAACTTACTTGTTTTGGTAAACTTACTTGTTTACCAGAAAATGCTAGTGAAGTGCTAGCACCTACTACTAGCACTTAACTTGGAGGAGCAGTCCGACTTTTCACCATGATTCTCCTAAAGGGACATCCAGATAATCATTTCAGACTCAAAGCTGGCTTGCAGCCAGTATGAAGCCACCTTCCTTGGCTGAGACAGCATGAGTTCCTAAAAGTGTGACTACTTTGCACTGAACTGGGCAAGAAGCGGCACAAGATTCCATTGCATACGTACACTAGAATGCCCTTTCGTTTGTGGGGGCAATTCAGCAAGGTTTCAGTAAATTTCACAACTTTCTACAACAAGACCCACCCTCAAGGAGTGGTTTGACCACACCTCCAGGCACACAGTGTTGTTGTGAAGAACGTCCCTACCAACACCGCTCATGGAAAATGGGACTTGTCAGCGCATCCCCAGCTGTTTTGTTTAAGGCACTGTTCTTGAAGGAATCCTGTGTAAGTGTCAACAAACAAAAGTCATTGACTTCCTTTCCTGCTTTTCCTTTCTTAGGACCTCATGCACGTTAAAGGACTCCATGCAAGCAAAATTATCAGTAATTACAGTCATGCTGAATAAAGCAGCTCTATTGATTGCAACACAACCCACAGACCTCTTGCTGAAGGTAAAGGAGCCAGCTCTGGAAGTGGAAAAGCTATCTGTCCTAATGTGTGAGGTCTCTTTGCCTGACAAGGTGATAGTGAAGGTAACTGCAAAGACAGAGTGACAGCAAACAGATCACAAACTTCCTGAGATAAACGACATCTTTCAAACCACACAATACCACTTGATACCTCTGTGCCCCTTGAGCTGTTACAAAGTGCAGCTGCACTTCAGCCCAGATTGATATCACTTGGGAGGGAGACCATCAATCCGCAGGACAAGTGCAGGCTGAATACACAAACCTCACACCATCTCACTGCTTCAGTGTAATGCTGGAGAGGGGACAGGGCAATTTTTCCAAAGGCTTCAACGAGCTTAGTGACACTGACTGACAGGGGGCCCAAGTTCTTCAAATAAGAGAGGAAATAATCTCACCAGATGGTTAGTCATGTAAAACTAGCTAGACAGCTACTCCAGGCAAGTTGGGCCAGCTGTCCCAGACACCCATGAGCAGTCCTTTGGAAAAGCCAGTCTTTTCACCTGGACTATAGGAAGCATCTGCACAACTGTGTGAACACACTCTTAGTTTTCGACCAGTTCTCTCATTGCTCCTCACAAAGACAGGAGAGAATCAGCAACAATCACATATTAATGATGACCTCTAAAAGCTACTGGCACTGATGAAAGCCTTGTTGATGACTTCAGTGTAGGCTGGATCAATTTTAGTAACTATAGACTAGAATTTTCATCTTATATTAATGACCTCAGGTGAAAAGATCCCCATTAGAGTTGGCTGAAAGCAGAAAGTTAATGAAATATCAGCAACTCTTGTGAAAACAAGAGCTCCAAAATTTGTCTAGGAAAAGAAGTAAGAATGAACTTTGAACTTTTGAAGCCTCCAGGGCTCTGTAAGTTGACTACTAGATAGAATGAGATAGAAATCTCCTAAAGCTGCACAGCAGCAAAAAAATCCACAAACCTTAGCACTGGCTTCAGGACAGCTCAGCAAGCAAGCTGCTCTTCGGCAGAAGCGAGCAAGTCCAGGTTCCTCAGTGGCCATGCATGCAAGCTCCTCAGGAACAAAATAATATGGAATATAAAGCATATTTTTTCAAAAGAAACCAGAAATTCTGCCAAGGATAAAATCTGATTATGGAGAAAAGTGGATGTGCCACAGGGAGAACTAGTCAAGCACTAAATCGCTGGGAAATTTTGTTCCGTATTCTTTCACCAACAACGTGAATTATCTTGGTCTTTCCCAGATCGGTTTTGGAAGCAGGTTGCTAAGTTCCACTTTTTCAGAAGGTGTTTAAAAGTGGCCCAAAGGAAAGTTGCACTGGCCCTAGGTACTGTGTTGCTCAGGACGTGACAGGATAATGAAGCTGCTACTGTTGAGCTCTTGTAAGTTGCTCTGGCAGCAGGGTTGGACTACTTGATCTTTCAAGGTCCCTTCCAACCCCTAACATTGCGTGATGCTGTGTGTGACTCATTTCTCTAGCACATCTTGGAAATCTTCTTCAAGTTTGTCTCCCTATGAGTTACTTGGACTGGCTCAAGCTTTGTGTCTGTAATTACCTTACTGCCACAAAGACAAATAAATCGTGAAGTAGGATATTTTGAAGGCACATGAGTATCCCTTGAAAATGTAAAGTGTACATTTCCCTCACTAAATATTTTAAACATTAGGTAGTCATATTCTCCAATGTCAGATGAGGCAATACATTTACCAGTGCATGCAGATGAACCCTACTTAATCCATATACAGCTCTTACTGCAAATTACGCTGCCAGAGAAACCCACCTAAATAATGGGTTTGCTTTTCTTCTGAGGGAAGGAAGCTGGTGAAGGGAGTATGATCTCCAGGCTCAGATCAAACAGAAGATCCAAAGGTTTACAACAGGATTAAGAAGAACTGCAGCATCTCAAAGGGGAGACTTTTATTTTTTGCTGTGGGTGGAATAAAGAGCATTTTTCTCTCTCTCAGAAGAGATGGGATCCAGCATGGGCTAACATTTTAGCTCCTTTTTTCTCACTTGACTCAGTTGTTTCCAGTGAAAAGGCTACAGCTCTCATACTTAATTTTTTTTTAACTTAACTCTTGTCTAAATAAGATATTCCTTATTTCACTGCCACCTTACAACCTTTCCAAACACCAACATGTAAGTAGAGAGGAGCAATCAGACTGGCACCAAAAAGTCAAAGCCGCTTGGGCATCCTAAGGAATTTCACAACTACTGGGAGACCCCTGAAGGCTCTGATATCTACCAGTTTCTGGGATATTGGCACTTTTACCAGTTTCAGGCTGTGAGGAAAGTTATACCAAACATTTTTCAGTCATGTGGAGGTTAAGGATACTGACGGCGTGAAACGGCTGTACAGACTGGGGTTGCCTTCATCCCAGATGGAAGCATAAAGCATTCCTAGTGGAGCAAAGACTTGCATCATGAGACAATGCTGAGGACAAGCCAGGGTCACACCTGTAGGATTTGTATTTGCTTCTTATTTTGCTGGCTCTCCTGCTTGTCCACAAATAAGGCATTGGAAAGCCAATGGCTGAATCAGTATCTTACTGCTTCAGCCTCAGAAAAGAAAGGCAACAGGGGTTTTTTGGTGAAGGAGCAAGCTCTTTGCCTCAGAAAGGAGGAAATGAATAATCTACCACAGCAGAGACATGTTGCTTTGACTGGGTCAGGAATTTTAAATTTAAGAAGGAAGGGACACTAATGTCGACAGCAGAGACTTGAGAGTTAGCAATAAAGCCTTAGGCAGAAATAAAAGCTTGTCCTGAGCTGTCCCATTCTGAAAGAAGACAGCACTGAGCACAGTATCAGAAAGAGCCGTTTGATGGAGACGAGTGCTGCTGCGTGTTTTTCTGGCCGAGAGAATGATGCGCAGTACTTCAGGACTCGGCGCACGGCAGAAGGTCAGGGCCAGTTCTATGAACCCAGCAACAATAGAGTCATCGTGGACACAGGTGTTTCCGGGATTGATCTTGCTATTGGGCTGCTTCCAATTAAATGTGAAGCAGCTGTAGCCCTGTATCTGCCCAGGTCACTGGAATCCATCTGAGGGGAATCTTTCTCCCATCTCCTCTCTCTCCCCACCCGAAATGGGTGCAGTTCTGCTTTTTGAAGACAGAGAGGAGTAGGGACAGCCAGTTGGCAGAAGTCTTGCCAAAAAAAAAAAAAAAAGTTGCCTTTCTTATCTCAGGGCAAAGCAATGAGATACTGCTTCAGCCACTCGTTTTCCAGCGCCTTATTTGGGGACAAGGAGGAGAGCCAGCAAAATAAGCAGCAAACACAAATTCTGTTGAAGATTGTCAGGGAAACAGATTTGACATGTTTTCCCTCAGGCAACAAAATAAACCAATGAAGCCAACGTGAGGACAAGTTCTCAAGTTTTATGGCATCGTTCTGCACACCAAGTACAACAGGGTTTCTTTTACAGAAAGGGACTGAGCTTCAAAGAAGGTGTTTTCAATAATCAGCTCATAGGATTCTAGATGAGGCTTAGGAAGGTTAACAGTGGGACACAAAGCAACTAAGGGATTTCAAAAACCTGATTGGTGAGAGCTCCCAGACAGCCCCATACCAGCTAAATGTACTTTGTATGAACTCTTCTTTGACAGTTTATTGATTCTGGACCCAAATTCCTCCAAGTCTTGGCTATCTATTCTAGCCTGCCAAAGTCTCACTTTACTTTTCCCCAGTACCTTAAGAAAGGCAGAGCTTGGCTCAAATCTGTGCTTGTCACTAGACAAAAGAAATGTGAGACTCTAGGTATTAATTTTGGGTGGTTTAAAGAGCAACCTTTTCACAAGCTTAGCGTTGTGGACAGTGCAAGCCAAAGACCTTCTGGCTGTGCCCAGCCTGTATATAACTGAAGGCATGAACACTGCTGGTCTCTGTCGCAGAATCACAGAATTTTTGAGGTTGAAAAAGATGTCTAAGATCATTAAGCCCAGCCTATGACCTGACATCACCACATCAGCTAAACCACAGCACTTGAGGACCACATCCAGTTTATCCTTAAACACCTCCAGGGATGGGGACTCCACCACTGCCCTGGGCAGTCCATTCCAATGTTTGATCACTTCTTTCCATGAGGAAGGGCTTGCTGACATCCAACCTAAACCTCCCCCAGTGCAGCTTCAGGCCCTGACCTCTTGTCCTATCACTAGTTGCCTGGGAGAAGAGCCCAACCTCCACTGGACTACAGCTTCCCTTCAGGTACTTATAGAAAGTGATAAGGTCCCCTCTGAGTCTCCTGTTCTCTGGAACCCCTCCATCCTCTCAATCTCTTTCTTGAAGTGAGGGACCCAGAACTGCCCCCAGTATTCAAGCTGAGGCCTTACCAGTGCCCAGTACAGGGGAAGAATTATATGCCCAGTCTTGCTGGCCACACTATTGCTGATACAAGCAAGGATAACACTGGACTTTTGTGCCACCTGGGCAAACTGCTGGCTCCTGTTCAGCCAGTTGTTAACCAGTACTCTCAGGTCCCTCCCTGCCAGGCTGCTCTCCAGTCACTCATCCCCCAGTCTGCAGCTGCAGGGGGTTATTATGGCCAAAATGTAGGACCCTGCACTTGTCCCTGCTAAACCTCATCCCGTTGGCCTCTACCCACTGACTCAGCCTGTCCAGCTCTCTGCAGCATCCTCCTACCCTCCAGGTGATCGATTCTCCCCCAGCTTGGTGTCATCCACGGATTTCAGTCTTTCTTGGGCTTTGTGGATACACAGGAACAGCACTAGTTCTTTTCTAAAAGCCTATTCTTTTCTCCTTTCTGCAGCTAAAATGGCCTGCAGACCTTGAACGTCATACCAGACCTTTTATGGTGTCACCGCTTCATATTTATTGAACAATAACAATCAGACTATTAATCACTACATCACAACAGTAATTATAATGTTCTAGGAACGGAGACATTAAGAAGAACAGTATTTGCTTTTTTGGCAAGGTAGCATCAGTTAACAAGTAGGATGTAGCAGGGCTATTTGATAAAGTTACTTTCATGGCTTCAAAGAGTGGGACTTCTGAACTAACTCAAGAACAACTGCCCTGCAAATTACTGCAAAGAAATCACTGCTATGCAGCTAAACCCACTCTCAGTTTCAGTATGATCTACCTCCAAATGTTGCTACGCGCTACCTCGAACCGCTTCTCTTTGTCCTTCTGCACAAAATCCATCCACAGCAATTCTTTTTTTGAATTCCCTTGGCCAACACATAAGCATGCAGCTGCTTCAGTTTTTTCCAACTCTTGCATTTTTTCCATGTGCTGTCCACCCCCACCAATCTCAGCGTTAGAGTCCAGCTGATCTTCCCTGAACACTAGCCAATCTGTCAATTGTCAGTGCCAGAAAGCAATGCAGTGGGGCTCGCTTCCTTATCCAACTTACTTGGAAGTAAAGCAGAAATACCTCTTCTGGGTTTCAGTGGAGGAGAGAAATACCTCTTACTTCATGCATGGCTCCACAAGAGCCAAGATGAAAACACCTGCATCTCTATAATCCATAGAACAACTTCAGGTTGCAAGCAGCTCAACATTGTTTGAGCTTCTACTTGTTTGTTCTCTGTATATGTGGAGTTATTATAGCCCCTATCCCAAAACAGTTTCTTTTCTGTGCCCTTCTAACTGTTTTCAGATGGTTTTATTTAGTATTTTTTAAAGGGAAGAAGAGTAAAGTAAGAAGGATAGTGAAAAATGCAAGGTTCCTTAGGAGGACTCATACGTCGAGCAGCATAACCACAACACAACAACAACTGACTGGCCGTGCTTTCTGGATGCAATGCCATCAACTGTTGTCACAAGTGTTTCACTAGACTGGATTTTTTGCACCTCATCCACAAATCATAAAATGCAAGCTATTGTAAAAAAGAGTGAGAGTAGTTTGCAGCAGTCTCCTCATTTTTAAGGTGGAACCCCAAGCACTTCTGATAGCTACAGCCCCAGCTGTAGGATAGTGGAAATACAGTCCCTGATAGGCATTTCTGGGAATCTCTTTCTTTCCAAAGGAAGCTGCATCACAGAATCACAGAATGTTCAGGACTGGAAGGGACCTCGAAAGATCATTTAGTCCAATCCAACTGCCACAGCAGGATCACCTAGATCAAGTCACACAGGAACAGGACCAGATGTGTTTTAAACATGTCCAGAGAAGGAAACTCCACAACCTCCCTGTGCAGCCCCTTCCAGTACTCAGTCATCACAGTGAAGAAGTTCCTTATCAATTTAATGCAGAATGTACTATGTTCCAGCTTATGACCATTGCTCTTTGTCCCATCATTGGATGACACTGAGAAGAGCCTGGGTCCATCCTTCTGACAACTGCCTTTTCCATATTTATAAATATTAATGGGGTCACCCCTCAGTCTCCTTTTTCTCCAAGCTCAAGAGACCCAGTTCCTTCAGCCTTTCCTCATCAGGAGGATGTTCCACTCCCTTCATCTTCTTTGCGAGTCTGCGCTGGACTCTCTCAAGCAGTTCTGTGTCCTTCTTGAACCGAGGAGCCCAGAACTGGACACAATATTCCAGATCTGTTCTCATCAGGCCAGAGTAGAAAAGGAGGAGAACCTCTCTCGATCAACTAACCACCACCCTTCTGATCCACTGCAGGATGTCACTGGCCTGCCTTTTTGGATACAAGGGCACATTGCTGGCTCATGTCATCCTGCTTTCCACCAGGACTCCTAGGTCCCTTTCCCCTGCACTGCTCTCCAACAGGTCAGTCCCCAACCTATACTGGTACCTGGGGTTGCTCTTGTCCAGATGCAAGATATTTAAATTATCTCTATTTAAAATTTCCATACTCTTCTACCGGTTCTGAACCTTGAGTAATGCAGTTTCATGACAACTCTGGATTTCTTCACCATGCCATTTTTCCTTCTTTCTGTATTTTCATCTAAGACTAGCTGACCTGTCATCAGACCATAGCAAGTGGTCTGATGCATCTCATATTTATCGAGTACAACCACAGACTCTCAAGTCAATCAGGCACTTATGCATAACAGTATAAGTTTGGTATGGTCAATGTTCAGAACAGACCCCACTGGAATTAGAGTACTAGTTCACACAAAGACACCAACCTGCCCAATACTCTAGTCTGCAGCTGGGAACAGAAGCTACCAAGTGTAGGATAATTCAGCTGAGAATCATAGAATCATTACAGACTGGAAGGGACCTTGAAAGATCATCTAGTCCAATCCCCCTGACACAGCAGGATCATCTAGACCAAGTCACACAGGAGCACATCCAGGCGGGTCTTGAACATCTCCAGTGATGGAGACTCCACAACCACCCTGGGCAGCCTGTTCCAGTGCTCAGTCACCCTCACTGTGAAGAAGTTCCCTCTCAGGCTGATGTGGAACCGTCTGTGTTCCAGCTTACAACCATTCCCTTTCGTCCTATCACTACATGACACTGAGAATAGCCCAGCTCCATCCTCCTGACACCCACCCCTCAAATATTTGTAGACATTAACAAGGTCACCCCTCAGTCTTCTCTTCTCCGAGCTAACATGCTTAGTTGTAGGCAGCAGTTTAAGTCAAACTGCTTTCAAGTATGTTTACCCCAGGGACTGGTAATTCGAAGAAGACATCACAAACACGAGACACTGCTGCTGGTAGGGGACTGCATACACAGAGATGCCCCATACTGCAAATAAGTCAAGATGGAGCAATGGCTTTTTCCCAAGTTCCCTGCCCCATGAAGTTGTTCCAAGCCTGTGATGATGTGTACAGACATATCCCAAGACTGTAATGAGCAGACTATTCTTGGAGACCTCTCACACTACTGTAGCTTTGTTCTCAAGGGCTTGCAAACAGCCAATAAATTAATAGATTCACAATTTCCAGTTGAAATGCTTTTCATGGGAAGACGATACTTTGAACCAAACGAAAATTGCTGAGGAAAGCAGCAGTTTCCTTGTCAGAAAGCTCAGAACAGTGTATTGCAGCTGTTCTGGTATAGCTTGCTTTGTTTTTCTGTTTTGCTGTAGTTGTAGACACAGGCATGTTTATTGATTTTAGTCATAACTTCCAGCTCCAGTCACAGTGTTTACTGCTCTTCCCTGTGCCATGTTGACTTTTCTCCCTCTGCCAAAGTGCTGCTTAAGCCTCCTATGAATGTATGTTCTTCCTTCTGTTTGATAGCTTTTTCTTCCTCTTCTCACCATTGATATTTAACACTGTGCTTTTATTGCTCAACATATTCCAAGAAGCATTTGGAACAAATGCTCTGTCAAAGACACTTATGTACAGTTGAGCCATATTATATTCTATATGAATCCTTGTGGATATTTCACAAACAAGGTTACATCAGCCAGATTTTCCAACTGCATTAAACATAGCTGTTTCAGACATGGTCTACGAGCTCTGCAATTAATCCTCCATATTGAAACTCACCTCATATTTGGACCATGTCACGTCTGCCCACCAGGGACAGGAGCATGACACTAACACTTTCTCCTAACAAGGATAATAATCCTATGACAGAGCAACCTGGGCCAATTTCTATCTGCAGAATGCAGGGGAAAGGCTAACTTCACAAAGCCAGTTGTTTTCTCACCATCCCTCCCTGTTTTATTGTCTGTGATACCTTCAGACAGAGACGTCATCTAAACAGCCAGGGAAAAGTCTAGGGGAGGAAGGAAGTCTGTTTCACTAATTGAGGACAACAAAGATTGCCAAAAGCCTGGTAATGGTCTTTCTTGCCTGTTTTACTTGATCAGATAGATGATGAAGCTCAGGGAATACCGAATGGCTTTTTACCTACCCAACACACTTTTCAAGGTGCATCTGCTACATTAAATCAGGTCCTTCAGGCAAAACTCAAATTCCACCTGAAGAAGAGTGGCCTGACAGAGAGGCCTGAAAAACTAGGTTGATGGCAGTCTACTGTCCTGCAATGGAGAAGCAACTAAACCTCCATGAAGAGAAGACTACAAGCTCATTTTCACCCATAGCTGGTTTAACGAGATGCTTCTTGAAAACAGAAAGAATCTGTGGCTCTTCTGATCCTGTAAAGTTAAGCAACTCTGATGTGAAGAATGTCCTCAAGTGCGAAAAAAAGCCACTTTCCACACTTGCACAGTGGATGCTTTACAATGCGCTTTTCATCTGGAACTTGGGTGGGGAAGGGCAGTTCCTCACCCAACCACTGCACTAATGCAATAATCTTGCTTAGGCACAGAAAAAGGGAGAGAAAAAAGAAAAGTGGAGAAAGTGATCAACAGTCTGTGGGCAGCTGCTTACTTTCCAATTGGTTGTCCAGGAGGGGTGTGCTCCACTTCAAATCCTGCTTGTCTCAGTACATCAATCACAGTGTTGTTACCCAGGAAGTGACCTAAAATACAGGTAGAAAATAGCACTGTCAATCAAACTGCTCTTCTCACTCACTGAAGTTTCTCCTGTTGGAACAGCAGGCTTGGGAGGCAAGTTTAGTGGAAGCTGTCTCAGCTCCAAAAGCAAGAAAAGTACGTTATACAATTTGCTGTCATTCAGACTCAGCTATTCACCCTGGAGCTTGCTGCAGCTTTTGGTGATGGCCAGAGGAAAAGACAATGTTACAGCACGATATGGTCTGTTTTGATCCTATTTACCTCTCCCTTCCCCTGCTTGGCCAAGGGATTGGGTGGATGAAAGAAAACCTAGATTAATTGCTAGTCTTGTCTTCCACTGCAGCCATTTTTAGTATATGTATGAACTAAATAAACTCCTAACATGGATATCAGAATGACCCTGCAATAGCAAGATGTGTATTATTAGGGCTTTGACTCATTAATTGGAACAACTTACAACCCCAGGTGTCCACTCTGCCCATCATCAGTCACAGACATCTGCTTCATGAAGAAGCTCTGAGGCTGCTGTGCTGCACACTCAGTGCTTATCTACCTGAAATAGCAGCAAGTCAGGAATTGCTTCATCAAGTGTTCAGCCACCTGCACAGCAGGACCGGGAGGAGCTGGGATGGTAACCTTATCTCTCCCAAAACAGGAAGATTCAGTCCTGTAAATCAGGGCTCTTCAGTAGAAGTGTAAAGGTCACATTCCTATTCACAGAAGTAACAAAGAGCCCAATAAGTATTGCAGCATGTACTGGCCTTGAAAGCGTTTACTTAAGGGCATCCTAGACACTTGAGATCTGAACCAAATCCCACTGGAGTCAATGGGAGCCCTCAAACAGCTTTGGGTACAGACTCAATAAGGCAGTGTAATCCCTCTGAAGCTTTCAACTTATTGTCAGCGTCCCACATTGTTTTCAGGATGGGTTAGATGTAAAATGTAAAGAGGCAAGAAGTCCACTAACAGGTTTATTAAAATCCACACAGCCCAATAACATGCCTCCAACTGCAGCCTGTGGTGCATGTTAAAGGAATATAAACGTGTCCATTAATGCCATTGAGAAGAGAGAGAACAATTCTCCTCCATTAAGTCCATTAGCTTCTAGCTCTGCACAGCTGAGCGACTCCATTTACATCCAGGTCATCACATTTCACTGCTAGCTCTGAATAGACCAATTCACCACAAATGGGCTTAAGACTCCACCTCTGTGTAATTTTTGCCCCATCACATCCTGCACCAGTGAGTTCCACCATGTGGCATGTGTGAAAACATGCTCCTCAGGTTTGCTCCTTCCTCTTGAGGATTGAGTGCTTGCCTTGAGCACAGTGTGTTTGCAGGAGATGTTTGTAACTGCCCAGATCCATAGCAGAGCCAAACTTTGCATAGCAAAAGCAAAGCAGGATGAGCCTCTCCCCATGCATGCCACTGCACAAGGAGCTAGCACATCCTCAGCAGAATCCTCTAGGACACTTCCTCCATACTGCACAGTCACTACAAGTTAGAGAATAACTCAGTCCTAGTATCCCCTAAGCCTCTGTCTCTCTGCTCACACTGCCAACAAGGGTGCTAATTCGCATCAGTTGTGGGAACCATGTAGTCATATGGCTTTTAGTGAGACTTGCAAGCACTGGTAAGAGCTTTTAGCCAAAAGACATTTCTTTAAACGATTAAACGTACGTTTGCAGAGCCCTAGTGTGTTCCAGGATTCCTCCACTTCCTTTTAAGAAAACTTAAACTTTGATTTTCCCTGACTAAACCACTTACAACAAAAGCCAAAGGAGCTGAAAGCAGTCCCAAGAATGTGTTACACACCCTCAGAGATTCAAGAAATGAGACATTTGTGAGTGATTAACTGGATTTGATCATATCCTGTTTTTTTATGCAGTGGCCAAGGCAAACAAAGGTCCCCATTCTGTCACTGGCACAGCGACACTGAACAACCAAAGTCAAAGGTGTCAAAGTCAGAGATGTTTCTGAGTCTACGTTATAACACTCCCTGAATTGAAGTCTTAAATGCCAAGTGATTTCTTAATGTAAACAATCTTCCTAAATCCAGGAAATCTTTGACATCAAGAGAGTATAAAGGAACCTAGTTTTAACCACTTTAAACACAGGGAAAAAGAGTACTCCTACAAAATGCCAGCTCTTCTGTAAAACCTGTGCCTCCCTTCAAGTGATGGATGATGACCAAAAGGTGATGCTTCCTGCAAATCCCATTCCTGCCCCCTGTGTGGAGATGATTATCATGATGATGAAAGCAGCTAGCTCACAGGACTGGCAATCTGCAGTGCGGGTTGGCAGAACAACATGAGAGTGGCAAGACGGGCGTTTCCACAGGAGAAGTCACTGGGAGCTGTTCAGCCCTCCGCTATAGCCCTTCCTCTTGGGAGCTGTCCGCAGCCATTCAGAACTTGTCTTAGATTTGGGCTTCAATTACAGTGAACAGGGTTGGTTCTTGCCAAGGTAAAACCACCCATATGGGAATGAGTGTGCCCAGGACCTACCCTAAGATCAGGGACTGAACTTCCATCTCCTTAATCTCTGCTCCAAGCTCAAGGTTTATTCCTTCCTTCCTGCTGTTCCTAATGTGAAGGGATACCAGATTTCACTAAAAAACCCCCACCAAACCCCAAATTCCCAAATAGATTAAAATCTGAATGATAAACTTCAACGTGAACATTGTTATTTCTTTTTAGTCTACAACTCTACACATCATAAAGTATTTCAAATGCCTCAGTTCAAGCAAAAGAAAACAAATCAAAACAAACAAACAAATCAAACCCAAACCCCACCTTCAAGCTGACTCCCAAACAATTTCCCAATTCACATACATGTATATATATAGACCAGCTCTGACTTCTCTTGGTTTTCTCTGCTCAGTCTGAATCCACATAACTGTGACTAGATCTGTTTATTTTACATCATGTTGATGCCTATGATCAACTCAGTACATACACTACAAGCAGCTTGAAGTCTCTGCCTTGGTAATGGAAAAAATGAAAATAATTTAGGTTGGAAAAGACTATTAAGATGATAACATACCAAGAATTAACCTAACTGTACCAAGGCCACTGCTAAACCATGTCCCTAAGCTTCAAATCGACACAAATTTTAAACATATCCAGGGATGGTGATTCAACCCCCTCCCTGGAAAGCCTGTTTCAATGCCTGACGACTCCTTCAATGAAGAAGTGCTTCCTAATGTTTATCCTAAACTGGGTGCAACACGCATGCTCAGACCAGCAGCCTTCCTACCCAAAACAGACATCTTGCCAACAGAGATCCACGGTCTTCTGCAGCAAGGAAATTCTCAGGATCAGGGTTATGTTGAAGAGGCTTGAGGAGAAAGGTGCTACTTGAGAATTCCAGTTCAGGTGGTTAAAGTGAAACAGGAAAACACCCTCAGGTCATTGTGGTGGTTACAGGGTTAAAGAGCCCCTGGAAGAAACGGCTTGGCTTGCCTCCTCACAATTACCCTGGCCAGATCTAAAATTCAGGAAAATTTTCCATATGAAAAGTTTCTTACATGAAACTACTCTCCTTGATCACATGCAACTTGAGATAAGTATTCACCTGTTAGACACTGACAGCAGCGCTGTCGATACCATGGCATGTAATAAAAAAGTAAGACAATTAAGCTCGGCACCAGCGAAAAACATCAAATCCCTGCCTCTGGCTGCCCATATGTGCTAACACAGTATCTAATAATTGCCAGACTTTTTAATAACATCAGTGGATTTCATTTTTATTTGTAGATATGCAAAGAATGAATTTTACATGTGTGAGAATGCTTCTGCTGAACACTTACAACAAATTCTCTGCCTGCCCTGGGAACTTTCTTTAAAGAAAATATTGGGAAAACGTAAGTATTGAAAAGTTAGTGCAACTAGAAGCACATCAGAAAGATGAAATAGACAGGAGAATGCTCTTGTTTCTCTGTCACTATTTCCGTCTAAACCTGAATCAACTAATCCTGCAGTATTAACCAAATTTACCTTGACAGCTGATGAAAACTGGATCCAAGAGGTCAAAACACAAACTGCCCCAGGAAATCCATGCAAGTGTGGGAAGAGAAGAGAAAGCAGACATAAGAGATTTTCTAGATAGGGACTTGAAGTGAAAGTCTGTCCTTAGGCATGGAGATCTGTAGTACAGTCTCCTCTAATTATTTAAAATAATAATAAAAACCCCAACCACAAAGCTCCAAGCCAGGCGTGGATGCAGTCCTTCCACCCTCTAAGGAGATCCTCCTCATGGGTTTTGCCTGAGGACAAGACTCAGCATTCAACACTGAGTTACTTCATAGTTGAAACTCAAGCGCTGTGGAGTGGGTAGTGTGGCTCATTGCACTTGGGGGATGTTTCTTCATTACATTTGATGAGGCCAAGATTTTTCTCCTTTCACTAGTCTTGTTTTCTCAAGACAGAGGATCTGGAGACATTGTAGGAACACACTACACAGCATGGCTGCTAACATTTCTCAAACACTCTCCATTCCTGGTTTGCTGTTTATTTTTCATTAAGAGCTGTGCTTTGGACTACACAAAGCAGATGCATGCAATGCATTTCCTTATCTCCCCAAGGTTTCATTTTTCACCAGAAGTAAGAAAGAAAGAATAAACCACTTTGTTTTTTTGCTAAAAGGTAAAAAAATGCACAGCTTCCTTAAAGCATGCGCGGGCACACGCATTGCTGAACAATGCAATTTGTTCCTTTCTTAATGGAATACCCCTAGGCAGAGAGAAATACCCTCCTCAGCCAACCGTAACAGCCACGCATTTTAACTGACCACAGAAACCAAAGCTCTCCTTCAGCATCTCAGACATGCTAGTGACCACCATCAATAGCATACCTAGGCATAAGGTTGCATCCCTCAGTAGTTAAATGAACTTGGGTGCTCCTGCATAGGAAAATATAACTGTTTTGAGGACAGAAGCAGAAAAGATGTTTTTAAGGAAATGTTATGTACTTTATCTAGGTGTAGAGAGCTACTACAAATTACTTTGTCTCTTCGTTTCACAATTCTTTGTTCCATGGCTTAGAAGGATAAAGGGGTACAAAGGAGCAGGAGATAATTCCCTCACAAAGGACCTCCATCGCCAGAGCCTTTGAAGTTGTGCTAAAAAAGCCTTGCTAGCCCATTAGCTGACACACAGCAGAAACCTGAACTGTTTCCATGCACACTACAAGCAGAGCTATTTTCTGCGCAATTAGTCATAAAAAGGGCCAATGTAAACTGTGTCGGGAGGTCTCAATTCTTTACATTCTCCACGCGGTGAATCAGACGTTCTGTATAACGTTTTGTTGCCATTTAGACCTTGGGCTGCTTTGCAATCAGGAGGCGGCAGCCTCCTTTCCTCCTCCTCTCTTCACACAGATTTTCAAGCCCCTTGGCACCACCAGAGTGTTTATGGTAGTCTGGTTCACAAGACTTAGTGTAGGCAAAAATGCAAATGTTGAAAGCTGCACATTCACAGCTAGGGCAAAGGCTGGTTCCTTTGCTTGCCATCTTCAAAACTGTCTCTCCACTTCTGTTCTGAAACTGACTATTTCAGAAGCTGAGTGATGAATGTGTCAGGAAGAAGCTGCAGTAAGGAGCTCCAGCAAACAGCCCATGCAGTGGATTTTGTCTGAATTTTCTAATTTCTCCATTTTATCATGCCATTCTAATCCATCAGTCTCTGAGTAACAACATGAATCTACCACAGGGAATCACATAACATCCCATATTAGTGTTTCCTGCTATAGCAGATGTCCCAGACCTATAACAGGGAACCAGTTTTGTGGATAAACCCTCCAAATTTTTAATTCTCTTTCACTCCTCCCCCAGCATCACAGCTGCTTCCATCCCTGTATCTGGTCTCGAAAAATAGAAGGCTCTTTCGCCCTTTCTCATGGTGACTCAGATTTAGACCTCTAGAATAAGTATCTTGAGTCTACTTTGACAATGAGGAAACACTGGATTTGTGTACTGACCTTACTTCAGCAAGTTGGATACAGATGTACCTAAAGGTCTCCTCCCCCTTCTAATCCAATGTTTCTCATCAGAGCATAAAGAATGACACCAGGTAACCAAAGAGGTGGCTGATGTGCAGCATCAAGTAATGAGTATGATGTTAGGCCTGCCTGGAGATTTTTAGATTTTACTGATAACATGGATATTAAACGCTTGTGTGGATCCAGTAGGGAATTTTCAGGGAACAGCTGAAAGAGTCCTAAGTGTCCTCCCACTCTCCTCAGTTAGCATTCAGCAGTGTGAGCCACACTCCACACCAGAGAATAAGACATGCAGTGAATACAACATCACCATTCTAAACGCAACCCTACCCACACCTCAGACAGACTGGATTGAACAAACTATTTCTAGATGCTGGTATTTTGGTTCAAATCAAGAGCTGTACATGGTTTTTCCAAAGAGAAAGTGACAAAGTGATTTTCATGGATACAAGACAGCACCAAGCACGCCATGGGACAACCTCTGGGTAGTAAACAGCATCCAAGCTACATGCATAGCAACAAGGTCTTGGTTGAGTGAATTGGCACCCCACAGAAGCTCAGCAGCCCCAGAGACCATCCCCATTATGTCTGCTGATGCTGCCTCAAGCTTTCCTGTCCTTTGTGCTCAGAGAAATCTGGAAACTCTGCACCACACCTTCCACAAAAGTCTGTTACCCCAGCTTGCTGGCTTTCTCTCCACTACAGGACAGTTTTGCACTTGGAAATTTCAGTAATATGCAAAAAAGCTGGAGAGGTAGGGAACAAATTTCTTCCTCCCCTGTTTGGCAGGACTTGAAATATGCCTTAAAAATACGCTGTACAAGCCACGAGCAAAGGCCTTGTAAAGCAGCCTTACATTATAGCCTTCTTACATCATGCCACCCCTTCTCCAAGGCACATGGAGAAATCATTTTCCTTCTCTTATTTGAAGTTACTCTCTGCAGTTGTGAGGAACTGACTCAGAGTTGCTTTTTGGACAGGCATGGGAAGCAGAGCAAAAAAACATAAAAGGCCAAAGCGTGCAGCACGAGAACATCCAGCAACCCTCCCATGGCTCTCCTTTATTCCTTCCTTGCCTGTAGTCACCTCTCTCCCTTCTCACATGTGAACACTTACAGAATATGCTCTGGAGAAAGGCCACACCATAGCTGGGGAGAGAAGGGAGCAATGAGGGGCCAGAAGTTAAGGGGGTTTTCCAGATTGACATCAGGGTAATGAAGCATGGATTTGTATTTCCCTGGAGTGTCTTTGAGATCAGCAAGGCAATGCTATACTCAGAGCATCTCAGTCTGAAGGACAGATGGACTCCCAACCTTTTCTCACCACCCATTGACAAAATACACTACTCTCACATCTCCTCTTCTGCTGTTCCTCTCAGCTTAGCCTCTCTGAGCATCCCTACTATTGAGAGCATGGAGCTGTTCTGGTGGCACCCAAAAGTCACACTGGAAATCCTTCTCTGGAAGCAGCTTTCAGTGCAACACACAGAGTCCTCAACAGACTCAGCACCAGTTCGGACTGAGCTCACCAATTTGGGACTGGTGCCACCATGCTGGCACAGCTTCTCCACTTTTAGACCCAATGCAGAGTCATTGCACAGGCTCAATGCTCTGAGTGCTGTGCTATGCTGGAAGCATGTACACAACTCCCCTTGCAGACTTGCCATAAGCCCACAAACATAGGATGACAATTATTTACTTTTTTAACCACTCCCCTCCCCCTTTTTTGGCCAAGTCTGAACCAGCTGTGTCACTTACATTAAAGAAAAACAACACGAGCGAGAACTAAAGTGAGGTCACCTCTCAAGCATCTTCTGCGGCCTCTGTCTAAGACCGCAGCAGCAACTGAGTGTGTTAGACCAACCCAACAACAGGGTTTCTAGTGCTTCAGGCATTTCAAAATGAAGCTACTAGTCTAAGCCAGTCAGTCTCACTGGAGAGGATGGGCACCTCCATGGAGCAATTAATTCCAACATCTCAAGTACCAGGTTTGGGAAGAAAGTAAGACCTCTCTGCAATTCCCTCTTCATTGACCATATGAGTTTAAAGAGCTCCTTTAGACTCAGTATCTATCAGACATGGCATGATGGACCACCAACCTATCATACCACTGCCCAGAAGCTCCTGAACACTGCACTGAGCCTTCTGTCCTTCTCTGTTCTGTCCTGTTCCCCATCTCGCTTGCACGCCAGAGTTTGCAATGGAGGGGCAGCTGTGCTGACTTGTGGTGGACAAGATGCTCTGGTTAGTTGAGACCTTTGGGATTGTTTCATATTCTCTTTGCTTATATGACACTGGAGAAGTTTCCTACAGAGAGGAGGTCCAATTTTTGAATGACCCTTTTGGTATATATTCTTAAATAAGCAAGTCACTGGGCCAAGGATCCAACTTTAAAGGACAGAGGGAGGTAAATGAGGAGCTCACAATATCCTGCTTCCCAGGATGATGAGACACTAAGAATTCAGTCCCTTCCTGACTGTGCGAAGGAAAAGGTCCCTCGGGGGGTAAACAACAAAGCCTACAATCTGGAAGTCTTTCTTTTCTAGAATGCAGTTGTGTTTGCCTAGGATACTTATCAGGAACAACTTTTCAGGACAAGGAATCTGTAAGCTGTAAGAGGGAAATGCATGGGTAGGTCTGAAGTGAAGGTTTGCTTGTCCCCAGATTTTACTGTGAGCGAAGACAGGACCTGCTCAGCCTGAGATACTGTATAGAGGATGGTTAACAGCATTTTCCCCTACAGCCGAATGCTGTGGCAAAATGTTGTTTGAAACCCTCTTTTCTACACAAAAATGTGAAGTAAGGTGTGACTGGAGGTGTGTTACCAGACATGGAGCTGTGAGGACAGAGAATATACCGGCACCCCTTGTGTGACCCTCTCCAATGGACAGGGCCAATATACAAAAACTTGAGAACAGTCAGGGTGCTGAGACATCTCTAAGAGTGGCACAACCCGCTGGGACCATTAGATCACTCAAGTGCAGACAGTCTGGTATGAAATGGACTGTCTGTATGATGCTGTTTGCCAACTGTCATTCACACCTCAAACAGCAAGGAAATGGGTAAGGAAATGGGGTGTCTCTATTTTTGCCCGAGATGCCTCATTAATGTGCTTGCAGCCTTGCTGAAGTAGACAACATGCTCCCATCTGAACCAAAGCTATCAGCTCTTTTCACATAAGCCACTGCCGGCCCCCCGGACAGCCGCCACAGTAAAGTCCCGACAGCTGGCGCTGGGCAGGTAACCTCCAAGCAAAGTGTTTCATATCCCATTGCAAATCCCACAAGCCATCCTGAGCTAATCTGGAATGCACATGGACCTGCTTGCCAAAGCCAGGCAGGGTTAGGGTAGGGGAAAGAAACTTCAGTACCTCTCTGCTCCACACTCCTACTTTGCAAAGAGGGTAACTGAAGTTGTTACTAAACACCAACAATGACTTGATGGAATCTGAGCTCAGAGCAGCTTTGAGTCCTGCAAAATTCTTTGGGAAACAGAACAGCTTTTTGTATGTAGAGCAGCTCATTGAGCTTCTATAGATATTTCTGAGGGACGGTGCAGCAAGGACCAGATCTTGCAGGAGCTCAGCTTTTCTCAGGACACTATCACAAAATGCACCATCTCTGCTCATCTCAGGCAAATGTTTCTGGGCAGGTAACAGGGATGTACTTCGCAGCTTGCTGTGGGAAATAAACAGTGGTGAGGACTCTGGAATATCACTGCAGGCTCTAGGAATCAGAAGTTTCTTCCAGAGTGGGACTGCTGAGTTTGTCTAATCCATTTTTTTGGCCTTACGGATGTATTTGGCTTCCTCAAGACCCCATGGTTGCAATACAATTATACCCTGTGTGACACAGCACCTTTCATCTCTATGTTGAACCTGCTCTCTGATAATTTCTTCAGGCTCCCTCCAGTTTTTCCAGTTAGCACAAGATGGCTGGAAACTGGATTATGGAATTTTAATCTTGCTCCAGAGTGAGATTAAACCACAGCAGGAAAGTATGTTGGGTCAATGTCTGTCAAATCTGTCAAAATATTTTAAAAGACTATAAGACAGGCTGTCATCTTCTGTTTGAAAATGAGTTTGAAATCCACAAGTCAAAGCTCCCAGTTGACAGCCCACGGACTCCTGCTTGTTCTTTCTGGTTTTGACCTTACATTCAACTACTTTATGGACTACACTGGTTTCTTCATGTTTTCTAGGAACGCTTTTCTGCTGGCTTATTTAGACTGCGGGTGTCCTGCAAGTGAAAAACATGGTGATGTCACAGCACAAGACACAGTGATTCCTTGCAAACTGTTGGCCCCATAAAGTTTATAGACATGGGAAAAACGCTGTGCTGGAGCAGAGCCCTACAGGCACAGGAAGGCTGAAGTCATCCCTGTCTGACATTTTTAAAAGGGAACTTACCAAGAAAACCAAAACCTACCCTCGTTAGCATCTTTTCAAACAGAAAAGCTTCATATTTGATATGAACATTGATAGGTTCACGATCTTCCCAGAAAAAAAACCGGCTGGCCACTGGATGTCACTGTTGTTGCAGGAAAACACCTTGGAAAGTTCACAAGTCAGGCTGTCAGGTGAAGTCACCCAAACCTGGAAATGTCTTTTTATTTCAGTTACCCTGCAGAGGACTGGGGGTACTTGGAGGCTGCCCAGCCAGTGCCAAAAGCTGGAGGCAATAGACACATCGTGAAGATGAAGTCTCCAGCAGTGTGGGCTGTCAAGTCCTCAATGGAGGTCACGGACCCTGACTCACTCTTGCCTAGATGCATGTTCCCTCTTATTGCTGTCTGCCACATGATTTTGCCAAGATGTGTCCCCACATGCCAGTCTGGTGTCCCATCTGGATTTAATCCTTACTCTTCTGTCATAGAGAGGAACAAACTGCAGCAAGGACGTTTCCAAGCTTGTCTTTGACTGTGGATTAAATGTAGATGAAGTTTTGCTCTGTGGTTTTAGATGGTGCTGCTGAAAGGGCAGCTGCCTGAGTTTCAAGGTTTGAGCTAGTACTTCTGTTGAAAACAGCTATGTAAATAATTTGCCTCCTTTGAATTATACCAGGCATCTCCAAATCCACTCAGCCACACAGAGGAAATTTGCCCTAAAACACTTTCTTGAGACTTTTAATTCAACTAAAAAAACTCAGCACCAACGTGGTGAGCCTTGACAGTGTGGGCAATGGACTTTTCAGAGCACTTGGAGGCTGTAGGCTGAGGCTCTTCCCTCTGTGAAAGCAGAGGACACAAGTCCCATTAGTCCACAAAACTTTTCCAGACTGGGGTCACCAGGTGCAGACGGTGCTGCTGGGGCAATTCAGGAGGTGTAAAGTAGGACTTGCTTCCAACCTTACACTCCAAGCTCAAGGCTTGCTGCCTGCTCTAACACCAGAATGCAAAACCACAACACAAGGCAGATCAAATCAACCCACTACTGCCCCTGAAAGGAGAACAAAGGCAGAAACACACCACATACATTTGTTATGCTGCTTCATAGGGTGTTTCAAGACCCTCAGATACATGTGGTGTGGGAAGAGATCTAGAGTACCTGCATATGGAGATCTGTCTCTCTTAGAGGGCAAAGCATGCCCAAGGCTGTGGAATAAGAGAAAACTGAGCTAAAGGTACCCATTTTATTCCATCTAAATGTCATCAGGATCAACTCTGCCTGGGCACGATAGATCATATCAGCTTTGACCCTAAGGATTTTGATACAAATAGAAGAATCTCCACAGGATGCTCTGGCCATCATATTTTCAAAACATTAGAAGACTCCTTGCCCACATCTTTTTAGCATTATTTTTTTCCTCTAAAAGCAAAACAGAAGGGAAAACACTTTGGGAAGGACAGACAGTCCTTTGGCTAACGATCATGTGGTAGAAAGAGTGGAGGTTTCTAGGTAGCAACGGCAAAGACTCTGCTAGGAGGGTTAGTCAATCTTAATCTATCAAAGAGGCCATCTGTATAGTGGGAAAAGAACACAAATTAGTCCTGTGGTGTTTACTGTCTCAGCTGTAAGGGTGAAGACAAAGAGTGGTCACTCCTAAGCTCATGTGCCACCTCTCTTGAACTTTCACAACCCAGCAGTGATGAGCTCAACCCTGCAAAGGCTTTCCTTCTGTTTGTAAGCTACTCTGTGCGTGCAGACAGTCTTACACATCCCTGAGCGCAAAGGATCACTTGGCTCACAAATGTTTAATTTAATTGACCCAAAGTCATGAGACACTGTAGTCCTGGAGTACTAACTTCCACATGTTATACCTGCAGAGAGGTTCCTCTTACTACAAATTCATTCCTAATTAGACTATCAAATGTGTATCTACATTTCACTCAGTGCTATTTAGCTTTGTGAATTCCTCCCACACAGACCCATTCTCAGCCAAACATCCTGACTACTCTCAGTTTAGGTTCTTTTTCTGTGTAACTGTATAAACACTAAGATTTTCCGTATACATCCATGTTTTGAGCAAGCAGAAATAGTTGATTTGAATCACCATTGCATTACTCTGGTTTTACACTGGTATAAACACCAGTCGTTTTCATTGTTATCTGCTGCTGCCCAGCTGTGAACACTGAGGCAAAAAGAGCAATAATGAAGATAAGAACAATTTATCTCAGTATCTCTCTCATGCTATCAGCCCAGCGAGCTGACCCTTGCAAACCCAAAAAGAGGGAGATTCAGCAATCCTGTTAGTCTTCCATTACATGGTTGTCCACTCCGACACGTGGTCACATCTTAAAGTTGAGTTAGTTATTATGGAGTCTAGAAACCTCAAAAGACACGCGATGGATTCTGAAAAACATTGTGGTTATGTGGGTTTAAGCATGCTTAAGGAATATGTGCAAATCCAAGCAAACAATCCGCGCTTTCACGGCCTTTTCTGCTAACACACGAGCGTGTGCTCACATCGCCAGGCTTGCACTGCAATTTGTAGCTCTGTTATTTGCAGCCTTCATTAAAGAATAACAGCCCCTGTTTGAATATCACAAGGGAAAATTGTTCGCACATGTGGACCAAACAGACACACCAAGGCTGCACCCTTACGGTTTCTGAGTGACAGGCTTAATAAGATTACACTTGATCTTTCTCTTAATAAAGCTGGATGACATTCAAGCAAAGCCCGGGTTTTGTTTTAATGGTACATTAAGGGAAGCCAGAGTTTGGCACAGCTGGAAGCCTGAACCATTGACCAAAACTTGGCACTGCCAGCACTCCCTCACAATCTCAGCCCTCACATAATGAATATTTATATCTATATATACACACACAGACACATATATTAAATACCTATCATTAGCTGGTCAAGGTCACCACTCTGGGTAGCGGAGCTGGATGTAATACCCAGAATGATGATGGCTCTTGTGTTATGAATCGCACAAGTTAAGCAACCCACAGTTTACAGAGCCTGCAGCATGATGGACTGCATTTAAACCACGCGTACCAAAAGGAAAGAGAGCAACTCCAAGAAATAACAAAAGCAAAAGAGAAGTGTCATCGCCTTACTCTTCAAACCTGAACCCGGCAGAACACGCAGGCTCCTGCTTAACTTTAGTAACACCAGCAGCCTCAGCCGGCTCCAGGGGAAGCAGTCATTTGCTTGAGATAAATCAGGGCTCCCGCGTTTTGAAGCATCGTGGGTTAGAATTTAACCAGTGTTAGCTGAGTCACACTGCTTTAACCCATCACTGCAACGGATCCAAAGATTGGAAAAGACAGAAGACAAATCGCTCAGAGGAACATGGAAGATACAAGACTGAATTGCTATTGGGAGGGGAAGGGGTAAAAAATGGAAAGAAAAACAAAAAAATAGGAAGACAAAAACAATCCAAAAGACTTTGCTTTTGGAAAATGAAACTTCTTCAAGGACACCCTGAGCAGTCCCAACTTCCCATTCCCTCATCTCTGTCAGCTGTTACACTACGGGTACAGCTATGCCCCTGCCTGTGCTCAGGCTGCATGTCTGTGTGCCAGCATTACAGGTAAGTCAGTGGGTCTGAGACTTAAACAGAGAGTTCATGATGGAGCTGGGAACTGGAGCAACACAGGGTGGGGATGGTTTCGACTGTGTAATTTATCTCCCCAAGAATTTATTTGGGGGATAAACAAAACAGTTCCCAAATTACATTTGCTGAGGAATACTGATGAGGAATTTAAGGGCATTGAAATACTGTCTTTTGCTATTTCCAAAACAAAAGAAAGAAAACCCCTTGGTTTTATTTCAAAGAATTCAGAAATAATTCACTGAAATGTAATATACGTACATTTAATTCCAAAAGGAACACAAGCATGGACATTAAATTAAACAATGAAACACTTTGCACAGCCTAAATTTTCTTCCAGCTTTCAGCTTTTGTTTTGGTGAGAAAATGAAAACATTTTTGTTCAGCACTGACCCAATATAACTTTTCCTTCAATTATCTGGCTGAACCAGTAAAACAAATAATAAATAATTTCCACCATGTTAGACTGAGCCCAGGTCTCTGCTGATGTCTGCATTCCCCATCCTCAGCTTCTGTCTTTAATTTGAGATCTATGGGTAGTATCTTAATGCCTGAGCATGGAGCGGGGACCTTCTCTGGCTATTAAGGACACATCCACGGGCAAGTTAAGGCAAACTCACTATCTCACCATTGAGAAGCAAACTGTCATGGGTGCCCGGTAGAGAGGAGAAGACTCTGTAAAGAGTCATACCTCCTTCCCTTAATGTCAATAATGAAACCCCACTTTACACGACAGAAAAGTACACAAAGGAACTCCTTCCATGTGTCTTTAACTCAAAGCTCGTAGAATCACTTCAGGACCTATGTACCTGTCCAGTCCAGCTCTTTACTCTTATTTAGCACGCTTAGGAGTTTCATCTTCTGTCCTACCTGAACAGAAGCTTGCTGAAACCAACAGAAAAATGCCTAGAAGGCAACTCCTGTGTAATCCGGGGTCCTTACTTGCAGCTGCTTTAGAAATAGAGAGCACTGAGCTCCATGCATTTAGAAGTGAACAGAATGTGAACGGGAGACAAGATCCTCTTGCCTGAGCAGAGGCCCATGTTAATAAATAAAGGCACCAAGAGACTATGTGTTCTGGCAGGAAATCAGCCAATAATCTGCTTCAGTAATTATCTGCTCCCTTTGCTGGAGGAAACTGAGATAGTCCTTAGCTGAAATAAGACATTCACTGCTGACCCTACCAGAATTTTGGTGTCCTAACCCTGCAGTAATTTTCATCCCACCGAACTCCACCTATAAAGCTCTCTCACTATATTCTGGCTGACTGTTCTGGGCTACTATACAAGCCCTCTGGCACTGGCCTATCCCAGATTTCTCCCAACCTCCACACTTCTCACAGCCAAGATTCTGCAGGAAACAAAACACTTTTCATTGGGGCCAATTAGCTTAAGAAAGTCAAAAGAAGAAAAAAAATCAAAAAGCTTTGGGTCAGTGACAAGAGCAATATACAGGCCAAAAAAATGAAAGGGACTTGTTCTGAAAATGTTTTCTACTATGTCAGAGCCAATTCCCAATGGAGTGGAAACAAGAAAAACATTCCTAGAGAGATTCAGGGTCTGTCTTGAAATCCCGGGGCACTTTAAGAAGTCTCACTTTCCCCTCTGTCTCATTCCTTTCTGAGGTACATCATGAGACTCCAGAAAGAGGACAACGAGTCAAGAGATATGTACAGTGGTCCCAGGCCATAGTAGTGCTGTGGCTGAAGTCACAATGAACCAAGGGTGGAAAGATCCTACAGTAACTCTCCAAAGTCTCTTTTACTTTTGAAGGAAAAAAATTGAATCCAAATTCTGTCTGAAAGTGTTTGAGATACTGGGACTACTCCTCTCAAACACTGTTTCCCTGCAAAGTAACTGCTCTGTTCTCCCCATCTTTATAAGAAGTACAATCCACTTTCCTCCCAGGAGGACTCATCTGTCTCATTAGGTACCTGTATATTGATAAGACTACTGATGTCTGAACTTTGGAATGAAGTTCAGGATACCCCAAACACTGGTTTTCCCACCATCACCAAAATGTTCCTCACTGACTTCACACAGAGGACAAGGTACCCCATGAGAGCAGCAGAGACCTCCTTTTTCCATGCTTCTAGATGTCAGATTTACAAACTCATTGCTATTAGAACTGGAGCTCACCTTTCAAAGCGTTTGAAGTATTAATTCAGAGGATTACTGAATATCAGTCTTAGAGGATCTAAGGCCACTATCAGGAGAAAAAACATCACTGCTTTCCAGCTGAGCTTTATTTGATGATGGACTTGGCACTTCCTAATCTCTTTGGAAAATAAATGCCACATGGCATCACAATATACTAAGCAGGGGACAGTCAGGCTCACAGCAAATGATTCATAGTGGCATCTTTTAGGTTAGTTTTTTGTCGCTCTTCGTAGGACAATGCCACAAGTTGATCTTGAATATTTCACCATGAGAACAAAATATTCCTCCTGACATCTAGCTCTGCGTTTGTGAGTTCATTTTTTCTGATGATTAATTCTGAGTTCATGCAGAGTGTGTTCAAGATTACATGGATTCATATTCAGTTGACCATATCTGAGAGGATTATTTTAGTGTACCCCAGTTTATGGCCCATGAAACACAATCCCTCTTGTCTCTGTTTCTCTCTCTCTGCCAGCAGCATTATTCTAACAACCAGTACTGGGAAAGTATATTATCAGCGTAAGAGCGGAAAACAGTTATTTTTCTCTATGAAAACCAGTGAAAAGTCAGTGCCTTATGCTTAGCTCTGCTCTCAGTGCCAACAGCCAAACAGCAGCTGAAGAGCAGAAATTAGGATCCAATCCTGTTACCTTTTCTTAACAAGCATGAGCTAATTAGAAACCCATCCCACTGAAAGAAGCAGAGATTCTCACAGAGTTGTGTTTACTGTGCAGCAACACAACTTTTAAAAAAGAAAAAAAGGCATTTATCCCGTGGTTGCCTCTCAAAGCCACAGCCCAACCTATTTCCTGGTGTTGTACTAAGGGAACTAGAATGTGGAGCATTTCTAATCCAGAAAAAACCGGCACTGGTCAGTAACTCTGGAACCAACAAATAACCATCTGTCTGGATCTGCAGGCAACCTACAATATGCCTGTGTTTTGTTAAGTAGCCTAATTCACACAACTCAGGAGCTGAACCAGTGCCTCTGCCTGCATACAACCTCATCTGAACAAACAGGTGATGTCACTTGCTTGTGAGAAAGAGAAGGATCTGAACTACAACCCTAAAGTAAAAACCATAGCAATGACCCATATTCAGCTACTGATTTTTAGTACCATTACTGCTGCGACGAGGGTTGCAGGGACTTTCTTTTGGTACCATCACGCATCTCTTCCACCCTGTGTTACCGAGACAGCACGCGGAACGCAGAGGTTAGACACACAGTCTTACTTCCAAAGAGAGAGCCTTTCACAACCCCTTGGCAATTTTCTTTTTCTTTGACTGATGCTGTCAACACATTATCTGAAGTCTGCCTCCGAGTGCAAGAGCTCGGTGTGAGTGTTTGCATTGCACTTGTGCGTTACGCTACACCCATGCTTGGGCACCCTCTGCCCCATCACTCACCGACCCCACTTGCTAATCACTTGACTGCCATTTGGATGAAGCCCAACTTCAGCCCTCTGTGAGTACAGAACAGTCAAGGAACGAAAGGTAGCTCTTTCAGCTCAGTTTTCAGCTGAGATTCAGTAAGCTGTGTGTTTACCGAACAGCGAGCTTTCCTGTGAATCCTGTGCTTATGGGAAAGGTCAGATGCACAGGCTTTCTCTTTCCTTTTGTGTAGCTCTCTGATATGCTCTCTGCAGCACACTTCTCTTGCAAAAGACGACTGTTTTTCAGTAACTAATAAATGCGACACTTTATCAAAAGATCCTGAGCACAGTACTACTACACAGTAGAAAAGTAAGCTTCCTTTTCTTTTTTGTGTGCAGCAGTTATTACTACAGCTGATGTATTCAGAAATCCTTCACGTGATCACAGAAAAAGCAGCACACCTGAAGCTTGACTAGCTTGACGGTCTAGGACGATGAGTAGCAAAGAATACTCTGTGCATCTGGAAACATCTCCATCTAATTTTGCAGGAAAGAATTAGGCTGTGACATCAGAGCCAAGAAGTCTCTGTGCAAAGTGTGCTACTGAACCATTAGTCACTGCAAGCCCTGCCCAAGGCTCCTGAGTCACCGCAGAAGGCGGGACCGCACCGTCCCCTGACGGCACTTGGGGGAATGTCTGGCATTGGTGCATCAGGTGGAGAATTTCTCCTGAGCTGCCAACAGTTCCTCAGCACCCAGCTTTCTCTGCTGTGTCTTTCTTCCACCGATGGCTTGAGTCAACAAATAGTGGTTAACGGACAGTGTTAAAGACCACTTGCCAGCCAGTGGCACTGTGGTGGCAGAAGTACGATGCGAGGACAGGATTGCACAACGCAGATTGCTTTCCAGCGTTAAACTCCTTTTGCATAAGTCTGTTTTGCTCTATTCAGCATCCAGTACCTTGATCCTGAAAACTCGTAATACTAGCGACTCCACATCCACGCAGATACAGCTGTGCCATACACACAGACGCACAAGCACGCGTACACTTCCCTGTAAAGGAAATGTGGTATCTATGATCTATAAGATGAACAAGGAGAACAGAAAACCAAGAATTCTGGGCTACCACCCAAACCGCACGGCTTTGAAATCAGTAGTGCGTTGAAAAAAAACACACACAACAAAAAACCCCTACGCTTCCTTCCAAGAAAAGTGTCTACGTTTTCCAATCTGCTTACGACTGATGTCTACCCACAAGAGACTAGAATCCAGGCTGGATGAGAGCGGAATGACACACAACATCAAAAACCTTCTCCTTCCTGAACCAAGGAACAATACCCTAAGTGTCTGTACACAGAGGCAGATCTGGTGTTGCAGAACTTCTCCCGCAAACTGCTGTATCTGCTTTTAATTTCCAATGAATCAGCGAGCACATTTGAGGGCTCCTGCTCTTCCACACCAAACCTTCACATTTTATTATTCTTAGAACTCACCTCACTTTTCTCAACACCTGCTCGCTGCTCCCTCTGAAATACAGATCAGAAGTATTCAAGTACTATGGGGTATTTCAGTTTCTTTGTCTGGGGGAAGCTCTCCTCAGCTCTGGCTTTAATTAAGTTGTATTACGTGTGCTATAAAAACAGGTGAATTACAAAATACAGTGACTAAGGCAACCATGAGCATTTAGCAGAGAAGGCCAGGATGCACAATGATCTCCAAAGGCTAGGGACAGCTGGGGATTGTGATAAATACAGGTCTGCATAGAAACAATACCCAGATTATACAAGTACAGCTGCAACATATCTCTCACTGCCCCAACCTTACTGAAGACATCTCCTAGTGTCTACTGGTATTCATAGAATCACTCAGGTTGGAAAAGTCCCTTAAGAAGGATGTGGACATGTTGGAGCAAGTGCAGAGGAGGGCCACGAGGATGATCAGAGGGCTGGAGCACCTCTCCTGTGAGGACAGACTGAGGGAATTGGGGCTGTTCAGTCTGGAGAAGAGGAGGGTCCGAGGTGACCTGATTGTGGCCTTCCAGTATCTGAAGGGGGCCTACAAAAAGGCTGGGGAGGGACTTTTTAGGATTTCAGGTAGTGACAGGACTAGGGGGAATGGAGCACAGCTGGAGATGGGTAGATTTAGACTGGATGTGAGGAAGAAGTTCTTCACAGTGGGAGTGGTGAGAGCCTGGAATGGGTTGCCCAGGAAGGTGGTGAAGGCCCCATCCTTGGAGGTGTTTAAGGTTGGTCTGGATGAGGCTCTGGCCAGCCTGATCTAGGGTGGGGTGTCCCTGCCCATGGCAGGGGAGTTGGAACTCGATGATCCTGTGGTCTCTTCTAACCCTGAGTGACTGTATGACTTGGTCTGGGTGGTCCCGCTGTGGCAGGGGGACTGGACTGGATGATCTTTCGAGGTCCCTTCCAATCCCTAATTCTATGATTCTAAGATCATAAAGTCCAACCATTAATCCTACTCTACCAAGATCACCACTAGAACATATCATTAAGCACCACACTAAACCACCTTTAAACACATTGAGGGATGGTGACTCTGCTGCCTCCCTGGGCAGCCTGCTCTAATGCCTGACTACTCTTTCAGTAAAAAAATATTTCTTAATGTCAACCAAACCCTCCCCTGGTGCAGCTTGAGGCTGTTCCTTCTTGTTCTGTCACTATCTATGAGAAGAGACCAGCATTCACCCGTCTACAATGTCTCTTCATGTAGTTGTAGAGGGTGATAAAGTCACCCCTTAGCCTCCTCTTCCTCAGGCTACACAGTCCCAGCTCCCTCAGTCACTCCTCATCAGATGCGTTGTCTAGGCCCTTCACCAGCTTTGCTATTCTTCTCTGTACCCACTCCAGCACCTCAATGCCTTTCCTGAATTGAGGTGCCCAAAACTGAATTCAGTACTCAAGATGTGGCNGTCTCTTCTAACCCTGAGTGACTGTATGACTTGGTCATACAGCCCAAAACTGAATTCAGTACTCAAGATGTGGTCTCACCAACACTGAGTACAGGGCGCAAACGCTTCCCTCCTCCTGCTAGCCACACCATTTCTGATATAAGCCAGAATGCCATTGGCCTTCTTGGCCACCTGGGCACACTGCTGCCTCATATTCCGACACTTGTCAACTAGCGCCAGCATCAGTGTGATTTCTGTGGAAAGCTCTGGCACTGCCTGTAACAATGGAAATAGTCCTCAGTATCAGCTAGATCTTTTGGTACTGTAGGCTTTGAGCCAAGGAATCATTTATATGAAGCCTCCCTAAGTCACTGAAGCATTAAAAATGGACCTAAACTACAAATACTGTCACTCCCTTCTCCCAGACTTCAGGTGTCAACCCTAAACCAGGTTTTGAGGGAACACCACCTGCTGACACCCCACTACTGCTTTCAAACTTAGCGATAAAGTTGCCATGGTCCTCCTCTGTGGCAGCACAGAGGTGACATTGCAGGGGTGTTGGGGTGTCTGGGCAGAGACCACCTCCTGCCAATGGCTACTTTGACCAGTGCCTGAATGACGGTGCTACTTCAAACACTTCTTTGGTTAGGACTTGAGACTAAGTTTACATGAAGACGTGAACTGCTGATTCACCGACCAGTCACTGCCTTACAGTCTCCAGCTTAGAGTCAGGACT
The DNA here is from genome assembly GCA_013400115.1 of Rhinopomastus cyanomelas. Classification (NCBI taxonomy): domain Eukaryota; kingdom Metazoa; phylum Chordata; class Aves; order Bucerotiformes; family Rhinopomastidae; genus Rhinopomastus; species Rhinopomastus cyanomelas. The sequence goes on along the minus strand of VXBP01001398.1, from coordinate 228,726 downwards.
TGCTGGTGAACAGGTCTCCATGTGAGGACACTTAGCTCCCTGCCACCCTCCTCAATGCGGTCTCCTAACATCACCGCGCTATTCGAATTTCTCGCAGTAGAGTAGGGAATAGTACCACTCTTATTTACTAATGAGACTCCAAAGCATAAAGAAGCTAAACACTTGTCCTGCGGCCAACAGGTGGCTAGTGGCAGAGCAGGAGTACAAAGACATCCTGATGGTCACGTCTTCAGCCCTCAGAGCTTTGCACACTCAGGAGCAGCATGACTGGTAACGTTATCTATGGCTGCTTCACTACTTATGCTGGAACTTTTAATCTATAAAAGACTTCACAGCTCCCACTGTCCGGCGTTTAACCTTGTGCTGAGCAGATAGTTTATGGCCATATCTATTCCAAAAAAAAAAGGGAAAAGCTGCAGCACTACATTTGAAGGGAAGTCTGGCAAGATGTCCTGCTCTCTCTCCCCCCTCAAGTACTTTACGGCAAAGCCCGAAATTGTTTCCTGGGATGTAGAGTATCTGGCATGTGTCCCTGCCAGGCAAAATCTTGTCTAGTTTAATTAGCTCTCACAAATTTTCACCATCCTGCTTTCTCACTGAGGTCTGAAGCACAGCTCCTGCTGTCCAGACACCATGGGGAGCGAGACACAACGTCCAAGGCCACTGCTGGTGGCCTGGTTGTGAAAGTGCCTGATGGAAACTCATCTCATTAAACTTTCCAAAGATGGATGCTCTGGCATTGGAGCAGCTCCGAGCTCTCAGCTGGAGTTTCTGCTGGCCTCTGACTCTCTCTTTGTAATATTTTAGGTTTTGCCTGCTGGAAAATGACTTGTAAGAATGCTCTTGAGCGCCAGCATTTGGAACCAGAGCTGCTTCCAGCATTCCCAAATCCTGGGATGCTCAGAGCTGATGTGCTGACTCAGTTCACTTGAGACAAGCAATTCAGTGAAACGTTCAATCCAGTGGTAATGAGATCTGGTGGAATTAGACCTCTGTGTGATTTATTCACTGTTTTGTAATCAATGCAGAGTGTTAACGTCATCCATTTACTCCCAAACCTCTGCTTGGAAAACAGCAAGACTAGTCAAAGCAAACGCCTCCCAACCTTTCTTCATCAGCATCTTTTCTTTGCAAAATGAGTGGCTCCAGATCTCTGCAGAGGCAATTCAACCCCATCCTCAGCATTAGCGTCTTCAATCCTATTGATTATTAATTGGTTCAGCCACATGATACTTCCCAGCTCCCTGTGAGAAATTCTGATATTTTACAGAGCATGACAACAAAACTCAGTAAATGTTGAGATAAATGCTACTGTTGTGAAACACACACATCACATGAAACACTAAAACAAAAAAAAAAAAATACTGTTTTGAAGACACACTGTCAGTAAATGATAGTATCCAGTGAATCTAAATTACTGTAAATTACCAGCATTTCCCAAGACTCTCAAGTGCCTCAGTTGCCTTCTGTAAGCCACAGACTTTTCACCAATAATTCCTAGAAAACACCTTCTTGTCTCCTGAGCCCTGTGGTCTCAATTACAGAGCTTTTTCAAGGCCCAATCTATCATGTTTAAAACTCAGAGAGAACAGGCTACAGAGCAAGAAAGCTCATGGCTCCAGCCACTGTGAAAGCCCTCTGGCACACAGCAAAATCCCAGGGGCTGTAAAGGAGCATCAGGGCTTACCATAGTTGTATAAGGAGTTGGATCTCTGTGTGGGTAAGAGAGTTCAGGCTTTGCCTTGTTTCCTACAACTCAGTTGGAACAAGAGCTCTTCAGAGGACATATTTCTCTGTAGTTAGGCAAAGGAAGGCAAAGTCAATGCTGCAAGACAATCCCTTTTACTATTCAACAGGCTTGTCTCCTCCATGAAGTCAAAGATTTGGGGCTTCTGAGGAAAATTATCTCATTTTGCTAATTGACTCCTACATGCTATGCCCCAGTGTTTGAAATATGAGCTTTTATTTCCCCACTCATGAACGAGCTGGTATCTTCCTTTGCTCTTGTCTGTATCACTAGAGGTTTCCTTGCTACTTTAAAAAATTATTTTATTTTTTAATCTGTCTCCTGCTCTTTCGCTGTAAAATTTCAACTGCTAAAAAATCCATTAACACGGTTTGGCCAGAGTCCAAAATTTCAACTACCAAGAATGTTAAATCCTCCATCTGTTTGCTAGTTAGATAATGTTACCTTTGAGCTTTCCTTTGGCTGCTAAAGACACTTTATCTGCCTTAAATGTTGCAGAAAATTACACTTTAGGTCAAAGCCTGTGTGCTATTAAATAAGAAGGGGGAGGGAAAGTTCTTACTATAAATTTCCATCTTGAGTTCCTCCTAGCTCTTGGTACATTCAGACACAGAGAAGTCCCAAGCTGAAGGTAATCATATTAATGACCTGGATAACTGATGCTGAATGATTGATACGTTGAGCTGGACTCTAATCCACTCTTAAATATTTGCTTGACTTTTTAAAAATCAAGGGAATACCCTGAAGGGAAGGAAGTTCTTTCACTCAGGAGAAGCCAAGCAGCTACGGTGTGCTCAGCGAACATTTGGCTAAGACATTACTTCGTGCCTCAGCTGGGGGTGCAGATTGGGCAGTGGGGCCAAACTCTTTAGTGCCAAGACCTGGCTGTAACATCCATCAGACACCTCCAGGGAGTGGTGACTCAACTGCTTTCATTTCACCTCCTGCAGGCTACAAGGTGACCTCACACAGTCCTACTCCAACATCTATCTGCTCACATCTCATTAAAGCTGATGGCACACAGTTGACCATCTTCTCCAAAAGGAATATGCTGGATGATTGCCTTCCATGGGAGTCTGCTTCATGGCTTCACCTACAACCTCCTTACACTTGGGATTTCACCAGAGAGCACAGGTTGCTCTCAAGTCATATCATAATTTTCCATCTGTTCACAGCCCTGCTCTGCATCCCAGCCTGACACAGCAGGTGCCTTCCAGATGAGCTCTGGAGATGAAGAAGTACAGCCACTCCGGCTGCCTCCTATGCTTCCCGAGGAAGGAGCAGCCCCTACTGAGAAAAGCTAACAAGGAACTACCAAGCATAACTGCATGGGACACTGACAGCTACTTATCAGGAAGGATTAAAACAAGGCCCCAGTCCCACAGAAATCCTAGCATTGCGTTAGCAGAGCAAATTCACATCTGCCTCGACTTAGGTCTATTATATACAGTCTCCAGGGGTGGATGGCCGGGCTGGATTGGTCAGAAAGGACAACGCATACCTGGCCAGAACACAAGAACCTGACGATGGACTGGCTGAGACCAGAGGCAACTTTGTTCTAGGTCAGCACACAGATCCTTGCATCACATCACCTTGAGGAGAGCATCACTCGCTGCTCTTGCCAGCTGAACTTGGCTGTGAGAGGAACAAGCATCCTGCTGGGCAGCGAGGGATGTGGGAATGGAGCTCTTGAGTCTGAAACCAGTCTGATCTCTGCAGCTGAGAGGAAGGTTTCCTTCCAGCCCTGTTATGATAGAGTTTCCCTCTATCCAGCCAAGTTTCCTCAGCAGCAACTGAGGGACTTAATTTTTAGGGCTAAAAGGAGGTTTCTAAGCACAGAGCCCCATCTGCAGCAAAGTCAAACTGAACATGACAGCCACTGTGGGATGGTCAAGAGAAAAATGATTATGAAATAGGTGGAGTTGTCACTTCCTTAAGGAATACAGAAAGCATTGATGCAAGCATAAAAAGCATAGAGGTGGGAGAACTGGAGAGACATTATAAAGGTCCTCCCATCAGCTCGAAGTCGCAGGTACAAATCTGTCCTTGTACAGAGCAACTAGAATTCATTAGTCAACATAGTAGCTTGTGACTGCCTCAGTGAAAAGTCCCTGAATAATTTCCAGTGGAGAAACATCTGCAGAAGAACAGCTGTGTGAGGAAGACTGCTGCCCAGTCTGTCTCAGTGACTCTAGCCCACTTGAGCATATCAAATTCATGAAATGAAGAGCAAAGAGAACACATGTCTGGCTTGTGCAAATCCCTTCCTCAATAACAGACCAGCATCACTTAAGTGACTGGTCCTGCTCATTCCATGAAGAAACCAAGCACGGTTGCTACCATTGACCTAGGAAGTGTGAATGAACCATTTGTTTGGAGAGAGATGAAAGGAAGCGTGCAAATGAAGTTTGTCTCCATCACCACGACAGATTTACTTCTTCAAGTGGCCTCAAGTAGCCTTGGAAAGGAAATCTGGAATGTTGTAACATTCATAAATATTTGACTGTTCTGTCTTACCTTGAAAACAGGCAGAAACCTTATCCTAAAGAAAGCACTCCCAGAATGAACAGTCATTTTGTTAAGCGGGCCATGACCTGGGGAACCTAGGTACGGGCGACATTTAATCTCTATCTGTACCTCTGCACATGTACAAACACACAATAAAATGCAGTGGCTGGCCCAAGGAAAGCCTGGGAAGTGTTCAAAACCAAAGCTAAAGCTGAGCTTCGCTACTCAGATTTGCAAACAAAGTTTTGTGAGGTTTAAAAGGGAATCAGAAATATTTTTATGTGCTAGATGAGATAAATCATTATTTCCACTTTCTTTTAGCTACTCCCAGAAAACGGCAGTGTTTTATTATTTTCATCAGAGCACAATGCCCAGTGTCTGAGGTGTCACCTATCTGATCTAACACAAGCCAGTTCTGGCAAACTCCCACCTTTCACTCAGTTTCCACCTAACTGCCACAGCTGAATTTGAAAAGAACCAAACACAGAACACTTTGGAGGAAGAACTGTGAGCAGGTATGTTAAGACCCACCATGTAATTGAATCTGCTATTTAAAATTCACACCACTGTGCAGATCCAACACAAACCCACCCTGCTTCTGTTCAGATGGAGGAATTCTGTACCTGTGGTGCTGCTGGCAGCTACAGAGATGAATCAAAAACATTTTAAAGTATTTTTTACAACATTTTCTTTTGGTGGACATGAGCTGCATTTAAAACTGTCACGTTCTAGTCACTCAGCTAACGGAAGATACTTATTCTTGAGCTGAAAAACAAAAGTAACTTAGATCCACAGGAGATTTCTCCTACCAGGTGGTTTTGAATGCTGTGGTACTCTCTCCTCCGAGTATAATTAGATTGCTGTAACTTCAACAACCCTTGAGTCCCATCATTTTAATGTCTCCCAAGGTGGCAAACAGCACTAGGGCCTCAGTTCTGCAGCCTCCAGACCAAGATATATGTATTAGTGTATGTGCGTCTCAAATGCTTTCTCCCTTGTGACTATTTCAGTAAATAAATTTTTAAAGGGAGTAGTGGTTCAGCTTGTCCAGGACAAACATTTTTAAGAAGTATTTGTAAAGTTACTTTTCATTAATCAACTGCTAATGAAATATTTTGGTTTTTGGTTTCAGCATTCTTCTATATTCTTTTTCTGAATGAATCAAAGTCAGGATGTCTTACACCCAACACAGCTATGGATTTTCTGAGATACAGAAAACACTGGAGATGGAATGCATTATAAAGGTCCTCTTGCCACCCGTGCAGTTTTCCCACCCGTGCAGTTTTCATTGCAACAAACAAGATTTTTAGGCAAGAGAACGAGTTCTACTTTTAGTGTAAAGATGTCATTTGAACAGCACTGGGATTGCATCTCGTTCCACTTGGGAATTTTCTAAGAATAAAGGGAAAATGTGTTGTTATCTAAAATACAGACACTGTACATCAGGGGGGGAAAAGCACCTTAAATCTGTAACTGATGGGAATAATTTAAAGATAATGTGAAATAAAAACCTCAACACGTTAAAAATTAGACAAGCACGCTATGACATTAGGAACTTCAAAAGCCTTCCCTGAAAAATGTAGGATTACGTAGAAAGGCTTCCTTACTGCTTTCGTTTGAGAGGGGAAGTAGCAAAACTTTTCAAATGCTTTTGAAAAGGGCAGAATTTGCCAAGGAATATTAAGCAGGAAATAAGAACTCTCTTCTTGTGGAGGCTTTTTGGTGGGGAGGGCTGGGGCAGGGGCTAGACAGCAGACAAGGTCAAGTATATACGGATGCAGAAGAATGCCTGTTTTCCATGTAGACCTCATTTACACAAACATTGCCTCTGAATTTTAACAGCTATTTTTGAGGTATTTTCCTTTGCTGAAATTTCACTGAAGAAAGAGATAATCAGCCTCTCTTTTCTCAGATACGTTGGCATCAAAGGCAGCTGGAGCAGACTGATGAAGAGGCAGAAAAGCTTCACCCGAGGATTACAGAATGCCATACAGATTTCTCCACCTGAGCAGGAAAACCTTTCAGAAGTGGTCTGGGCTTCAGGTGGAGCAGGCCCTCTAGATTATGAAATCCAGGCTGTTTTACTATCAAAGACAGAACCGCATGCAGTATTTTCCATAATGAAACTAACATCCACCTGGTTCTACACAGAACTTTCCCCAAAGGCATCTGTTTTTACCTCCGAGACAACTAATGCTGAAAGAACATCCAGTCTGTCTTCATTCCTGAACAATCTACATCCTTTGTCTTTCCTGCTAACACTGGCTTTGAGATAAAAATGCTCTCCTCTCTTTAGTGCCCTCTGTTTTATAGCAAGCATATCCTGCCTGTCCCCTCTGCTAGAGACGAACTTGAAAATTACTTCCTCTTCTAGGTCTTCAGTTTGATATTGAGTCAGAAGATTGATCTGACCATGAAAATTCTCCAGACCAATCATGCTGGTCATACTGTTCGTCACTAACGGCACTCTAGTGAAAGTTCAAAACAACTAACTTTCATATGTTTTTCAGGTGAAGACTGAATTTATAACCTCAGCCTCATTTATAAACAAACTCTGCTTGGAGATGCTGAGACAGAGCAATTTGTCCTCCCTTCCATTGCTCTAAGCTAGAGCTCCAGCCCATAAGTGAGATGATGAATGATACCTGGCCTGTTATTTTTCATTTTCTACAGGGGAAAACAAGATTTATGAATAATGCTATTGATGGGACATACAGTAAATTTCACATGGGATTAAAGAAAGTTGGTTCATTAACTAGATTTAGAGAGAGGGAAAACCAAAACGATTAATCAATGAAAGACAAAAAGGAAATCATATTTAGCCCAGGAAACGCATGCACATCCTGGAGGCATATGTTCTCTCACTTAGGTTATTTTACTAAACACTCCAGATTTAATTGAACAAGTGAGAGGTTCTACAATAAATTAGGCAAAAACTCAGAAATGAAGATTAAACCAGGATCCAAGAAAAGGAAATGTGTTTTCAGTGTTCTTGTGCTGTTAAAGTACTTGATACTGCAAATCCTCTCTTTTTTCCCCAATGCCACCTACAACACCACAGCACTGAAGCAAGCGCTAACAGATTCTGATTAGGATACAGGGTCAGATCAGATGATTTTCAGACGTCCCTTCCAACTCCTACCATTCTCTGTAAAATGGATGTCAGCTTTTATATCAAGTTTAATTGACCTTGGTTGAATGAGTTAGTTTGGAATAAATTCTCAAAGAACAGGGATAAAGTAGTCACTGAGCAGAGGAGGTTCTTAGGAAAGAAGTAAGATCATCTGTGGTGGTCAATATGACATTAGAGAAAACAGTCATGTAAAAAATAATCTTTTCCTTCCTCAGATTATTCAGCATTAGCTGGTGAAAATGCACCACTTCACAGCAGTAAACCAAGGAGGTTAAGTTTTTGCTTATAGACTAGAACCACTTAACACCCACAGAAAACATCTCAAACTATTTCAAAAATTTATTACACTGAAAGATTTCAAAAATTGATGCTTTTTTTTTGGGGGGGGGGGAGAGACTCTTGTGTGGTGGGAACTTTTTCTAGCAAAAAATGTAGAGAGATTGGTATCAAGCCCAACACTAGTCGTTATTCTCATCCATTATCTGCAAGTTCTTATCAAAACACTAACAATACCCACACACAGCGGCAGAGCATTGTCAGGGTGAATTACAAAGGCACTGAGCCTTGTTTCAAGCTGCCTCTTGAAACAAGGAGGCAGGAGTACAACCAATGCCCAAAGAAATTTCGGCAGGTGGGGGGTGGCAGCTAGAGCTCTAGAGCTGACTGCCTGGATGCTCAGCAGTGACCACAGACCCCAGTTCTCTGTGTGCTGCTCTCTTGGACAGTTCAAGATACCTCGTTATTGGATCATGGCGAGACTAAACTGTGATCATCACATCCAGCCCCAGCAACCTGCCTAAAACAGAAGCATCATCAGAAGCAATGGAAAATAACTAGAAAAACTAGTTTTTAATATGGGCATGAAACTCCAGTAAGGGTTTTTGGATGTCTAATAGTGGCTGAGCATAAACACCTCAGCTTTTCCCTTGTTAGGGTACTAATAGGATTTCCTGGCTGCGTATCTTCAAGTAACAAGTTCAGCCTAAAGAGCTCCCTGCCTTCAGAAAATTAGCTGAAGGTTAATGGGGAGGGCGAAGGAGTGGAGCAGGCAGACACATAAATCCACTTTCAGTATACCCACATAAGCCTCGTTTTCTTAAGAAACCACAATACAAAGAAGATCAACAGAATAATTCAAGCACCAGGAAACAGACCTCACAGTAGGAGATTTAAGTGGCTTGGTCAATTTAGCATGAGACAGAGATATACTGAGTGCAGTTAAACTTCTGTTTGCTACAGAAACCTGTGAATGTGCAAACGTTCATCAGTTCAACTGGGAAAGGCACAGACTGGTCCGTTAGAAGCTACATGAGATATGTTTGAAAGAGCAAGAAGGTACTTTGTGTATTTACTTTGCTTATGCAAGGAAAAACTATTAAAACAGCTTATCAAAGAGAAGTGGAGAGGGATCACTCTATGTCCTCAAAATGACTCCAGACGTCCTACAGAGAGTTTGGTGGGATCCACAGTACTGGTTCTATGCAGGGCAACAACAGGTGACAGTGCCCCACCTGGTTCTAGCAGTTTTTGTGGCATCTGCTAGCCTCAAGGCCACATTGATTCACACAGGATGCAACTTCACAGGAGTCTCCCATTGACTCTTACGGGTCTTCTCCTTGTGGGGTTGGGATGTCGCCACGTACATTCAAAAAGGGAAAAAGAGAGAAGCAACTGGATAGTCTGAGCTGGATGTTCTAAGGACCTGAAGGCACAAAGCACATCTAAGACTTGGTCTTTGACTTTCTGCTAAGTCACTCTGCTTTACCCTCAAGTCAACACCAGCAGTGGAACAACAGCCTGGGATGGAAGACAGGCAAAAACCAGCCCCATTGCCATAATCAAAGCTCAGCTAAGACAGTACTGCTCCTGTCAACACCATTCACTCTTTTTCTATTGTTTCAGTGGGAGGAAGATCAGGTCTACATCATTTTCCCAGGGTAGCATTGCAGAAACACTACTCTGCTAAAGAATGGCTCTGATTTGTTATAGCAAAGGCCTCACAAACTGACAGTTTTCATCTGATTTTCTCCGGGCAGCGGGGGAAGGAACATATTTTCTCCTCCAAAAGCATTCAGTATATTTGTATTGCAGTCAGCTAATTTTATTACTTCTCATAAATGTCTGTTCCTGTAATGCTCTCAAGGTATTTCCATAATTCTACCTTGGGAATTACAAATCAACTTTCTCTTTGATAAAGTAACCTGCAGTATTTTATTTTATTTTTTATGTTATGAACAGCTGAAAATGTATGACAACCCATAAAATGTCTGGGCTTGGCCTTTGAATATTGCTTCTTTTAAGAAGTCTTTCTGCATTGAAGCGGAGAAATACAATCCTAGGATTGGAGTCTATTAGGCGAAAAGGGGGAAGGAAATCCTTAAAACCAATGAGTTTAGAGTGCCTTTAAAGCTGCTTTTCTGTATTCCAAAGGGATCGGAGTTCCATGTAATTAAAATTTTGTTGAAGAAAAAGGAACCTGGATTATTTTATTTATTTATACATTTTTGCAGAAGTTCACGATAAACTATATTAGGGTGGGGAAAGTAGGGAGGATAGAGGTGCTCCCCAAAGACAGTGCATGTTTAAGTAATGAAGTATTTTACTAGAAAGCCTAAAAACTGGCTTCATGGCCTCAGAGACAGAGCCACGGCTTCTCTAACATAGCAACAACCACATGTGGAAGAAAGAGTCCTTTACACTGAAACAAGCCACGCCAGTTTCATTTAATCACCTCTCCAAATCACAGGCTGGGGAGCATCGCTGAGATACTTGGCCAGTTTTCTGTCATGGGGTTGTTATGGGAATTTTACAAGGCTAATTTTGGAAGGAGGCTTTTTTGACCAATTTATGCCAAATCCCAGGTTAAGGCAGCAACACATCTGTTTGTAAACAGGAGAGGATGCGGTACAGAGATAGCCAGCAATTCTCTTACTACATTTAGGGATATAAATGACACTCAGCGGGTTTTATATTTTAAAATCAACAAGCAAACCTTTTTCCCCAGCAGCCACTCCAGCCCAGGATCGAGAGCTTCTCTGTGCTTAGAGAAATGGTAGAAAGAACGTGTATGTCACAGATGAGCATTTCTCAGCATATCCTTCCACACACTCTGCTTTAGGGAATTGCTGAACCAGAGGTTACACCTCAATCATAACTTTAATGAGCCACTGGTGAACTTGTCTTCCACAAATCTGTCAAAGCTTTCTGTGTATCCACTAAAAGAAAGGAATTGATAGAAAATTGTTCACCAGTGTCCTTCTTCCCTGACACAGCTATCTCAAAGCAGGGATGGCCTGCAGCCTCTTTTGCTGAGGTCTGCACAAACAGCAAAGGAGGTAAAATCTCAAGTTCCCTTAAAAGACTCCTCTTCTGTTTAGGATTCCAGAAGTCTCATTTTATTAGATCTAGCTTTTGCTCCCTCTTTTTGTCACCTACATTTGGGGAGCAAAGTTCAAGGATGCTTCATCACCCCTAACGCCCCCCCCCCCATTCCTAATGAATGCACCACAGACACAATTTCTCAAGCATAAATACACTGATGTTAGCATTTCTGGTGCGGGACCTTTATTGTTTGAAGTCTCACACCTTTATAAGAATAATTACCTTTAAAAACGCCAGAGATCCTCCCAAATTATGCCTTAGCAGCACTAAAATGCACCAGTCTGGAGTGCAAAATGAAATTACATCTCCGGTAGTGCACCTGGATGTCACAGGTCTGCACTCAGAGCAAATGGTGGTGGCCTTTCATACACGTCCAAAGAAAATGCCAAAACCAATCCTCGAGGTTTACAGCAAAATACTGTATTGAAAAAAAATCACTGCCAACAACTTAAGTTAAATCATTTCAAGCCTGCATAAAATACCTGAAGCTCCCATCTGACCCTAAAGCCCATTTGTGCAGAAAAGCTTTGTAATCGCACAAATCTGCTGGGTCAGCGCCTGCCATCATGCCAACAACAACACTCCTGTTTCAGGAGAGTCAGTAAGATTCCTCACGTGTCCAGAGCTCGGCACGGCAGGAAGCACTTTCCTGGATCAAATCCTCATCGATTACACTGCAAGTCAGACGACACAAAAGACAGGCGAATACCGGAGTATGTGGTTTTCTTATCCTTTTTTAAATCTTGAATTACAAGCAGTGCTTTGAAAATTATTGCTGATTACTGCGCTTTTGTCAAAGTTATGAACAGTGCATGAGACTTGTGACGGTGCTTTCGAAGCACACCTCTGCTCTGGGAAGCTAACGTTACAAGCCGATGCGTGTAGCGTCTGCCCTGCTCGTGCTTGCTTCGCAAGTTCAAGTATCTGCAGGTGCCACTTCATTGCTGCTTGTAGGGGGAAGGGAGGCTATGAATTGGTGCTTCCAGTCCACAGCAAGCTCAAATCAAACTATGCAACTATTTTTCAATCTGACTTCCCATGGCAATGAAGCTTGAGTGATCACGCTCTCCTCTGTTTTTCATTAGAGACCTTTTCTGAAGTAACCAAATCACTCAAAGTTTAAAGCAGAGCAGAAGTCTCAATAACAGTATAAACAGGGACAGTTTTCATCCAAACAGGTCATGTAACAACAGGACAAGGGGTCATGGTTTGAGGCTAGAAAAGGGTAGATTTAAGGTGGATACTAGGAAAAAGTTCCTTTAATCGGAGAGTGGTGGATCACTGGAACAGGTTGCTTGGAGAGGTGGTGGAGGCCCCATCCCTGAAGACATTCAAGATCAGGCTTGATGGGGCTCTGGGAAATCTGTTCTAGTTAAAGATGTCCCTGCTGGTTGTAGAGGAGCTGGATTCCAACCCAATGCATTCTATGATTCTACAAAAATAGGACTGATCTGCAGCAAATGAGGCTTCTTTGACATCAGAGAAATCAGAGCAGCTGCAAAGAGACCATCATTAACTGCTCTCTTAACAGTACGACTTGTTGTAACTTACAGGCTACGTTTCAAACGGTGTCCAGAGATTTTGCCAAATGCTGATTTACTTAACCTAAATATCCTCATCACGTTTTTTATGCTTCCTGCACTAGTCTCCTATAAAGTTCATAAGGAATAGCTGTAGATAATTAACACTCCTTCATAAGACACAAAAGAGTGACCTCCTCACTCGGTTGGGAATAGCGCCACTGACTGTATTAGAAGAAAAAAAATGCCCATTAGTAAAACACCATGAACAGAGACAACCTGCCATCAAGAAAATCTTTGATTAAGGGATGATCAGAAAATTTCTGAAAGCCAAACAATTTTGTGACATTCCAAAAATTCCCTTAGCACAGAAGAGAGATCTACAAAACCCAGAGTGACTACCTCAAGTGCAGACTAGATAGGATCTATGTGGGATAAAGGACAAGTCCACATTCATGGAATTAGGTTGTTACTTTGGAACACAAAGCCATGGAAGAGCTGAGCTGCAAACTTCCACAGGTGGTTTCTCACCCTGGATGAATCAATAGAATGTTCCAGGCCAGAAGGGACCTCTAGAGGTCATCTAGTCCATCTAGTCCTTCACAGGGACAACTCTGCCTAGGTCAGGCCACTTATAGCTTCATCAAGCCTGACCTTAAATGACTCCAGGGATGGGGCTCCCATCACCTCCCCAGGCAGCCCATTCCAGCGATCCACCACCCTCATACTGAAGAACCTTTTTCTAATATTCAGCCTAAACGTGTCATTTCCCAGCTTGAACCCCCCCTCTTTGTCCTATCCATACAAACCCTCTTGAAAAGGGCTTCTCCTGCCTTCATGTAGGTGCCCCTCACGTACTGGAAGGTCAAAAGAAGGTTGCCCTGGAGCCTTCTTTTCTCCACCCTGAAGGCTTGCAAAGGATAGCACCAATGACCTTAGCTATCACAGGTCTAAGTTAGAAAAAGCCTGTTTCCCTCCAGTGGGTGAAAGCAGCTCCTCTGAAAGTAATTCATCCTCAGAAAAGTACATTTCTCTCCTTTATTTAATAGAGCAGCCTCCTCCTCAGTCGGGACCTAGAGAGTACGTTAAGGATAACACACATGCTGCATTTCCAGAAAAAGCAAGGGAACGCTCTCAACATCCCTCTTTGGTGTTTCTACTGGAGGGCGCAGATGCGTGGCTGGTGTGCCAGGCAGGTTAACAGAGCAGTTAACATCACATCAGCTACTCGGCACTCAGACACCTAGTTGGGGAGGCCTCAGTGTAGATGAGAAGCTTGTGGAGCCGAGAGGCCAACATGCTCTCCACTGCTCCCAACTTGCTTTTTAAGAACGATGTAGACATATCCTATAAATCTAAGTTAACCCTATAAGCCTGGGGAGACAGAGTCCCAGACTCAGTTCAGGACTAAAAAGAGCTTTGCAGCATTAGCTCATTCTAAACAATCAAACCTGTTCCCTGAAACATTTGTGTAGATTTATGAGGCTCTGGTGGGTGGGAACCTGAAATAGATACCATGCTCTTCTCTTCAGCACAAGAATGATTTATGCTGCCAGGCAAGTCTTTGGCACAAAGCCAGAACGGAACTGTCAGATGTGACTAACAAATCTTGTAGAACTGCGTAAACCAACTGCAACGTGAGCATCGGTTCTCCGAGCACGCGGGCCCCAATGGGAACAACAGGTGCATAACGTAATTACAAGCAAGAAGCAAAACAAGAGGTATGTACAGAGACAAACCTCACAAAGTTGTGTTCATTCCCATAAATCACTGTGACAACTGCAATAGCAACAGCGGGGAAACAAAAAAAAAGGAAGAGAAAGAGGGAGATGCGCGCATGGAAAAAATGTCACAGCACATTGAACAACAGAGCAACAGAATTGGAAGCAGCCGTGTTAATCCCTCGTGGACTATCTCACCATAATGATTATTTATTCCTTACAAATGGGAATTCTAATCTGCTGATTTTGCGGTTGCATTTTTGTGGCTTAACATTCCACATGTCACAAGAAATATCGCCCTCCCCACCCTGCTTAAAGCCTCCCTTGGTTAAATTGATCACATGTGTGGCACACAAACCAAATGGCCACAGCCAAACATTGCCTCCGATGGGCTGAATCCTGCTTATCCCTAAAATAAGAGGTAGCCTGATAATCATATCTTTGCTTCTGCAATGAGACTTTCCCCTAAAATGTCAGTGGAAACATTCCGTCCACACAAGGGGACCGCACAAACCAGAAACAAATCAAAGAAAGGACTGCAACGCTACCCTGGATCCCAGCAGTTATTTACTAAATATTCCTGCATCTAACTAAATAGGAAACTGGCAATTCCCACACCCACACACAAGCACGTGTAAGGGATTTGGATGCGATTTGAGTTGGAGTGGTGCTCCACTGGTCTGTAGCCAGAACAGCACTCAGAAAAAGTAGCCCAGGAGCTCAGACTCCTCCATTGAATCCAGAATTTGCCAGAGGTTTACGAGACACCTAAAAGCCAAGAGATCACCACTACTCAAAGCCTTTCTAGCAACACAGGCTACCAAGCTTAAAAATCTCATCAACCTCACCAAAAGCTACAATGCCACAGATTGCTCTCTGGTAATCCCTTCTTCCAGCAGCAGCCAAAGTGTTTCTGCATGGGCTGAATGGGGTTCAGTGCCCTGAGAGGGATCTTACACATAAATTATCCTTCTGTGTGGAGCTTGCTTTGCAGAAGGCAGCTTCCAGAAGATTAACCCCTGAAGATCATAAAATCATCATGGCTGGAGCCGACTGTCAGGATCATCAAGTCCAGCCCTCAGCCCAACATCTCCCTAACCCCTAGACCATGGCCTGAAACACCTCCAGGGATGGTGACTCCACCACCTCCCTGGGCAGCCTGTTTTGGTGCCCAACCACTCTCTCAGGAAAGAGCTTCTTCCCAAGAAATCTAAACCTCCCCTGATGCATTGAGGCCATTTTCCCTTGTTCTAGCATTAGTAATTTGGGAGAAGAGACCAGCACCACCCTTCCTACCACTTCCTTTTAGGTAGTTATAGAGAGCAATAAGATCTCCTCTCAGCTTCCTCCTTAGATGCAAAGTTCATTTAGATATCTTGCTGCTGGAGATGCAACTTGTCTTGTGATGAACAGCATGTCTGCCTCTACTTTCTCACACCTGCCGAAGTATGAAAGGAAAATCTCTCCATTGCTCTCAGTTTTGGCAAACTAGCATAATAAAATAACAGGTTAACAAAAAAGCAGTCTCCTAGAATAACAGAAAACACAAACTGATGCCTCCAGACATGCTGCTCACACTTCTCATCTGATGGCTTTTCTAAGCACAAAGCTCTGAAGCCACATAAAATCTACAGCTCTGTGCTTCCCAGCAGTCTTTTCAGAGGGTACGTGTGTGCTGCTGTACAGAAACTGGCCAAGCAGCTCTCCTGAGCACTGCACACCTGGTTGTCTTTACATGAGACCAGTCAGCTCACTCCCTGCCCTGCCTTATGCTGCCCTGACAGGCAGGGGGAATGAGTCTGGGGAGGTCCATGCTGGGAACTGCTTCCAGAGGGCATTATGGATGCAGCAGTTAGTTCTGCTGCTCTCCAGTTACACTGCAGCAGGAACTATACACAGATACCCTCTTGGACAATGAGAGAACCAGCAGAGGTGCAGCTCACTACCACATGGACTGGTGTCCCAGATGATCTGTTCTCCATGACAACCTCCTGTCATGACGCTGCACCCCAACACCTGCCTGCCAGGCACAGCACATGAGCAGTGACATACCTGCAATTCTGTAAACAAGAAGAACTGCCAAACTGTGAAGAAATCTGACAAAACAGACACCAGATTCATTCCCCTCAAAGTCAGCTGGGACAGCTGATGAGATTGCTGTCCCATTCCATCTTAGAGCTACAGCCTCCTTCAGCACGTGATGATAAGAAGGGCGTGCCAGAGAGCTCAGCTGTAGCTTTCTTCTAACATAGCAAATAACAAGGCAATCTCGAGCTAAATTAGAAGGCAAACAGAGGATTAAGTAATACAACTGTTGTCATATGTATTGAATTTGATCTTTTACTACAGCAGGATGTTAGTAATGAGAACAATCCGTTAGCTACTCAACCTTGTAAACCCACAAAAGAAAGCGTGTTCATCAGCACCCTCTTCGCCCTATCATCTAGGGGAGGGCTTGTAGCAGCAGGTCATGTGAAAATCAGAGTAAAACATACAGGCAAGTACAAAACAGGTTAGAACACTCTCAAAGTAGCTGTCTGCATGCAGTTACATCAATGAGAGCACTTCCAGCTGGTACTCAGCTGGAAGGAGAAAGAGGTGGAGAAAGATGGTGAAACTGAATCACAGTGATTTTTTGATTAAAAGATGCACTTCATTAGAACATTCTGCTCTTACATTCACCACCGCTCTTCACTGACAGACCTAATTTTTATAGTGTGCATTGAAGCTGTCTAATTTTTAAGCAATATTTTTATCCTGGAAAATGCTGTCTCAGCTCCAGAACATTTCGCAAAACATGTCGTTTTTGAACAACACTACTGAATGGGAAAAGTCATTTTTGATCATTGGGATACTGTTCTATCATTGTTAGAATGCTCATCATGCGTTTGTCCTCTTTTTGAACAGCATTCACAAAAATCACACAATCACAGAACATTAGGGTTAGAAGGGACCTCAAAAGACTATTTAGTCCAATCCCCCTGCCACAGCAGGAACACCTAGACCAAGTCACACAGGAACATATCCAGGCAGGTTCTAAACATCTCCAGAGAAGGAGACTCCACAACCCTTCTGGCAGCCCATTCCAGTGCTCTGTCACCATCACAGAGAAGAAGTTTTTTCTCATATAAATGTGGAACCTCCTATGTCCCAGCTTACACCCATTGCTCCTTGTCCTATCATTAGATGTCACTGAGAAGAGCCTGGCTACATCCTCCTGATACCAGCCCTTTCCATATTTATAAACTTTAATGGGATCACCCCTCTGTCTCCTTTTTTCCAAGCTCAGGAGACCCAGTTCCCTCAGCCTTTCCTCATCAGGGAGATGTTCCACTCCATCTTCTTTGCGGCTCTGCACTGGAATCTCTCAAGCAGCTCTCTGTCCTTCTTGAACAGAGGGACCAAGAATTGGACACAGTATTTCAGATGTGGTCTCACCAGAGCAGAGTACAGGGTGGGGGGGAAGAACCTCTCTCCATCTACTAACCATCCTTCTTCTGATCCACCCCAGGATGCCATTTGCCTTCTTGGCCACAAGGGCACATTGCTGGCTCATGGTCATCCTGCTGGCCACCAGAACCTCCAGGTCCTTTTCTCCTACACTGGTATCCAACCTGGGGTTGCTCTTGCCCAGATGCAAGACTCTGCACTGCCCTCGTTATACTTCATTAAATTTCTCCCCACCTAGCTCTCAAGCCTGTCCAGGTCCTGCTGAATGGGCAGCACAACCTGCTGGAGTGTCAGCCACTCCTCCCAGCTTTGTGTTATCAGCAAACTTGCTGACAGTGCACTCTAGTCCTTCATCCAAGTCATTAATGAATAGATTGAATTTTGCTGGTCCCAGTACCAACCCTTTGGGGACTCCACTAGATACAAGACTCCAGCTAGACTCTGTCCCATTGACCACTACTCTCTGGATTCTATCCTGCAGTCAGTTCACAGTCTACCTCACTACTCAATTAACTTTTGTCTGTGATGTTATTTTGAAATACTAAATATCAATGTTAAAAATGTTCCACGGACTATACCTTTGCACAATGGCTAATCTGCTGTCCTCAGTGCTTGGTAGTGTTTGGTCACCCTCAAGAGGGAAACACTGAGGTTCATTTTGGAACAGGTTGGAATTTCTCTTCCAAAACCTTTTAAATATTCTTTTTTTTTTTTAATTCAACTTTGAGTACAAACACATAGGCTGGGACTTGATGATCTCAAAGGTCTTTGCTAGCCTCAGTAATTCTGTGATTCTGTGATTTATTTCCTCGGAAAGCCTCCTTTTCAAAATCCCATGTGTGTGGCAATTATAATGGTAAGGGCATTAATTTCCACTGATTTTCAGCACTGTCTTGGAAGAAGTTTAGAAAAACCATGAGACGTGCCTGAGTACTGGAAAAAACTCTGATGTTACCCTAGTCTTCAAAAAGGACAAGAAGGAGGACTCAGGAAATGACAGGCCAGGCAGCTACACCTCCATCCCTGGAAAGGTGATGGGACAGCTCATTCTGGATGTTATCAATAAGCATATGGAGGTAAAACAAAGTTTCAGGAGTAGTCAGCATGGACTCACCAAGGGGAACTCATATTTGACCAATGTGATAGCTTTCTGTGATGGCATGACTGGATGGATAGATATAGGGAAGGCAGCGGATGTCATCTGCCTTGACTTCAGCAAGGCTTTTGACACTTATCTGTCATAAGGAAGTGTGGTTAGGTGAGCGGACAGTGAGGTGGATTAAGAAATGGCTGAATAGTGGAGCTCAGAGGGTTGTGATTCATGGTGTAGAGTCTAGCTGAGGCTTGTAGTCAGTAGCGCTCCTTATGAGTTGGTACTGGGTCCATTCCCATTTAACATCAGTGACCCGGATCAAGGGACAGAGTATACCCTCAGTAAGTTTGCTGATGACACAAAACTGGGAGGAGTGGCTGACATACCAGAAGGTTGTGTTGCCATTCAGCCAGCCCTGGGCAGTCTGGAGAATAGGGTGGAAAACAGTCTCATGAAGTTCAACAAGGAAAAGTACAGGATCCTGCACCTGGGGAGGAATAACCCATGCATCGCTACAGGTTAGGGGTTGATCTACTGGAAAGAAGCTCTGTGGAGAAGGCTGTGGGAGTCCTGGTGGACAAACAAGTTGACCATGAGCCAGCAATGTGCCCTTGTGGCCAAGAAGGCAGATGGGATCCTAGCATGCATTAGAAGAAGTGTGACCAGCAGGTGAAGAGAGAAACTTCTTCCCCTTTACTCTGTGCCCTGATACGGCTGCACTTGGAATTCTGTGCCCTGTTCTGCGCTCCCCAGTTCTGGACAGGGAACTGCTGGAGATGGTACAGCAAAATGCTACGAAGATGGATTAGGGGACTCTTTGTAGGGAGCTGGGTCTTTTCAGCCTGGAGAAGATGAAGTGAGGGATCTTAATAATACTTGCCAATATCTAAAGAGTGGGTGGCAGGATGAGGGGGCCAATCTTTTTTCATTGGTACGCAGGAACAGGACAAAGAGCACTGGGCACAAACAGGAACACAGGGAGTTCCATTTAAACATGAGGGGAAACTTCTTTATTTTGTGGGTGGCAAAGCACTGGAACAGGCTGACCAGATTGATTATGGAGTCTCCTGCTCTGGAGAGACTCGAAAACCACCTGGATGCAGTCCTGGGCAGCCTGCTCTAGGTATATCTGCTTTGGGACTAGATGATCTCCAGGTATATCTGCTTTGGGACTAGATGATCTCCAGAAGTTCCTTCCAACCCCACAATTTTGTGATTCTGTGAGAGGTAAAATTGGGATGAAGTTTACTATCAACCATAACATTATGAGATAAAATTCAATAAAAGGCCTATGTTTGAAATGGGAACTGTGTGAGAGGGACGAGGGGCAGAATGAACAAATTAGTAGGCTGGGTTACAAACGAAGATGAGATACTTGCAAAAGGAATTTAATAGAGCTACAGCCAGCTAATTGCCAGAGATTCAATGCTCAATAAACAAGCCTCATTGGAAAATTAACTTATTTTCCTTTTTTCCTTTTAGCCCAGATGTTTTTGTTCACCCATTCAGCCTCTAGCGATCAGGCAATAAAATCCTTTGAAAGAAACAACTGGTCAAAATGTCTTCCAAAACTATTAAAACAAATAAATGCAGGGAGCTCACTGGGTTCATGGGAAAAAGGTGAGAGAAATGGAGAGGCACTGTACAGATCTGCAGGAGCAAACTGGGCATCACCCTACAAAATTATGTCCACGCAGCTCCAGCAGCAGGAATTTTTACCTGAGTCAGGAGTAGATGATGGGAAGAACAAAAGTCTGTGTGGCAGAGCAATAAGGGGGAAGCTGCAGAAAGAAAACTAAGTCCACAGCAAACAAACAGCAAGGCTACAAGTTAAAAAACAAACAACTGAAAACAAAAAAACCCTGCCCTTTAATCTGTAGCTGGCCTGAAAATGAATTTCCCAAGCATTCCTTAAACAAGCAAACACTATTCAGTGTTACATCCAGGTGCTGCAAGGAGGCCAGTTCTCACGAAAAGATGTTAAAGATATTCCCTTTCCCATCATGAAGGTTTCCCCAAGAAACTTCCCCAAGTTCCTGTTTGAATGAATTATTACTTTTTATTTCCAGAAAGGATAGTGAGGAAACAAATCTAAACTATCTGGGAGAACGTTTTCTTGTTACTCATTAAAAATAAAGTGCTTTTTCAACCCCCAAAACTCCTTTCCTGACTTGCTACAGGTTCAAACATCAAGAGAGAGGGGAAGAAAGCTGCTGTGTGTTTTCCAGGTAAAGCTATAGGTGTATATCAATGGGCCACAGAATCCCTAAGAACAGAAACGGGTGTCCCAGAGCAAAATAAAACATCTGTTCAGTGCCTCACGTTCCCGTAAGGGGCTGGTTGATGGGCAAGTGACTTCTTTAAGCAAGCCGTGCACAAACTTCTGTTACTAGAGAAAAAGGTTTTAAAAAAGATCTCGGGAAAGAATCACAAGAACATATTGGGTTAGAAGTGACTTCTAAAGGTCGTCTAGTCTAACATCAAGCAGAGACATCTCTAATTAGAACACATTTCCAAGAGCCCCATCAAACCAGACCGTGAACAGGGATGGGGCCTCCAACACCTCTCTAGGCAACCTGTTCCACCACCTTCAGATTAAAGAACTTGTTCCTAATGTCCAGCCTAACTCTCCCTTTCTCCAGCTTAAAACCATGATCCCTCATCCTATTGTTCCCTGCCCTTGTGAGTAGTTCTTCCCCAGCCTCCTTACAGGCCCCTTTCAGGGACTGAAGGCTTACTGTGTAAGGGAATGGTCCATCAGGATTAGGCTGAGCCCACCAGATAATAAATATTTTCTAGAATAACAACCTCAGCAGAAGCACTGGATCACCCCAACTCTCAGTCTGTCCTCAACAGAGAGGTGCTTCAGCTCTCTGATCATTTGCACGGACTCCAATAGGTCCCCATACTTCTTCTGTTGGGGTTCCAGATCAGGACACAATACTCCAGGTGAGGTCCTTACTAGGACAGAGTAGAGATGTTTATGAGGAAACTGCTTTAAAGCTCTTACCAGATATCCGAGCACCCATCTACTGTATATGAAGTCACTCATGGCACAGTCCATTAAAGACCATCAAGGTGGACTAACTGGATTTGGGCTAACGACTACCAGTACAAGGGCAGTAACACAAGGCAGGATTTCTATGATGAAGTTGTACACTGTAAACTGTAACTTCAGCTGAGGTCACTCTCCTTCACCTGATCCAGTGGTCCCTGTGGCAATGGCCACTCAGAGACCCTTGGCTTCAGCAAACCCTGCCAAACCCAGAGCAGGCTGCTGCAGACCCCTACATGGCTTCCTGCCAAACACTACCCACCAAGTCCCCTTGTCTGTGCTTGTGGTTAGTCCCTCCCTCACACCACAGGCTGCTGAAAGGGGAGCCCACTAAATGTGCAGCAGGAGATAAGAACATAATCCATGTTCAAGTGTGGCTAAGACATTTGTTCCTGCATTTTCACATGGCAGGACAGACAGACTCAGACAGGCTCAAGGCACTGGTTGACTAGGTATAAAATCCAGGTAAAAAAACCCAGATGTGATGAAAGCTACGTGTTCTTCCTCATGATGAAATTGGGACTTCTTCCCCCTCGTGCAGCAGGACAGGGCCATGACAGGCAGTGGCAGTCCTGTGTCCTTGCAGGAGCCCCACTGCTGGGTCCATGAGGAGAGGAAATACCTGTTTGCATTGCTGGCTGTGTGGTCAGGGGTCCAGAGACAGAAGATGGTAGAGCAGGTCCAACATGCAGAGCGGAAAGTTTTCATCCCTCCAGCCCAACTCCCTGATTTTCACCAAACTCCCAATAGTAAGGAAGGAATGGAGGATTAAAAACAAGCAAGAACTCTATTAACACATGCAAATGTCAGCAAGTTAATGAGATTCCAAAATGACCTCGCTCCCAGAAAGAAATTACCCAAATCAGGTCAATCTGAATAATAATGAGATGACATTTTCTCCTCATGGGAGGCCCCAACTGAAGCACGTGAAGCTGCTTACAGCCCTCTTGTCTGAATGACCACATCAACCTAATAAACCTCTGTTACATCAATATTGTTCCTGTCACTGCACTTCACATAATTAATTCAGATGCAATCAGGATGGAGAGCAAAACACTCTTGGCAAGTGCCCCCCCAGCTGCAGTCATGCTGGCATTTTAAAAGTGGTTTTAATCAAATGTTAATCAGGAGAGAGAAAGTTCAGGCAGGTGCAGGCACAAATAATCCAACAAGATTAAGGATGTCTTGGTGGCTGATTATCCCATAGCCCAGGAAACACACACCGTGAGGAGGATGACAATATGTTTCCATCTCCTCCTTTAACAAGGGGTCCGGTAATTGCTTGAATATTTATTTTTCCAACTGGAAACATCTGAAGCATTTTGCAGCCTGTGACCTACCACCTCTCTTCCCCTCCTCTGTACAAAACAACTGAAGTCAGAGTGACCCAGTCAAAATGAATTTGTGAGTATTTTTCCCTGCAAGAACCTATTTGCCTTATCATTTAATGGAATTCTGTTACTAAATACGTTATTGTCCCTCTTTCGGATACTTACTGTCAGTGATGTTAAGGTATAGCCACATCAGGACTTTCCATGCAAGACCAGTGGATACTGCCCTAGTTTTGCTAGCACCAAGGGGAGAGTTAACAGGTCTGAGCTCCTGCAGAGACCAAAGCCAGCAGCGGGGTACATACAGAGCCTGACATGCAGGTTTGGGGCAGCCCCTGAATCCTTGCCCAATGGTTATATGCTGCACAAAACAAGACTTGGGGACGTCTTAGCTTCTGGACATTATTAGGGCTGATATATACTGCCAGCTTTACAGCCTACTCCTTCGGCTCGCTATCAGTCCAAGAGGGAAGCACCAACACAGTAGCTGTGTTAGGCTGAGGCTGAGCAAGAAAGGCTCATTTAGCAAAAGTGCAGAGGAGGAGAGGGAGCGGGGTTGGAGGGGGCACACAGACAAGTGTTTCCATTCAGATGCCAAAACACACGCGAGCAGACAATTTATTTACCTTAGCCAATTTCTGGAATAAGAAATAAATTGGAATGGGGAGAAGCTGATTCCACTGGATTCTCATGTTCAGTCTTAGCAGATGGAAGCCACTGCGTCACACACTGTATCCCCTTGGCACAATGGCACTGCCTGCTGGCACAGGGCCCATGCATCCCAAAATGAAACATCACAACTGCATGGATCCTAGGATATCTTGATGTTTTTCCATCCATACACATCCATCTCCTTTCATTCATAGTCCCACCATCACTACTGTCAGCTCAGGTGGACCAGCTTATAGTGTCTGATTCAGAGACCATGGGATGTAGAGGTACCAGCCTTCATACCAGAGGGGTTTTAAGTGCTCCCAGTGCATGTCTCCTCGCCATCAACATGGGGAGCAGCAATGAAAGCAACCACAGCAAATGGAAGGTGCAGCACATTTACTGAATGGGAAGTCACAGGTCTGGAAAGGCTTCAGCAACCCCAACAGCCACAAAACCTGCAGCTGAAAGACTATCCACTAAAGGCCCCAGACTCACACCTGGACCTCAGTTTCAGGCATTTCCCTTACCAAACAGCAGGAAGACACCATACAATACAGTTATGACCTGAAGTTCTCACTGTATACCTCAAAGACCATCCATGAAAATAGTTGGCTCTAGATCTGTTTTGAACTTTAAGCTTGAGTATGCTCAGGTTTGCAGGTCTGAGTTTAGGGTTATCTGGGCTGAAGAAAATCATAGGATCATAGATCACACTATTAGAGCTCACTCAACTGGGATGTGAATGACTTTCCATGGAGAGGAGAGCTAGAAAGAGCCTTTCCAAATGTGACCCAGACAAAAGTCAGCTAGGAAACCTGCTTAAGCAACCTCTGAGGATATTGCCCAGTAGACCCTAGATAGGTTCTGCCTAGGAGAACAAGCTGCATTTCAAAGACAGTGAGAATTTGGGCAATTACACCTCTCTAAGGCATGAGCTTATTTTGGATGCATTACAGGAGGGAGTAGCTGTGAAAACAGTGCCACGTGGTGATATGAAGAGCCAAGAAACCAAACTGATGTCTAGATGCCAACAGCACCTCAGAGGGTTAAAAACATGAAAATAGCCTTTGATATGCCCTTGAGAACTTTAATTGCACAATACTGCATATTAAAATGAAGTTCAAGACGAAAGATCATTCTACAATTGCAAACTAGACCTGCTGCTGTTGGTATCCCAGCAAAGGAATGTCAAACTTCCAGCTGAACTTCCTTCACAAAGTACAATTTTGACAGTTTAAACCTATGAATAATTTTAATTTTATATAAAGACACATTCTGAAAGGAAATGTTTACCTGGAATTTTACATACCAGGTCCTGTTTTCAGTTTGCAAAAATAATAAAACTTCAGCAGAAAAAGCCCCATCCTCATCAGACTTTAAATTTAGTATCTGAAGCAAGTTCAGGATTTAATGCTCTCTGTCTGATCTCACAAGCTGCTGAACTCAGCTTCATAAAAAACTAGGCTGTCTATTCTTGAGATAGCTCCTTGTAAATCCTTAGACCTACAGGGACTGAACAGGTGAGGTAAGTAAGGAGAATATTTTTTCATGTCTTTTTCCTCACATTTCCCAACCTTGAAATGCCTCAGGGCTCCCAGTCTTCTTGGGTAGCTCAGCCACACACTAAATTTGCAGGAACAGCTGACTGTACCCAAAGGGAACCAGAACAAACTGAACTGGAAAGCAATGCCGCAAGGAGTCCCACCATCCATGGTCGCGGTGAACCCTGTGAACATTCCCACTGCCCAATGACCCAGAGCAAACACTGGCTCAGCCCACCAAGCAGCTCACCAAGCTGCCCATTACAGCCAGCTATACGTACAGCCAGCTAAGAGCCCAGTCCCTGACAGTAACGCGTATCATAAATGTGAAATATTCACCAGGGTGAGAGGGGTGCACACTTCCCGCAGGTCCAGGCACACACAGCCCCTTAAAATATCAAGATCAGCAAGTCTGATGGCAGAATGTCTCTCTCACCACACTTAAAAGAAATTACAAGGGCAATTTGAGGAAAGATTCAGACACTGGCCTAAGCCCATCTCTATCCCGCAAAGTCTGTGAGCACATGTTAAACTTTAAGCAATGTTTATGTCAAAATGAAGTGAAGTTGAAGGTAAAGCACATTTTGAACGTGCAGCAGGTGCTGCGGAGAGTCAGCACAAGGGAAAGGACATCTGCCCAGGGAGCAGAACATGTTTATAATTTTATAGTCTGTCTCGACCTCCAGACTAGCAGGTCTTGCCTCTGACTCCAGCTACTCCTCTGCTACAGTTTATAAATGAATAATTGCTAGTAAAATAGAACGGCTGCTTTTCAAGGTTTGTTTTTTTTTAAACTTACTTAGCCACAGCTGCATCTATTACCCGAGTGTACAAGTACTGTGGTAACAGGATCACCTGACACAGCTCTGGTTTGTATCACGGCAAACGTGTTTCAGATCCTTAATGAGAACCATGACTTCCCATATGATCTGTGGGATGCCGTCAACAGTTTCCGCTAAAGAGAGTCTTATTCTTTTAAATTTAGTAGCATCACAATATCCCACGAGACTGTCAGTGCTGGTTTCTTGGGCATTCATGGCACTGCGGTTATTGGAAAGCTGAACCAAACTTGGAACTCGTGCTCCATGCTCCTTTAGGCAATACAAGAGCCAACCCAGGCTATCCCCATACTTTGTGGGGTAGGTTCTGTTGTCAACTTATAGCTGATTTCATAATATCATAGAATGCATTGAGTCAGAAGGGACCTGCAAAGATCATCTTAGTCTGACCCCCTTACAACAAGCAGGGACATCTCTAATTAGAACAGACTGCCCAGAGTCTCATCAAACCTGACATTGAACATCTTCAGGGATGGGGCCTCCACTGCCTCTCAGAATCACAGAACATTAGGAATTGGGAGTGACCTCGAAAGATCATCTAGTCCAATCCCTCTGACACAGCAGGACCACCTAGACCAAGTGGCACAGGAGTAAATCCAGGCAGGTCTTCAACATCTCTAGAGAAGGAGACTCCACAACCCCTGGACAGCCCCTTCCAGTGCTCTGTCACCCTCACTGTGAGGAAGTTCCTTCTCATATTTATATGCAACCTCCTACGTCCCAGCTTACACCCTATCACTAGATGACACTGAGCAGAGCCTGGCTCTGTCCTCCTGACACCCACCCTTCACATATTTATAAACATTAATGAGGTCACCCCTCAGTCTCCTTTTCTCCAAGCTAAAATGACTCTGCTTCCTCAGCCTCTCCTCATAAGGGAGGTATTCTACTCTCTTCCTCATCCTTGTGGCTCTGTGCTGGATGCTCTCCAGCAGTTTTGTGTCCTTGACCTGAGGGGCCCAGAAGTGGATACAATACACCAGATGTGGTCGACTATCTAGGCAACCTGTTCCAGTGATCCACCACCCTCAGATTAGCGAGCTTTTTCCTTATGTCTCGCCTAAATCTACCCTTTTCCAGCTTAAAACCGTGCCCCCTCATCCTGTGGTTCCCTGCCCTTGTGAACAGTTCTTTCCCAGCCTTCTCCTAGGCCCCTTTCAGGGACTGAAGGCTTGCTACACAACTGAATGGTCCATCAGGATTAGGCTGAGCCCACCTTTGTAGTTCAAGAGCTTGATGAGCCAGATGAGGTCATGGATTCGATTTGGTAATTCTTAGTGGATTTATTTCCAATCCAACACCTGTCAAATCTGGGTTTGACCTAGCAGCCTTTTTCTGAAATATTGTACATTTGAACAACACCTGGTAACTACAGCATCAGGAAATGCCGGGGTATCTTAACAGTCATTTAAATATACATATATATGCACATATACTTAGAAAAACAACACAGAAGTATGTATTTTGTTTGGAGCAGTGTAAAACATCAGCTGTGTGTGGTGGCAATGGCATGGAAACAGCAAAGGCCATGAATGGACTTCAGAACACTCACAATCAGTTCCTAAATCTGCCACAGACTTTGCTTTGGGCATATTAGTCCATTCTCTTATCTGTCAACTAGAAAGAGTTATGCTGGCTTGTTCCCATCATACAGTCCTTGGGATGTACCAATTCCCAGCCCAGATTTTCCCTGGCAGCACTGCACTTCAGCTCCATCATAGCCAGTGCTGGGAGATGGACGCTTTGAGAGTGAGATTAAGTTCTTCAGAGAGCTGTAGCTCTCTCTAGAGAGGCGTACTTCCTACTCATGAGATATATCTGTCTAGATAACTAATATAGTTACCTCACACAAGTACCTGGGGTCAGCTACCATGAATAGCCGCGTCCTTAGCACACAAAATCACGAGATGTAAAGAATGCATCCAATAACAGCACTGAGCAACTCCATCCCATCTGCTGAGCTACAGGCAGGGGTAATTATGGCTCCTATGCATTCATGGCAGTGCTTGAGGATAGCAGATGTGAAAACCAAAGGCCAAATGTGTCTGGATGCAACGTTCTGGCCTTTCTAGCATCACTCCGGGTTTCCCATTGATAGCCTCATCCAAGTTTCACTCTGCACGTAAGTAACAGCCCGCAGCTTCCACGTCAGTTACATTTATATTATAGTAATTCAAACTTTGAAAGATTTCATTGGTTTAATAGCACTTATCAAGCACTTTGGTGCGGTCTAGGTTCATTGCAGCTTGTGTATACAGTCAAATACTGTGCACATGTTGCAGCTGTGGCTTTCTTTTAAATTCACCTTTTCAGGGGGAGTGGGGACGTGAATGCACAAAAGTGACTAGAGCAGGGAAGGCAAGAAGGGGCAAGAGAGGAGAATGATGGCTTCTAAAATGAGTTATTTAAACATTCTGTATGTAACTGAATAGAGTTCAGACAGGGCTTTCGAACCAGACTTCCTCCTGAACCTTGAGCAAATAAATAATCACAGAAAGGAACTAAAGGAAGCCCAAGCACAGCTTGCCTGCCCGGCAGTTCCACAACAGCAAGAATACAACATAAGAAGTCCTGAGACAGTCTGAGCAACACTGTAGCTGCAATACAGAAAGAAGAGTTTGGCATTTGGCTAATTTCTTCTGCGGAAATTCAGATTGCACAAAGTGACACCAACTGGGAAGTCGGGGACAACAACAAGTACAGAATAAACTCAGATCAGAGGATACTCTTGGAGAGATTAATTTTACCCAGCATTAGCCAGGTAGACAGTGGACATCTAATTCAAGACAGTTGTATTGGCTTTCTCTGCTGTCAAAGGAAGCAATGAAATAAAACCAAGAAAATTCAGGTTTTTGATCTCAAGATACCGTACTAGGATGGGTGAAGAAATCTGAACCTCCAAAGTTCCTATCGGCTGTTGATTAAACACCTGCATTTCAGTTAGCTAGCTCACTTGAGAAAAGTCCACTGCACAAACAGTTTGCTCAGTTGTGAAAATAAGATTCTGACAGGGGCAGAAGACAGCATCTCACTTGTAGCAGGCAGGGGGAGGGGACCAATTCACTTTTGCAGAGTTTCCATCACTTAGCTATGTTCATCTGTGCTGAACGGACACTAAACCCCACAGCATCTACTCCTTTAGTTTAAATTTGAAAGTGGTAAGGCGTTCACTGCAACTTCTGCATTAGCTCAGCCACTTGGTCTTAGCAAAGTGAGTCATCCCTCCACTCCACAGAAATAAGGATCTGTTCGGAAGCCACAAACTGTCGGCTGAAGAGCCATCCCATGCTCTCAAGTCTCCTAAGCTAAGGGTGGAGCTAACACATAGCTATTGCCAAAAGCAATGAGTACAAACAAAGACATGTCTGCTCAAACTAATGCCCTGGATGTCACTCCACTTCAGACCCTGACACAAGGAATTACACAAGGAAGATACATAATGAGCAGAGCATGGAAGTGATTTGTGGTTGAGGCACTTTTACTGGTACCAGTTTTACATGAGGTTGAGATTTGCTTGAGTGCATCAGTCTCACTTCCAAAACCGGGCTCTGCTAGAGACACCTGGGATAACAGTGTCTCGTTCCACGTCAGACTGGAAGATGTTCACCTTCCACTTCCCACTCAGACTACACAAGTCCTATTCAGTTGATATTTACAGACATCAATTCTTAAGGCAACAAGGAAATAGCAGTAAACCAACAGCACTTGCAGCCTTTACACATTAGTTGAACCCAAGAGGAAAGCAGCTCTGCAGTGGTGTGTTTTGATTTTTTTCCCCCCATGTGAAAGGTATTTTTGTGCACCTGCTCTATGACTACAAGGACTGATATGAAGGGTTGTAGAGCCTAATCTGAAAGAGCAGAAAATCAGGAATGACTCCATTTAATTCTTTTGAACTATAGGATGCAGCTGGTAAAAGACACCAGAAACAAGATGTCCACTGCTTTTACCGAGTGATGAATATTCATTGCCCTAGTCAGCCTTGATCTATGGTGCTCTGGCAAGAGCCCAACTACTTTCTGTAAAGACCGTGACTAAGGCACATATTTACTTTATGTTCTCTGCCCTGCTGTTCATCTGTAGCATAACTAGTTTATCTCCCAGTATATGTTTTACTAGAGCCACAAAGCTGACCGCAGCAAGAATCATCTAAGCAGTGCTTAGACGGGGAATCGTAAGCATGGCAAACAGCAGCCCCCTGGCTCATGTCCCAGTGCTCTTCCATTTGAGCAGCTCTGTTCTTTGGTGGCCACTTAGAGCTGTATTTTATTTATTTAGCGCTGCTAAACCTCATCTTTATTTGTTCATGTAAATTGCCCGAGTGGCCCTGGACTTGGAAGGGAAACACATTTTCTTCCTTAACAAAGAAACAGATGATCTCACTGGCAAATGAGACACATACGGCATTGTGTTTACTTTAGAGTAGGTTCACTTAGGAATCAAGCCACTTGACTTATCAAGCGTTTTTTTCCCTTTTTCTATTACAGGGAAGTCTCCATCAATGAAGAGGATGTCCCTCCTTCACCTCATGCCATTTCCCATTCCCCTGCCTTTGGGGTTGCTGCCCCTGTTACCATGGCAGTGCTGTTCAGTATGGTTCTAACAGGTCACATGCTAAAGAGGACTGATCCAGCCATGCTGGAATCAATGGGATTCAGTTCCTCCTAACGAAGGCAAGAACTTACAAGACAGTCTGTCCCTTTGTGCTCGGTGAAGTTATAAAAGGCTTCTACAGCCACGCTCACACTGTATCAACACTCAGCCAGGTGCTGTCTAAGGGCTCAGGCCTTTTGAAAACCCAGCCCTCAGCAGAGGCTCTGGTTACCAAGCACCTAACTTTCATTTGACTAAAGAGCTAAATTGCCTGAAGATTCTGAGTACCTGAAGATATAACCCTTGCATTTGCACAAGCCCATATCCTAAGAAGAGCAATGCCACTCAGTTGTTTTGGCCATGAGAGGCAACATAGGCAATGTGCACTAAGCTGCCATGCAGTAACTCTGTTGGAAAAGCTCCAGTCATCGCTTCCTTCTCCTGCAATAATTACTTCAAAAGCAAATCAAAATCTCAAGTCCTTACGTTGTCTCAAGAATCAGGAACTGACATCAACTTCTGTTTCCCACATCCCAAATGAATCTACGAACGACCAGGAAACAGCTGTTTGTAAAGAAGAATACTCAAGGCATACTACAGTGATCTGACCATGCTCCCTGCCCAGAGAACCCGTCCCTTATATTCCTACAAAGAGTCACCACAAATTAAAATTCTAGGATGACTGTTTTGTCACAAGGTTGTCGTTGAGCTCTTTGCAAAAGACTCTGGCCCATTTCCAGATAATTTCCCATTTCCAGAAACCAAAAGCCCATGACTTCCTATCCTACGGAAGGCTCACCCAGCTGTTTAAGTCCACGACTTTTCCCAGCAGCTCTCTTCAAAGTTCAGAAATCTTTTCAGTCCACAAAACTGACGGTAACTTCCAAGTCCTTTTTCCTAAGTTTGCCGTGT
The DNA here is from genome assembly GCA_013400115.1 of Rhinopomastus cyanomelas. NCBI lineage: Eukaryota > Metazoa > Chordata > Aves > Bucerotiformes > Rhinopomastidae > Rhinopomastus > Rhinopomastus cyanomelas. The sequence continues at coordinate 197,248 of VXBP01001398.1, read as the reverse complement.
TGTAGCTGACACTCCTCTGACTTACAGTCAAAGGACTGAGAATAAATCAGTTGAATGACAGTGGAAGGAAGTAAAGGCTCATCACTAGCTTGTGCATTAAACAGCTGACTTTCCAAAACCCACGAGCAGAGTTACATAGGGAATCGTTTCAATACTGATTCTCTGCATAAAAAAGACAACGTGACCACAAATGCTCCTCTCCTAATTCACGACCTGTTGCTATGACACTCTGCATAACCTCTGTTCTTAGCTGTTATTAATTAGCAGGACAGTTTTCAGCCTGGGGACTGTTGCCATGAGCGTTACCACAGCTATGAGCTAACACATTTGTGGACTCACAGTTAAATGAATTGCACATGCTACCTGGTAGTGCCATTAGAGTTCAGAGCTTTTTACAGCTTTTTTATTTGCTTCCTTTCAAGAACAGGCTTTCTAGCAGTTGCAGACCTGTTGATAAATCCATGCAAAGTCTGTTCATGTGGAGGGATACAGAAAGGCCCTGTTACAAGAGCCTGCACAGATGGGTACACATTGTTATCCTAACCAAGTGAATCAGCACATCGACAGTCGGGGTTATCCCATGCATAAAAATGTCTGTGGCCACAGTGATTGTTTGCAAGGCAGCACAAAACACCTACTGAGAGACAGGACCCAGCTCTTTTGAAGGTACTGAAAGTAATTCTGCAGATCTAAACAAACCCACACACACCTTCTCCCTGCCCCGCTACAGCTGCTATTCTGCAACACTGGGGAGCATCATACCCCTAAAAAACATCTTTCTGGCAGATGTCTCCAGTTCATCCCTCTGCCCCTTCTTTTGCTGCAGTAGTCAACAGACAACTAAATCTCCCTGCACTTCTGCAGATGAGTTAGCGTACGATGTCTCTGAGGCTGAGCCCATCATGTTCCCTTCATACAGCTGCGTCAGCTTAAACCTGTTTCTGGGGTTAGCTGTGCGTTGCAGGGAGGCACAGGCTATGAGATATGGTTGGGTGCATGGGGGTGAAGGGTGCCTTTCCACGGCATCACGACCTATCGGACTAAGTGTGCACAAGGCCCGGTCATAGTTAATTAAAGATAGCACCCAAGTCTTTGCAACCCCTCAGTTCACCTACAAAATCAAAAGAGCAATCAACTGGGAACACATTCTCCTGCACTGTTTTGGTTGTGTGCTCCAAAAATGCAGACTGATCTTCCACTCAGGGGAAAAAGGAGAGGAAAAAAAAAGGAGTAAGAAATTCCTATACCATCTGAACTGAATATATAGCTATTGGCAGCTTTTGGTTTTGTGTTTCACTCTGAGCTTCCACTGGCAGGAGATGGCAAATTCACGAGCTTTTCTTGAGGAACCCAAGAGAGGAGGGAGTCTGCCTGACAGAGTTATATCTCTGGCAAGGAGCAGTGCTGATAATCACTTTCACTAGAGATGCTGTAAAGTGTCTCATAATTCATTCCTTTTGTACAGTAAACACAAGACAATTAAATCCAGTTCTCCTCAATGCTATGCACAGAACTCCAGGGCAATCCATCATTGTCTGCTTATGCACCACAACAGTGCAGAACCAACAAAAAACCCCAACAAATATGCTCGGGTCCACTGTCTCATCACATTTTCCCACAGCAGTGATACAAGGCTGTAATTAGACTGCACTTAACAAACCCCCTTCCCTTTAAAGACTCAAGTTTTACTTTCCTGTATTCATTTCCCTTTCTTACCCAGTAGGAAGAGATTTTTCAACATAATTGTATTTGTATTTTGTTACTGCTAGACTAGTCTCTATGCCATACTGGACTGGGACCCAGCCTCCCCTCTCCTTGTCCCTTGGTGAGACTCAATCAAGTATCTCCTTCAGTTCAGCCTACTTTTGGCAATGCCTCTTTATTAATTCTCTGGACCTAGTGGAAGCAGATGAGAGGCCAAGAGCCAGCAGAATCCTCAACACTTACACTTAGTAGAAAATAGCATTAGAATAAAAGGGCTTTTCCCCGATCAGTATAACCAGCAAATTGTGTTTTCCTACATGTGTGGAGAATGAGCCCATTTTCCCATATCTCAAAAGGAGTGAGTTGCGTCACACAGCCTTGTCTCGAATGGGAACATTAACAGAAACTTCCTTCTCTTTCCAAATACGAACATAACCACATGGACTTCCACCTTTCATCAAATTCAAGGGAAATTAGCCTGCGGGTTCCAGTGTTCCTAGCAGAGATGTGTAGAGCTAGGCTAGTCCATCTGATGGGAAACTGCAGCTAGTTTCCTTCCTTACCACACACCACCACATCATTTCAGAGTTTTCACCTCCCTGTTGTTACAATTCTTGGCTTGTCATCACTTGCCTCTTGTGAGGCTGGCCAGAGCAAACCTGTACAAGGAAGTTCTCAATATCCACACACAGCCTCTTAATGACTGCTTGAGGAAAGGTTTGAAAAAGCTGGTCTAAACCAGTAGTCCTTGTCCAGGATAAGAGCCTGTTGGAGCCCTGGTCTTCAAGAAGATTTCATACCTGACCTTTGCAAGTGACACATTTTTGTTAGATGCAAACTGAAGACTGGAAATGAATCAGGGTCATGTAAAGCTGATGTCTGAAATCTGGCTGACAGGCCTCAGTAGTGAGGGGATGAAAAGCAGAAACTGGAAAATCACCCCTGCTTGCAAGCACTTAAAAAAAGAGAAGATAGTTTATGAGAACATATTTCAGTCTATGACTTGTTTACAAGCTGCCAGTTTTGTGCTTGTTACCATGCTTGGAATGCAGTTAACCATCAGCATTGTCCACCTTCTCAATACAGTGACCAGGATTCAAAACAAAAAACCAACAACAAATAGGACAGCAACTCATGAGCAATACAAGCAAATCCACCAGCCAATAACTTTGCTTAGGATATTGATATCGATGAATGATTGCTCTCCTCCAAAAGGACGTAATCATGTGGATAACCTATGGATGGCCCACAGCAGGGGAAAAATTCACACAAAAGTAATCCTCTAGGATGTTTCCATCCCTAACCTATAAAAATAGACTGAATAGTTGAGAAAACCAATTTGTTTAATTAAATATTGTACAAGAAGGCACTAATTTTTAGTCATTCCCTCAACTTGTGAAATAAATACACTGCACAAATACAGCAATTTCATTTAAACCTTGTTTCCAAAGAGGACAATTCTTACCGAATCATTGAGGCATGAAAAGACCTCTAAGATCATCAAGCCCAGCCTATGACCTGACATGACCATGTCAGCTAGACAATGGCACTAAGGGCCACATCCAGCCCATCTTTAAACCCCTCTAGGGATGGGAATTCCACCACCTCCCTGAGCAGTCCTGAGCAGTCTATTCCAATGTCTGATCACCCTTTCCAGGAGGAAAGGCTTCCTGACATCCAGTCTAACCCTGCCCCAGTGCAGCTTCATGCCATGCTGTCCCTCTGTGCACATGCCTTTGTTTCCCCATGAAATATTCTGAACTCATGGGCAAATTTCAAATCTAGAAAGAGCAGTTCTTTCTGGACAGAAGAGTAGTTGTTCTCCAAGGCATTTCTTTTGGATTTTATAAAAACAGATGGCAGAGTAGACACCCACCTCTCCTGCAGAAAGCAAAGGTGCAGCCCATTAGGGACATCAGGGACCCATAAAGATATGACAAACATCTTAATTAATAGAAACTTCTCGGCTACAGTTTGAAGCTTATGAGACTGTTGGGAACCCAATCAAATGACCTAAATCATAGGAAATTAAACTTCATTTGTGTTGCTACTCATGGAAAGTATAAGCGTTTGAGGATCAGAGTTTAAAATCCAAAAGGCTTTTAGATAGACCTTCAGTTTAAGTATTAAATCCCCCAGCCTGGGATTTCACTTACTGCACCCAATGCAACTAAGCCCTACCCACCATAGCACCATCCTAGCATGGCATGGCATAAGAGCTCGGAGCTCTCACAGGCAGCACACCAGCACTTACCTCACAGAATGTGTTTAGGACACCCTACAAACTGAGTTTTTTTTCAAAAAACATTCATGGCAAAACTGAGGGCTTCTCTGGAGGCAGAAACAGTGGACTCCTCCAGCTATCTTCAAACTTCAGTAAAACTCAACATCCACCACTAAAAGCTGCTCTTTCTCTTTCATTACTTACTTTTTAATATTTTATGTCCTAGTAATTTATTTCCCATGCCCACACACAAGTCTGAAGGAGTTTACTTGTGGCTTATGGTCTGTACCTCAGACTTAAACACACGCTATTAAGGTCCACAGAAGAACAGTGATGAAATTTCAGCAGATCAGATTGATCAATCTAATGGCCTCTTCTGGCATTAGGAGCTTCAAGTATTATTTTTTTTAATAATTGAAACAATCTTTCAAGTATTTATAACCATCTAAAATATTATTCCTTTTTCTCCTGCTATTAAAAAAATAAAGTAAATGTAGGACTAAGGAAATTAATCCTGGATTCTACTAAAATATCAAAGGAAATTTTACCAAACGTCAGTCTCCTCAAGCTGCGTGTATTTATTTAAAACGTTTTGGTTAACAGCAGACTGAGGGGGCAACTTTCAGGCTAGAAGTTTTGCAAATATTTGAAGTAGAGTTTTAATTGACCCAGTTTGACATTAAAAGCACTTTTTAAACTCTTGATATTGTTAGCCATTTAAGATAAGTGGCAATAAATACCGATTAATTGTAACACATGAAATGAAATCTTGAGCTGCGGTGGACCGGTGAAAAGGCCCTTTGTGTGCTGGGGAGGTGGAAGATCGTGTGTTAGGGTTAGGCTAACAGAATACCCCGTCAAGCTCAGCAAGGTTTTTGGTAGCTCACGCTGTGACCAACTGCAAAGACAACAAACGTTGGGCAAAGGCAAGCAGTGTGATTGGCAGGTCTTAAGAAAAACAAAAGTGTCAGGAGGAAGGGCTCTCTTTTGACAGGAGCACCACACAGCACAGAAGCTAAAGGCAAGGCAACACTGGAGCTTTTATTGTGCGGGGCATGATCAAACTGGGAATGTAAATTCAGGAAGACAACTTCTAAGATGCTGGTCTTTCAGGGAGATGTTGAATAAATACTACAGACTCAGTCAGTGGTCCCACCAGGGCGACTGGTTGGTGAGTCTCTCCATCATACCAAAACAAAAAACCCACCCACACATCTTCCTATTTTTACTCAAGCCTTGCAGGACAAGTTCTACCAGAAAACTGTTTCAAAGGGTCTCCAGGTCTAACGCATCTGCCTGATTTGCCTGACTGCTGCTTTAAGAGAACAGTGAACCATCAGACACATGGCACATCAAATCAGGCTGTTGGTTTGGCCGTGTTTTTTTACTGTGTTTCTTTACAAAGGGGATCCCTTGCAAAATCTCTTGCAAAAAAAAGAATAACAAGAGCCTTCTCTCCTGTCAGCAGTTCTACTGCCTTTGCACAGCTCCAAGCATGTCACCCTTGGGAATGGCAGGACTTACACCTAAGCAGCTTACTCTCCCAACAGCCAGGAGGTGAGGAAAGATGGAAACACTTCCCACTTCTGCATGTCTGAATCCATCTCTTCTGTGCAATCACAAAGATGGACAGTTTGTCTGAGTGCTGGGGCTCACAGGGGGATTTGAACAGTCAACAGGATTGTCAGACGGGCTCGGGCTGCAACCACTATCACACGATACATTGCAAATGCTCTGTGCTACTATGCGGGGTGGTTTACAGCTCTCCCTATCTCTCCCACAAGGAAACTTAGCCCTGGATGAGCGTTCCACAGGTGGTGGCAGAAGGCTTTCTTTTCGTCTAGAGTCAATGCCAAGATGCTCTCCAAGGCAGGATGGAAAACAATCCCATGTCAAGACTTCTGCTTGCACTGTTTTCTTCAGGACTAATAAGGCTCTGCCATTGGCAGCAATGCAAACCATCGCTCTGGGAACTCTCAGCACACTGAACAGCTTGCTCAAGGTCAGGTAGAGGCAAGGACAAAACACCCCAAATTCTTGACTCTTGCTCTCAGGGTTCAATTATTCCAAATCATCTGAAAGTCAGGCATCTGCAGGAGGCCAGTTTTCTAGGTTTTGTCTTTAGTCAGTGGAAAGATGTCTCCAGAGGGTAATTGCTTCATCTTCAAATATGCATCTGAGGTAAGTGGGAGGATTTTTCTTTTGGGAGTTTGAAAGGATCTTAGAGAGAAGATGCATTGAACTTTCAGACACCTACAGTTCAAAAGGCAGAGTCCCACCCCAGCAGTCATTGCTGTTACCAAAACACTAGACACATTATTTTATTTTTTCCTTCAGAGTGAAAATTAAGAAGTAACTCTGGCTTGGCTTTTCTGAAACCCATCTGTATTTTGCTCTGGCAAGTTTTCAAGTACAATCCTCATCAATGTTTTCTGAGCATCTTCACCAACAGCTAAGTGACAGCCATCTCCTTGTCTGAAAACCTAAGGCAGCAAAACCACTTTCCTCCAGTTCATACTTAACATTTTCCTTAGTTTTGTTCCCCACTGCCAGTGGAGCTCTTTCCGTTCTCAAGGGAATGACCTTAGTTCTGGGGAGAGCGTTCCTGAATTCTGCACACAGGAATGCTGCCCCAGGCTGCCTCCTGGACTGGTAGGAGTTTCTGATGCTCTTTCCACCCCTTGGCTACTTAAGAACATTTTTGGGCATGGTTGATGGCACACTTGGCCAATTAGCAGTAGTGAGGCCACACAGTTTGAGTACCCACGACTCATTAGGTTTATAGTGAGTCCTGGAGCCATGCCTCAGTCACATTCACAAACTTGCTCCCTGGTACCGCTCTGGCCTTGAGACTGAACACTTCATTGCAGGGCAGCCCAGAGGTGACATGTGGCTCCCAAGATATTCTAGACAAATGATTTAATCATCGTCATGCTGTTCAAAACACTCCATGAGTGATGGTCACATACTACATCCTCCCCAATGCAGAGGAGCCAATAAAGTGCAGTTGTCTATGAAGATGTTTCTCACCTCCCTCTCCCACAGGAAGTTTCTGAGATCTAGCAAAAGTTGAGCTCACGCTGTGCTCTTCCACTGAATGTGCACAACGGACTTCTTTTTCTTATATCCAGTCACTTATTGTCTTCTAGCCAATCACTTAGTGTCATGCAAGAACCTAGTATCTTGGAGCCTCCATCAGTCTGTCAAGTGGTTACAGTGAGCCAACAGACAAAAAATTTTACAAAGGGGGAAGACATAGACTCACACCCACCTACATACACATGCATGTACTCACAAACACCGGGATTGCTTAAGCCCCATTTCCTTAGGAAACCAGACTAAAAATGGCATTGATGTCAATAATGAAGTCTTTATTTCTTTGGCAGATTTGTGTTCCTTTTAAACCAATCCTCCCAGTGAGAGGTACTGCAAAATTCTCGACTGGAAGCAGACCAGATCGCTAAGTGATAAGAACCTCACAGCAGTTGCGCTGTACCTCAAACACCTCAAGGAAAAACACAACGTGAATGTGAATTCTGGATAAATACCGAGCTCTGGTACAGAGTTCCATATGGAGCTAACCCAGTGGTGGCGTTTGGGGTTTTTCTCTATTTACCTTCAGTGTATAAACACAACTTTCAGAAGTTTGCAAACCTCAGTATTTAAGGTATTTCCCCATAATAAAGTGCAGAAAAATACTAAAAATACTGAAGTTAGTTATTTTAGATACATGTCACAGCCCTTTCAATCCACAAACCTATTCCAGGAAAATGACGGAGATCTCACTTTTCCACCAGGGATAGATCCAAAGCTGAATTCTACCAAAGTCTTGTGTTTAAGATTAAAAATGCATTGGGAAGTTCTCTGGCTAAATTATTTTCAATTAATGAGTACTGTCTTATCAAAGGTGTTTTGTTTCAGTGAGCATCTCCTGGAAAACTGCAATTCCAAGCGGATTAATCCAGCCTTTTTGTTTATTGAAGTGCCCCCTCTTTCACTCTACCTGCATGGAAATAGGAGGAAAGCCTGGCAGTTGTTATTTTTTACCAAGTTGCAGTTCACACTCTTCAGCAAACACGTCTATCAAAAGTCAGATCTCCAGAGCTACCTTCCTCCAAGCTAGTCACCTGAGAGCTTCCAGCTGCCCAGCTCTGGAGCATCTACCAAAAGCAGCACCCCAGGTACCAGTATATAACTGTTCTCCATTTTTCCTAAAATCTACCATAATTTCAATTTTTGTTACTTTTTTTTTAAGCGAATTCAAAACAGCAACATTTTCCACAGACTGCAGTTGCTTCTCGCTCCCCGTCAGTAGAGTCTGGACTCAGTGGTTCATTAAGTCTACTGGACAGAGGAGAAAGGGCACTGAGCTTCGGTTAAGACCCCAAACTTTTTCCAATTTCAGATAACAGATTAGCTATTGGACTTGGCTCTGGACCCACTTTTAGTTGCCACCAGAGCAATTCTGTCTCTCAGACCTCTCTTGCCTTCTACAGGCCTCTGTGAAATGGCTGAACAGTGGCAGAGTCTGTACATTGAATGTCTAAGAGAGGTGAATAACTAAAAAGTTTATGACATCTCTTCTTGCTGGCTGGAGCTCTAATTATTTCCCTTCTGCCTCTCTAAGTAGCTCTGTCTTCACTTTACATCTCAGATATTTAAATATTTTGTTTGGGCAGAGGTATATTGCAGGCACGTTTTCTTTTCCTTAACACGTCTCTTCTGATCTACCAGAAAAAGTAACAATGGAACTGGGATTTAACAGGCTTATAAAGAGGGTACTGATGGTTTCCAGTAATGTGAAAGTAGCAGCCTAGATTAAAGAACCGGAATGACAAATGGCTGTTGTCTCATCCAGGTGCACATGCCAGTCACCCTGATGTCAGCTGCACAACTGCCATTAATTCACTCAGAATAGGATCTGATCCCGAATCCATAAATCCTTTCTCAGCAACTTTGTTCTGATGGTATTCCTGGCATAACCACGACCAAGAAAACCTGGAACTCTCACAAGTACACTCACTTTAATGAGATTTCCAGTCCCAGTTTCCATACCAGTAAAAAATCCTCAAGAAATCCACATAAATTACAGCCAGGCTTTTTAAAGCTCAGTTTCCCCTTCTTCTGCAAAACAACTAACTCTAGTCAGCAGTGAAGCCTTGTCTTTCCAGTGCATTGGGAAGATCACTGGTTCTTCTCCATATCCAGTCCCCCTGCAATCTGCCCCCCGAAACTGCTCAGAAGTGGCTTGAATCTGTAGGAGACCAGCACCACAGGCAGCACAAACTGGTTCCTTGCTCTACTAAATTCTCTTCTCAGCTCCCACTTTAACAGCCTGAGACTCTGACCCAGGAGCTGCAGGGGATACAGCTGTGGTGGTCTAGGATGCTTTTTGATGCTGGGAGTAAGCACCCAGGCAGAAGGGGCAGCAGGAAGGAACACGATCCCTTGTCAACCCTATGAACTTGCATTAGCACGAAACGCTATGCAGGATTTGTGTTACCGTACGGGGCTCCCAGTTTCAGGAAACCAAGAAAGCAAATTGTCTTGTGTGCTGGGACAGCCACCACCCAGCAGGCTGGCCGGAAGGACACTCAGGTGTGGAGACATCTTCATCACTGCAAGTAGCACACAAGAGTGTCCCAGCTAAAGCAAGATCCTTAGACCCTTTGCAGTCTGTATCCTGGGGTGGTTTTTTTTTGATACAAGCATCCCACAGGAAGCTCAGCGGTAGAAGAGCACTGACAGTCTCTGGGTTCTCCATACTGTCCTTGTAAAACTCTTCCCAACAGCACTGTTACAGCTGGTTGGGAATTTTCTGACAAGACAGTCTTGGGATGGAAAGTGATGAACGGTCTGGCATCCATATATTGATTTCAACACTCCTGTTTTGAAATCTAGAGTTATATGGACCTCTGCCTGGTCTCCTGAGAGCTTACAGGGTGGCCTGTGGATCCACAAGTTCTTGCACGTATGCGTGGGTGAAAGAATATTTCATCCCATGTTTAAGCCCATTCCTGTTCAGCAGAGCACTTAAGACTGGGTGTAAATCTCTCATGATTCTTTGCAGTCTTGAAAAGAGAAAATTCCCTGAATTATTTCTACATTTTTACATCTCAAATATTGAACACAGCAAGGGCATAGCCAAAATCTCTGGATTATGGGACAGGAGGGGCCAATATAGCTTTCTTTTCTTTGAGAACAGGCAGGCAGAATTAGACTTACACAGTAGAACTTGGCACAGGCTTAATAATAAATACTGTATGAAAATGTCAGGGACCCGGAGGAGCCGACATTAACATATGTGTTCCTTTAAACCAAAATCCTACTGTGCACCGGCAACCTTCCCCATTCATCATGGGAAGAATTACAGCAGAGATGGTGAATGTACACACTGCGGTTTGCAGGGCCCATTTCACTCGCTCTCAACATCTACTCGAGTACCTGCAACCAGCAAACACAAAAGTGTTGATTTGAAGCCGTACCCCCCTTCCTTCACTGGAGGAGCGACAGAAGCGAGAGGGAGAAGTAGCCAGGCAGGACTCACCCGATGGGCACTGGATCACCAAAGGTAGTCTGAGGCTTGTCCAGCCTTCCTCAACAGCTGAGGAAGTGACACACCAAGTGCAAACCTAAGTACATCAATCTGTTCTTTCACATGCTGTGTCTCTTGCTTTCCCTGGTTGCTACTGGTGACAGCAGCCTCGAGACAGCTCTCACAACTGCACATGCTCTACTGTGCTTTGTGCGATTAATATCTCGTTATACAAGAGGGGTTTTTCCTAAATCAGAATTCCAGGAATCAGCCTTCAGAACAGTAGTCCCCTCTTCACAATAGGGTACTGCAGGCAGGTTTATGTTGGCTTCCCTGGCTCAGGCATTCGCACTTTGCCGATTTAAGCTCCAAATGAAAAGCAAACATTCGGGGGCTTCCAACCCCCCATGTTATACAAGATCAATGTACATTTTAAAAGTTCTGTCGATTTCTAATTCTTTTTTAAAGGCTACAGGCTGGATTTGTACTTGGAACAAGCTTTTCCCCAGTGGAGTATCTCCTGATTTACAGCAGAGTGTCTGAAAAGAGAATCAGGCACTGCCTGTTTAATGCAGACTTTTAAATGAATCACTTACATGGTTTGGGTCAAAATTAGCATGGAAGTCTATTTTTAAAAGCAAAGCAATACTTTGCCTTAAAAACTAATAGTAAAAGAAGTCTATACACAAAAACAGGCCAACCTCCCTATAAGCATCTGGATGCCCAAATAAACATGAGCAGAGGGAATTCTAGCATCTGCAAACTGTTAATTCACCCTTTTCTTCTCTTTTGTAGGCTCGCCAAGTACAATCTCCTGGTCGCCAACTCCTTGTTCCACTGAGACAACCTGTTGATGAACTGTGCTAGTGATGTCAGTAGCACCACTAATCAGTGTTGGACCAGGACGTCTGACCCAGGGGATAAAGTCTCTTTTTACTCTAGTCTGCAAAGTGTTCTCTTTCTTCTTCCCCCACCCCCCCACCACTTTATTTTTCTTTTGTGTTCTACAGAGGATTCAAGATGAAGAATGGAAATGGGAAAGAGCTACACAATCTTGGAAGACAGAGGTCCAGACTTCGATGCAGGGTGAAATGGTTCCCAGAGGCATAACACTGGGTGTAACTTTGCGCCCGACTCTCACGCAGCGTTGCGTCAGTTGGGAGTGCAAAGCAGCTCTTTGTATATTCAACATCTGTAAATCCCTATCCCTCAATGAGCAGTTGGATAGTGGCCTCAACACATTTCTCTTTTGAAAAAAACACCACTTTCAAGTAACATATGTGAACCTGAGTGCCAAACTGGGTGGCAGGTGCTAATGGCTTTCACAAAGGCTGTCTGGGTCTTAATTACTTGTATTTAAGCTGCATGTACTACCATCAATTTGTTTTATTTCTCAAACCTCCAAGTACAAACATGGTTTCCAGTAACAGAAAAATCCCACTTTCGTCTTCTCCTATCTTTCTCCTCCACCCAAATTCAACAGCCTTCATGTTCCATTTTAGCTATGGTCACCCTTTTAGCCATGTTTGTGACAGCTACATCATCCGTGCATCTCCCCAGGGGCTCTTCAGATTTTGGAGAAAAATGCAGACATCTCACTGGTGGATCAAGGCCATGTAAGACTTGAGTCACCTTGAATCCTTTGCTGAGAGGACAAAATGGAAAGAGCTGGAGCTGAGGACAAGGAGAAAGATTGTACGATGTTGGCGTGCTTTCACACCGACACCATCCTACAGAAGAACTGCGCGATTCTCCCCTTCTCTAGCAAAACACAGCGCAACGCACTTTGAGTCCCGTTATGAAGAACCACTAGACAACGCTGACAAAAGACTTCAGAAACAATACGTAACATTGCATGAGAGTCTAGACTAGACGACCTTTAAAAGGTCCTTTCCAACCCAAACTATTCCACGATCAGTGTTAGCAGGAACTTACGATGATCAGAATCATCACTGATGGTGCTGCCTGCCCAAAGCTGGCTTGAGAAAACTCTGCAGGACAGTGAGAAAATTCACTTTTTTTGAGCACAGAAATCATAAGTCTGCTTCTGCTGTTTTTACTCTGGGATGAATTCCTCTGCTTTCATGAGAGTGCACAGACAACTACAACAGAGCCTGTGGGGTTTTGAATTTCTTTTTGCCGAACACCTCAGAAGTGTAAAGCTAATCCATCAACAAGTAGGTACCTCAGCCTACACCTGAACAGAAGATGCATTTTTACATGCATCAGTCCCTCTTAACATAGGCAGATTTCTTCAGGGCCTGTGGTCACCAGCCAAGTCTGGCTTCCACCACACCATGGACAATAGCCCAAGTCTTCTCTGACCCTTCAGACCCAGGGGGCTGTCTGGTGAGGTGGGAAAGCACGTGCTTTCCTCTACTGCAGCACTGCGCTCCAGAGACAGTTTGATTTCCCTCTTGCTGAGGCAGATGCTGTGGTAGTTGCATTTCAATTCTCTCTCTCTCCCAGCACTAAAAGCCTATTCTCCATGATGTATTTATTATTTTAAATAACCAAAGCCACTGCCTTAAAGCCTACTGATTTGGCTGCTAATAAACTTTGTGAACTGGAGCAGCATCCGAATTTCTGAAGCAGTAAATCCAGCTCTCAGCTACAAAAGTGACAGCTCTCATAAAAGAAAGAAAGAAATGCAAGTAAGTAAAACATCCTAAGGAAATTATCGTTCAAATTAACTGCAGACATAAATTTATCCATCTGTTATCATAAGTGTTACTTGAAAATTATTTGCCCATAAAAATGAAATAAACCAGAGTGATTTTCTTCTTAAACATTGACTTCATGTGTATAGTCTTAGTTGCCAAAATATTAACTCTTTTTAACAGCCCATGTGCTCTTTGGCTGTGTCTCTCGTTCTTGACTGTATATGGACCTTCATACACTGCCTGTATACATCGGGTCTGAGGCACTTCTCTCTTATTATGGGTAATTCCTAGCAATCCAGGATGGATTTTCAAAACACAAGCCCCCAGATTTTGCTGGAAAGGTCTCCGATTAGCTACCTTTATCCATTCAAAGGGAAAATCAGCCAAATTTACCTGCCAAATACCATTTAACTGCACAAACAATAACTGCTGTTTCACTGCTATAGTTAGTGCCTGTAGGTGTGGTGACATTTTCACAGCAAGTCCGAATACGGTAAACCCTGGCAGGAGAAGAATGAAGTGCACAGAGCCGGCTATAGAGCTCGGTCCCATTTTACCCAAAGCCTGTATTTTTCTTGGAGAGGAGAAAGAAATGGAAGTAGAAAGACGTGAAAATAGCCATTTATTCTATGTGTTTTATAAAGGAATAAATTAGAAGTCTGAACTGCTCCAATGCATTTAAACTGAGTAATGCTATGGAATGGGGGAAACTACTGAAAAGTCTCCTTTTTTATTTTAAAAATGGCAGAATACTGAAGAGCTCCATTTAGAGTTGTGTAATTTTTGTTTTAAAGCCAAAATTAAAACAAATTTTTCCACAGCATAAAAATGCTTTGCTTCACTTTGTGGATCTAAACCCTGTTTTATCTCTGCTTGTCTAGATATTCAAATGCCTGTTTCCTTACCACTCCTCCATCCCCAGGACTTGCCTATTATATGCTTCGCAGCCTCATGCTCAGTTGCAGACCAGACCCTGAAGTACCTCTTACACTGCACCGTGAGGTCTCTGCAGATCAGCTCTAAATGGCACACAGTAAACCAGCTTAACTGGGAATCCCACTTGAGAGAGGAGAACAGTAGTGTTAAAGCACTTTGGATTTTGATCAAAAAAATGCAAGAAGTGGGCTTGATTTTTCAGAAGCAAACACGAAAAGGCTGTTTTCCCCAAATTTTCTACTATAAGCTATCAACTCAAAGATTTTGATCGGCCTTCACTTAAAAGCAAAGCAAGATGATGAAGGTACAAATTCTAATTCCAGTAACAAAGTCACAAACACGCAGAGCTGCACAGGCAACTGTATTAATAATCTATTATGTTCCTGTCAAACCAAGGGCCAGATGTTTCATGAAACAAGCTTTCTTCAGAACAACAGCAGTGCTTTTCCCAGGGTGGCTCTGCTGTACCCCAGTGGCACTCTACACCAGTTTCCACACAAGTTTTATTTCTTGCACCTTTCCTTGGGTTTGATCCTCTTCTATCCAGAACAAGTGGGGATGTTTCCAGTGGTGACCCGACAGAGGGTGTGATCTTGCCTTCTATGAAAGGTTATTGAGATCTGGTGAGAGGAGTGGCCATGCATCCTTCCAACTGCATTCTGCTCCAGCCATGTCTTCACCCAGCCAGGTGGGAATTCAGTTTATGCTGTACGAGCTATGGTTTTTCTCATGGTAAAGCACACCTTTTGAACAGGGCTTTACACCTACCATGTTTCAACCCAGAGCAGATTTCTGGTAGCCCTAACCCACAACACCACCTGGCCTTTCTGCTGACAGACACCAGCATCCCTCAGCTCAGTAGCTTTGAGTTGCTGCACCACCAAGCAACCAGGACATCATCGTTTTGTTTTACAGCTGAAATAATCCATGGTTTTCATGCTGTGAACTACTGCTTTTGGCCACAGTGATCCCTGTGTGTTGCATTTATTTAGTTGGACTTTATTTCTAAAACAAAAACAGTTGAGAAGCAGCCCATAGTCCTTGAGGAGGCTATAAAATGTCTTGCTGCTGCACTCATTGAGAAGGAAACACTGAACCAGACCAGACTGCAATTTGCAAAGACACCCGCGTGATGTCTCCTGACATAGTCAAGCTCACTATACTAATTCTGTACTAGACAAAACTGAAGTGCCAACCCATGGCACTTATAGCAAGGTGAGGGTGATGCCCTCATCCAGCAACAGAGCTTTAGTTGGCACATGCAGTTGTGCAAAAGCCCAGTGAAGGTATCACGGCAATTTCCATGAGGTCTGGCTCCTGAGGGCAGGCTACGAGAAGAACCAGGCAATTCTCTGCCATGGGAAGGCTGTTTACAGTGTAGGACTCTGTCTTCAAGCCCATTGTTATACCTGTGAGCTACAAGATGCCACTGAGTCCACATAAGTCATTGTGCAGGGTTTGAGACTGCTCTGGCAGCAGCTCCCTGGACTATAGAACCATGTTCAGTGAAGTTTTGCCAAGGTTCTTCTCTCATAACAGACTTATTTAGGAAAACACTTATTTTCCTAATTTCCTTTGTCAGAACAGTTTTATCTAATTCTTCCTTTCCCAGAACTTTCCTGAAGATTATGAAATCTGGAAACCAATTAATAATACACATATAATTCAATTATTACTCGTGTATTAGGTTCAATATCCTCATAATAAATGGATTATTGCAGAGATACTTCTGAGCTTGAGAACAACACTTTGTTCAGTACATCATCCAGAATATGTTTTCTATTTATTTACCCCTCTATCATGTTCATCTTAAAAATGCAGAACCTTAAGTGGAGTGAAACAACTGTTGTATCATGCTGAGAGTAAATGCACTCTTGCAGACTATCATGCCTGGTGCACTCCTAGTATTTTACATTTCAGAATTCATGGGAATATTTGAAAGCCTCAACTTTAATCAAGAACACCCTTCACTTTCATACAAAACAAAACCCTCAAGGTTTTAGAAAACAATTTGAATTCATGACCCAACCACATCCCAGAATACCCCTTAAAATTCAAGAAGTAGATAAAAAGACAAAATGCAAGATGTATTAATACAAAAGCCACTCTTACAATTCAGCGTGTGAAAAACAAACACCAGAACAGGAAAAACCTTCAGGAGAAAATGTGACTTTGAATCATAACAAAGTGGTTGCACTTCAGCCACACAGAAGTTTTGTCACTGAAAAATTAATACTTTTCTCAGTACTTACTGCACGAAGGAAAAAGTACCCCAGAGAAGAGAGGAGGATTCAATTGTACTTCAGCTAGGGATGGCCTGCCTCAGTGAGAAGGGCTGAAGGGATGCTGGAACAAAGAACCCAAAACAAAAAACTTCCCTGGGCAAGTCCCGCTGCCCCATTTTCAATAAACTCAGCTGCATGTGTCTGTTCCATCCCGCTACAGTCAGTGCTGGGAAAAAGAAATCACCCAGCAATGAAGGCTGTTTTCAACATCACCACAACTGGAGAGTAAAGGACAAAATGAGACTCGATCTTTGAGCCAGTATTCCCAAGTGATGCTGCCTGGAAGTTTTAGGAAGATCCTCTCCAGTGAAGACAGGGAATGAAAGCTCAAGTTTCCCACAACTTACATGAGATTTCCTATGTAAATCAAGGTGCAATTAGCATCTGTTAGCTCGATTTAAGTTCTATTAATAGCTCATGTGAACACACAGAATCACAGAACATTAGGGACTGGAAGGGATCTTGAAAGATCTTCCAGTCCAATCCCCCTGCAACAGCAGGATCACCTACAGCAAGTCGCACAGGAACATGTCCAGGTGGTTTTTAAATGTCTCCAGAGAAGGAGACTCCACAACCCCCTGAGCAGCCTGCTCCAGTGCTCCATCACCCTCACTGTGAACAAGGTCCTTCTCCTCTTTACATGGAAACTCCTATGCTCCAGCTTACACTCATTGCCCCTTGTCCTATCAAGGGATGACACTGAGCAGAGCCTGGCTCCATCCTCCTGACACCCACTCTTTCCATATTTATCAACATTAATGAGGTCACCCCTCAGTCTCCTTTTTTCCAGGCTCAAAAGACCCAGCTCCCTGAGCCTTTCCTCAAGTGCTTTGGAACCATGACCCACCTAGTCCATGATCCTATCTCAAGTGATGGTCTGTAACAGATGCGCAGGAAAAGTCTGCACTGAGCAGGTAAGTGGATAGCGATGCCCATTTTATCCTCCTAGTTCCAGTATATATTAGTTAAGAGACTTCCAAAACTAGAGACTACATCAAAAGTATCATGTTTGATGATCTCTGATAAGCCTTTCTCCATGGGTCAGACAAACTGGTTTTCACAAATCCCTTTCCAACTATGAACTTTCATGATATATTTTCCTACATTAAAAACAGTTAAACAAAACTCTTTAGACAGAAATACCAAGCAAGCTTGAGATTAAATAAGCTTGGGAAAATTCAGCCTGGATACACTCAACAAATAAATACATCAAAATGCACATATCTCTGCTAAATCCTACAGTCTTTAATCAGAATTCCCACCAAAGTGAGTAGTGAAAGGCAAGTTGCTGCCAAAGTTCATAGCGAGAGCCATGGGATGAGGAGCAAAGTTATATCAAAAATGAGAAATTGTCAAGCAGAAGGAGCAGGAGGAGCACACAGAATCTCAGAACATTAGGGATTGGAAGGGACCTCAAAAGTTCATCTAGTCCAATCCCCCTGCCAGAGCAGGATCACCTGGACCAAGTCACACAGGAACAGTTTGGTTCTCAGCACAATCTCAGGCTTGCAGTCAGCATTGCTCAAAGAGACACTTAAGCTGGTGCTCAGGTTTCTGCTGAACTGTGGTCTGAAGTCTATACTATCTAAAAATGTGAATTCTGTTAGAAAAGTCAGGAAAAAAAGGGGGGAAAGAAAGGACAGTAGCACATAGTGTTACAGACTCACAGAAGTAGCGCAGACATTTTTATTCTGTGGCCTTCACCGAGGGAATTTAAACAGGCAGGCAGAGACACTGGATTTTTACTTAATGATTGGAAATACTGGTATGTAGCTGTACACATAAGCCATGCACTGTGCAAGGTCTAAAACCAGCCAGCTTGTACTGACACACCATCCCAGAAAGCAGTTAACCAGTGAAGTCATCCATCAAGAAAGTCCTCAGCTGCAGCAACCTCACAAGGTTTGAAAACCCTGGCCAGGACCCTGAGCCACACACACATGCCTACAATGCAACAAGGTCTGCATGTTTGCAAGTACACCCACCAGTACTCAGGCTTGCAAATTCAAAGGCACTTCAACCATTTCCCTATACCAGCAGCCACAAACACAACCACAGCGTGAACGTAATCCAAGCAGCTCACAGGTTGGACTAGTCAAAAATGCAACAACATGAACAGCATTCACAGCTTCACAGTCTGGCTGCACCCAGACCCACCTCCTGTGCCAACCCACTACATTGTAGAAGCAGGCTTACACAAACAAAAGCCTTTCTGCTTCAAAGGAAAGTCTCCTAAGAAATCTTTCCAACAGGACCAGAGACAAAACACTGAAGCATTCAAACTTTACCTCCAGCCACCAGAAACCAGAAAAACTCATGCCATACCTGCTCCAAAGGCAAAGAAGAAGCTCTTGTCTCTGTTCTCCCTTAAAAGTGCCATCACTCTCTTCCCCATCCTCTCATTCCTCTTGTAGATGAGCTCCTGTCTGAAGTAGCTGTCTATCTCCTGAGCTGTCACCTGCTCATGGGGTGGAAGCGTTGTGTTGATGAAATTAGGGACCTGAAATGGAGAGAAAGGCTGTAGCTCAGGTGATAGTGGTTAAGCAATCTTCAGTGCACTGGTGGTTTTAATCCAGCCTTATTTAAATCACCTAAGCATCACAACACTAAAAAGCCCCCACCAAAACAAACCCAACCCACCTAGAAGATGTGAGCTTGTGAGGCTGTTTGGATTCTGCAAGAAAAGCAAATTACCAACCAGCTCAGGTGTTTTGCTTTTAATCTAAAAAAGTAAAACTAGTATTTGAGTAAGTGAAACTTGACTGACTTCTCTCTGTTCCTTTGGCAGAGTGTAGTTTTTAGTTGTAGGTGTTACATTTGGGTGAGTTATTAAAACCTTCACTCTTTGCTTGTTCACCACAGTTCACTGGCTATTTAAGACCAGAACAAATCCTGTAATCTGCTCTCAAACCAAGGTCACTGTGAACTTCAGGAAAGACTGCAAAATTTGCCTTGTGTATTAGTCCTTTCTTAATGATCTAGCAGTTAAAAATGTAGGACAAGTTAGCAAATCCAGGCATAGAAAGATGTGAACAGGGTAAACCCCTCCTCTTTCTTACGCCTTTGGATGCCATTAGGTATCACCACAGAAGACTTTGCATTGCAACACAAAGATCCCTGGAACGTTCCTGATATTTCCAAGGAAGGGATTCCTACAAGAACTGCTCCTTCAGTCTATGTTTTTGTGAGTAGAGACAGTCATGGACACAGAAGAAAGAGTGAAACCTCAAGGACTGTTCTAGTCAGGAGAGCAACACCAGGAATGAGCCAAGACCCAGGCTATAACAGACAGTCAAGGCAAAACTGTCTAAAACAATTAGACAGGCAACTTGTTTTGACACAGTGAAGATCCAAGGACTAACATGAGAGGTCTGGCCCCGCAGCCAAAGTGGACAGTGTTTGATGTCTGCTACAAGACCAGGCATCTTCTGGTGATTTTTCTGTGTCTCACTACTGGAAAGTAGTTTAAGCTACAAAACCCAGATTCAGATTGCTGAGTCTCCAGGTACAAATTAAGCTGCCAGGATTCAGTGTGTTAATCTGAGTTGGTGGTAATGATACTGCATCCACAGTCTCGAAGGGGAGCATCCCTCACTCACTGTGCTGGAACATTTGATGGAACATGAGGGCTCTGTTACTTTGGTTAATTCTTTCTCCAGTGTTCTACTGTATCAAACTCCTACACTCATGCTCTAAAACTTGCCTTTAGTCTTTGTTTTTCAGACTACATCTTGTCTCTCCGTTTGGACACATGATTTTATCACAATGATGTTTGTCTACTGCCTCTCCAAAAGCTTTTGTCAAGTCTGAGGGAAAGAAATAACAACCATCTTCCCAGTGGCTTCTCCTCCAAGCTTCTTCATTGCAGCTCTCTTAATGCATGGGACTGAGCAGCAGAGATTTCTCACCATGCATTATGCAGAAGAACAAGTCTAGGCTTTGCTCTGGATCCTCACCACAGGCTGAATGAAACAGAAATGGGCACCACATCTCCTGAGCTGGGGAATCCCATACCGCTGCTGCCTACTGGCTCATGCAGACTAGTTGGACCTTTGATTTTCCAAACAACTTCTCAACCTCCTTTGCCAAACCACTGTACTTCTCACAGCACCTCCTTCCTCAAGGGTTCAGTTGCATTACCCAAGTCTTCCTTCCTCTGGGCTTTCCACTGGCTTGGCTTTACCAGTGTATCTTGTGAACTCCTCAGAGCGTGCAAGTATTTGCACCTTGTTCTCAGCTGAGCCCTTTGCCAGCACTCAACAAATAATAAGTCCCATTAAGCCAGACCTATCGGAGACACCAGTTTCCTGTTAATACATATGGAAACTGCCTCCATGTCTGGCAAGAACGTGCGTTTGTCTCAAAGGGATGCAGGAGCAGCTTGACAGCATCAGAGGGGTAAAATGATGCTGGCTAAAGCAACGAAGGATGTAGTGGCTTCAATTCCTGGTGAAAGGCAGAGTTTTATTGTAGGAATAAAGTCTGAGCAATAAGTTGCTATTTTATATTTGCAATAACCTCTGCCATGTACAGCTGTAAATCTGTTGGTGCACACAGTTATCACAAGCTCTTGCATCTTGTCTGCACTGAGGCTCTGTGTGTAATGCCTTGATGTAGCTGAGCTGGGAGTCGGGGGAGCCTTCAACGATAGAAACGGAAGGTGAGGCTTTTTTTTAGAAGGTTTTTTTGAAGGCTCAACACCCACGTAAAAGAAGTGAAGTCTGGAAACCTGGTCTCAAATCACCTGAGATGCTTTGGGGAATGCAGGGTATGGCATTGCCTGTGAGGACAACCTGCCATTATACAATTCTTACATAATGCAGAAGCAGCAATGCTGGGGGTTCAAATGGCTTTGTGCCTCCTTTTCCAAACAAGGGGAACTCTGACGCCAAAGGTCTAGACAGCCCAAGGCCAGAAGCTCTGTTCAGACCCTGAGGCAAGAGGATCTTTACCCACAAGAATGCAACCTTCCTTCAAATTGTGCAACTCCATCGCTTGCAATTCTACACCACCAATGAATCTGGTTTGTTCCTCCTCTTTATCTAACCTATACAGTTTACCAAAACAGAACCATGTACTTGCTTCTTTTTCTTCCTCCCTTCCTTCCTTTTCCTTCTCTCTCTCTCTTCTGTAGGGCAGATTTTGTCCAAGGAACAAGACAAAGGAAGGCCTCGCCTCTAGAGGCATATCGTCAGCTACAGGTCCCACTGCACCTCATGCATTCCCGTACTTCTAACTTCTCCATCAGTGGTAGAACTAGAACACAGGTGTGTATTTCTGCCTGTGTGCAGCAGAGGACAGAAGATGAATGATTGAAGTAAGTATGCCTTTGCACAGTAGTGCAACTGTACTCTGAGCTATGACACTGGCCCCATTAATCACCCCTGCTCCTCCCTGCATTGCAGTTCCTTTCTACAGGCAGTGACATACACCATGCCTGGCTTCAAGGAGGCAGCTGCTCCTGCTGATTTAAGAAACTCTTTGGATTCCTGACCATCAGACAGGGATCAGGAAGTCAAGAAACAGTCACAGGCAATTAGGAAGTTATTAACTGCAGCCAGAATTTAAGGGTCTTGTTGCTTTTTTTTTAAAAAAAAAAAAAGAAAATTGGTTGTTTCAGGA
The DNA here is from genome assembly GCA_013400115.1 of Rhinopomastus cyanomelas. Classification (NCBI taxonomy): domain Eukaryota; kingdom Metazoa; phylum Chordata; class Aves; order Bucerotiformes; family Rhinopomastidae; genus Rhinopomastus; species Rhinopomastus cyanomelas. Next base: position 175,279 of record VXBP01001398.1, on the reverse strand, counting down.
AGGATGGGCTACAAAATGCACCAGAGGCATGCACTTGCCTTCTTCCCCTTTATCAAATATTTTTGTTTCCATTCAGTGTAAAAATTAGTATTAACACGTAAAAGAGCGGTATTTGTGGCTTTGCACCGAGAATGCACAAATGAGACTGGGCTGGTCAGGTATTGGAACAGGCTGTCCAGGGAGGTGGTGGAGTCACCATCCCTGGACGTGTTCAAAAACATGTAGATCTTGAACACATGCTTTAGTGGGCATGGTGGTTGATGATAGGACTTGGTGATCTTGGAGGTCTCTTCTAACCTTAATGATTCTGTAATGAGTGACTGACGTCCTGATGATAGCTAAATACTGCTCTTACCAACTGAATGTATAATGAGGTGGATGATGTGACTGTTGAAAAGTTCCACTTTCTAATTTTGCTGTTCATCTAAGAAAGCAGCAGCTGGATCAGCAGAAACACACAGAGCTACCCATCACTTTATACTGGATACACACAACAAGAAATAGAGTCTTTCTGCCAAATGTCTACAAGCCATGCAGTTCTCTGAGAATCAAACCGACTCATCCATACACACACGGAAAATTTCCCACAGAAAGGCAATAAAATATTTCATGCAGCAAAACAATACTTTTATTTGGTATCTTTTTTCCTTTTCTTACTAACTTTGGGTTATGGCTCTCCTACAAACAGTACAGATGGATTCCAAACTCAGTCATTAGGTACATTCTGCATTTCTCAGCAAAGTTTCTGAGTTTGAAAGAAGAGAGTATGAGAACAAAAAAGAAGTTAAGTCCCAGCCTTGCAGCCATTTCTTCCTCTATACACTGTGTAATTTTACTTGAGTCCATATCCCTGATGGAATATATGTGTAGGTAAAGCTCTGCGCATGCATCCGAGCTTGCAGTGCTGTGGGATGTGGGCCATAATTCTTCACCTTTGAAGTCAGTGGGAGCTTTAGGAAGAAGAAAGAGGAAGGATTGTGGAGTGGTTATGACACTACCCTGAAAAAATGATACTGTTCCCACGGGCTATATCTTGCATGATCACAAGCATCTCATTTGAGTTTAGACCTTCAAAGGAAACTCAGAACTTAACCTCTACTGTTTTTGAAGCATTTGGCTTTATTTCTCCTGCCTCTCAAAAGTCCGTCTGTGAAATGGGGACAGCAAGACCTTCCAACTTCATGTTACATATAAGGCTGCATCTGACTGCTGAAGGACCCAAAGGAAAAGGCAAAGTCCAAGATGATGCTCAGCAGTAACATCCCTTCCCTCAAATACTTTGTGGAAGGAAGTTGGGACTCTGCTGCAATCATTGCCATAAAAGCTAACAACATACTTTAGCTTAGAAAAATGCATCAGCTGTATCTCCAGATCTATGCTGTGCTGTCAGCTTTGTCTACAGAGACAAAGAAAATAAAACCAAAAGCTAAAAGCAAAATGTATTGGCACAGAGTCTATTATCACATTTAGGGCTCACTGCCAAAGTGCAGCTGAAAACTGATAAGCACCGGACTACATTTAAGTACATTTTCTTATTTACTATTTTTTAATATTTGAACAAATACTCTGGGCAGAAGAATGAAGCCAGAGTAGGGGTTATCTATCTGCACATAACAGTTTTGGATGCGTATAAGCACCATCAACTTTGGCTGACAGTTTTTTCCCCTGCTTTGGACCTACCGGCTACAGTGAAACTGCTCTTAGATTCAGTCCAGTATCAAATCACAATGAGATGTGGAGGAACAGTGTTATTGTTCCTACTCCTATGCACTACATTTCCAAATCCTCTGGTAACCTTTTCTAGCCTCGTCCTGTTCCAGTGCTGCTAATCTATTTCTAGAATGAGCATCCAAGCTGTGAGATTATGTCAATGAGAAAAGAAGTACACAACCAACATTAAAAGGCTGTGTCCACTTTCTGCCTGCACGTGTGCAGAGGTGGTCTTCAGCCATAATTCTACCTGCAGATGGAGAGCAAGTTGAGACAGGGAAATGAGAAGACAACTTCTTCTGCCATGGAAAACATAGTGATTCTAAAACCTTTCCTGCTATTATCTTCCTGCATGTCAGTCAACCCTCTTGGCTTTTGAGACTCCTCTCTTCCACTGTCTCCTAATGAGATACTAATAGCTTTCCAGTCTCGCCTTCTGTGCATTGTCCACATTCCAGACTGCTGCAGGTACAGTGTCATCACAAATCCTTACAAGGGAACCTCTTAATAATAGAAACACCTTATTTCTCCTTCTCTTCCCAGAGTGTCCACAGACTAATGACGAGAAAACAGAAGGAAGCACAACCAGAGTCACAAGGGATATGTCTATGGCAAGAGTTGGTCAACAGCTTCCTGAGATCCAGTCCAGCACTTGAACACAAGCCCATTCATCTTGTGCCAACAGAGGGGCTCAGCCTCCACACTAGTAATCCTTATCTCCAGTTGTTAGCAGGGAGTTGTTCCCAGATCACACTGACCACATTATTTTTTTTAAAGCATGACAAAGATCGGGTTATCTTTATTAGTCTTCTAGTTTATAAGCTTTACGTGGGCAGAGGCCAGAAGACAGAGCCCAGGATCACGCTTTGAAGGATTTTTCCTTCAAAAGGTCAGGAGCTTTTGTATGGCTGATAGCACTACACAAGATAAGGATCGCACGAGCTGACAGTGTGGCTTACAGGGGCTGCCAGGGAGCCAAACCACCATCCCCAAACCCACTGGCTCCTTCAACAAACTGAACAGCCCTAAATTCACACCAGCCTGTCTTGGGTCAGAGGCTGCCATGTGAGCTTGAGTTATCATTCTTTTATGAAGGGAGGACACCCTCCTGTTAACCAGCCTTGACAGGGCATTGTGGTTTTACTGCAGCGCTGCAAAATATACAGCTTGGGACTTCAAAGCCACCTGCTTCCTTCTGATTTAGGGAGTCTTCTAACATCTGGTAGAGCAATATCCACTTACTGCAGCCTCTGATATGAAGGATTCAAATAGTGCAAGGCAAATGGGCTGCGAGAACAAGGATCTCCACAAGGCGGATGTGGCTGCTTCGGAGACGAACACTGCTGCTGACTCAGCTGGTTTTCCTACAGCACTTCTGAGTTTCCATCCTGACAGGCTGTCACTGGCCAAGAAGGGGAGGTGTCTGGTTAATCTGATTTAGCCCAAAGCCCAGAGTTGGCAGCTGCCAAGAAGATGAGCTTTCAGCTTGCTATGGATAAGCGAGACCAGGAAGGTGTCCAATTCAAGCACACTGTGATTAACCCTTACTGCTTTCTTTTAAGCACTAAAATTTAAAGTAATAAATTAAAAGCCTGAGCGGGTTTTAAAAGGAGTCTTTGATCTTCAAGGTAAGTTCGTTCCATCACTCCTTTCCCAGGACAAACATCTACCAAGGATGGGATTGGAGAATACATTACAGGCACATCCAGCATGTTCTGGGGGCCATGGAGAGGTGTGTTGCTTTGGTGGAATTTGGGCTGCTGAAATAGTTCATTAGAAGCATTCCCTGACACCAAGGATGGCATGGACTCCGGAGTGATTTGAAGTCACAGAAAGATTAAACGTATCCCCAGTCTTTGCTAAACCAAGTTGTGTTCCCAGCCCTTTGAAGAAAGTGGAGCAGCTCCCCAGGGACACCTCTCACTGCAGCTGGAGGCCAGCAGGTTTTGGGTGCAAAAGCCAGTGGCACTTCTTCCACACACACTTGCCCACCAGCCATACCAACCAGTGACAACCATCCGTGTGCCACAGGGCCCTTTGGGGATTGCTGTTGGGCTTTGGAACAATTCCATGGCAGGAACACACTTTCCATCACATCCCTTGGCTTAGCAGGAGTCTGTAGAATCCCAAACGTCTGAAAGCAAGGAACAGAACTGAAAAACTGCCAGGCAAAGGGACAGCCAGCTCTCCCTTGGTGAAAAGTGTGCTCTTGTCAACCAGGGGCCTAACACAGAGAGGTTTATGAACCCTGAACTATTTCCTGTTGCCAAATCACTGCAACTGGGATGCACTGCTGCAGTTTCCAGTATTTCTGTTCCACTTAGGCAAATCCAATTTTCTATGAGCTAAAGGCTGATGACTTCTTTAGCTGAGCTGAACTGCACAGTTAAGGGTCTAATTTCCATCTCCTAGGTGTGTGTTCAGGCTCCTGGGGGAACAGCTGAGGTCAGGGTGTCTCACGCCCCCATATCAGCAAGCCCAACTGCTCTTTTCCATCAGGTTTCTCCCATCTGCTGCCTCAGAGGAAGGAGGCACAAGGCTAGTAACCCCCTGTACCCCCTTCTATGGAAACAGCAAAGAGGAGAAGAATGCCCTCTCACAAACCAAATATTGTAGGGCATCGGAAACCCGCGAAAAACACCTGCATGAGCTGGAGAGGAAAAAAAAAAACCTTAAAATGCTTTTTTTTTGAAGGGATGTGAGGGCAGAAAGACAGTCCAAGATCACATGGACAGCCAGTGTAAGAGCCAGCACATTCCCTGCGACCAGCTCTGGGGAGTCACTTCTGGCTGTGAGCTAACCCCTGCCCATCCACATTACTGCTCAAGGTCCATAGATGCAGCAGAGACACTGCAGCTCAAGCTGGCAGGCTCTCTATAACTGCCCTACATGGGTTAAAGCTAGCATGGGCACCTCTCAGCACAGTGTGGCAACTTGAGTGTGAAAGAGGAGGTCTTTGAAATGGAGTTTCAGATTGGCTAAGCTCAGGTCTGCGAGCCATGGGAGCATCAAAATTTGTAAACAGAGGAAAACTACAAGTAAGAGAAGATGTGGGAAGGGTAAGCGGGCTAAAAGGTAGTCACATTTAGAATCATAGAATCATTAGGGATTGGAAGGGTTCCCGAAAGATCATCCGGTCCATTCCCCCTGCCACAGCAGGATCACTTCACTGGAGAAGTTATAGAATCAGAATCACTCAGGGTTGGAAGGGACTGCCTGATCATCCAGTTCCAACCCCCCAACCAGGGTGGGATACCCCACCCTAGACCAGGCTGGACAGAGCCCCATTCAGCCTGCCCTTAAACACCTCCAGGGATGGGGCCCCAAGCACCTCCCTGGACAACCCATTCCAGGCTCTCACCACTCTCATGGTGAAAAACTTCCTCCTCACATCCACTCGAGATCTACCCATCTCCAGCTTTGCTCCATTGCCCCTAGTCCTGTCGCTACCTGACATCCTAAATAGTCCCTCCCAGCCTTTTTGTAGGCCCCCTTCACATACTTCACAATAAGGTCACCTCAGAGCCTCCTCTTCTCCAGACTGAACAGCCCCAATTCCCTCAGTCTATCCTCATAGGAGAGGTGCTCTAGCCCTCTAAAATTTCTATGGCTCATATGTGATACTTTAAAAAAAGCTGCTCTGCAGGTGGTTTCAATCTTTAGGAGTCACTGCTGTCCTGAGTGTAAAGTTGCCGCAGGAAGGGTTGGCTGCAGCCCCCAAAGCACTTCCACACTTGTGTCTCTGCATCTTCAGCCCCCACTGCACCTGTATGAAGACCCTTTCTGGAAGCCCCAAACCTGTCCTGACAATGTTTTTCTTGCAGGTGGCTCCTGACTATAAGACAGCCCACTGTCCTGCCTGGCGTTACCTTCTCCTCCCATACATTCAGGTTGAAGGAAAGAATGATTAAAAAAACAAATAGGTGGGCGGTAAAAGCAGAGAGGCCACAGGCACGGACCGTGCATCTCAGAAACTGCTTGGGAGGTGATACTTCACAAAAAAAAAAGACTTTGGACAATTCCCTGAGAAGTCAGGACCTCCGTGTGTGTTTTCTATTTGTTCTTCCACACCAGCTGAATAGTTGCTTTCCAAGCACTTCAGAAAAACAGAAAGTACAAGCAACGCGAGCCCCTCCGCCAAGGTCTCTCTCCCAACCCCATCCCCACTCCCCTTGCTTGGTAGCTGTGCCAAAATATGCAGCCGGCCCCTCTATCTGAATGAATGTTTTGATTAAAGAAGTCTTAAGAAAATACAGTCTGAACAATGATCCCGGCCCCTTTCTGCAAGCTTCACCCAACTATGCAGTGTATATTCAGGACCAGATTACAGGGACCTGCTCATTAATTGAATAAGGATGACAAGCCTGCAGTGGATGCAAATAAAGGTTTGGGTTTCAGCAGGGAGGGTAAGTCTTAACTACCTAAAGATACTCGTGCCCCATTTAAAACTCCTTTAACATTGGGGTTTTCCTGAAGCCAGCTTTCACTAACTTATGAACATATGGAAAAGTTCAACGATTTCTATTTCCCTTCCAAATGCTTTGTTTCCTTTGACAAGGAATATTTCTTTTCCTTTTCTGACACTAAAACCATCACCTATTGTATTGCCATGACACCCAAGTAAAGATACTGATCAAAGGGCAGAGCAGAGCAATAAAGTGAAAATAATGGGGCCAGAAGGTTTGGGTGTTGGTTTATTAAAGCACTGCAATTCTTCTTCCAAAGGTATTTTCCATTTTGTGTTCTGTTACACAGTGGGAGAACAGCCGATCAGTAGCAGGTACAAACACAGGTTTAATTGTTTTGGTTGCCTAATGTTCAAGGCTCTTCAACGAGTTTCCTCCCACCCCTGTTTGGTACAATGCTAGGGAAAGCCTGAATGTTCATGTGAAATTTGGGATATGACTTCATCCCAAGGCAAGTGTGATCCAGAAGATATGGTTTGTAAAATGTCTCATAACTTAGCAAGGAGCAAATAACACAACTACACAACTACAGCTGGGTTGGACACAACACCTTCATAGCTGACACCTCAAGGCAGTGCTGCGTGAAGATGGCCCTGCCCTCCTGTTTGGTCCTAACAAAACTCCAGGCTACTCCAAATGCAACTGGCCTAAGCTTTCTAGTTATGCTGGCACCTGGAACAAACTAGATTACTGACCTGTTAAGAGAGCAGCGTAGGAGAAAGGGACCTAGGGGTCCTGGTGGACAACAGGATGGCCATGAGCCAGCAATGTGCCCTTGTGGCCAAGCTTGGTCAATGGCATCCTGGGGTGAATCAGATTGGGGGTGGTTAGTAGATGGAGAGAGGTTCTCCTTCTCTTTTACTCTGCCCTGGTGAGACCACATCTGGAATGCTGTGTCTAGTTCTGGGCCCCTCAGTTCAAGAAGGACACAGAACTGCTGGAGAGAGTCTAGTGCAGAGCCACAAACGAGATGAAGGGAATGGAACATCTCCCTGATGATGAAAGGCTCAGGGAGCTGGGTCTCTTGAGCTTGGAAAAAAAATAACTGACGGTTGACCTCATTAATACTGATAAATATGGAAAAGGTGGGTGTCAGGAGGATGGACCCAGGCTCTGCTCAGTGTCATCCAATGATATGACAAGGGGCAATGACTGTAAGCTGGGACATAGGAGGTTCCCCAAAAATTTGAGAAGGAACTTCTTCATGGTGAGGGTGACAGAGCACTGGAATAGGCTGTCCAGGGAGGTTGTGGAGTCTCTTTCTCGGGAGATGTTTAAAACCCGCCTGGAAGTGTTCCTGTGTGATTTGATCTAGGTGATCGTGCTGTGGCAGGGGCATTGGACTAGATGATCTTTCAAGGTCCCTTCCAACCTCTGATGTTCTGTGATTCTGTAAAAAGATTTTAATGTGTTTTTTTTTAAGGAGAGGTTGTTTGAGAAATCTAGTATAGGACATAAGAATGTAAAACATCCCAATACAAGCATTTACAAAGGGAATGGGGACTTGTGAGGAAAATAAGGAATAATTCAGTTGAAGTCAGTGAGGAAGACAAATTAAGTTGAAACTGATTTCTATACATTGAAGCTGATGGAATTGTATAAGCCTTGACTTGGGTTTTATCAGCAAGAAACTCAGAGGAGAGAACATGTAGGTCTGAAGTCACCACCAGAGAGCACAAAGAGTTTACACTGAGTACCTGATCTATGCTGTTAGGTATTAAGTAATGTGGAATAACAGTTTCAGACCAAGTAAAGTTGTGTCAAGGAGTCCCCAAGAACATGGTCCTTTTGAGTAATGGCTAATACTAATCCTGCTAAGTCAGCCAGAACAACCAAACTGCCTTCTTGTCCCACTATTTTCCACCCTCTGTCATAATGAGGTGACAGATACAACCTCTGGATGAAACACAAAGGGAGAAAAGCATTTTGTACATTCAACTCACAAGATGGTGTTTAAAAAACTAACAAGACTTTTTCATTTCACTTGAATAAGTCTTTCCAAGAAACACTTCATAAACCTGTTCTTTAAAAAGAAGGGATAGTAAATCCTTTGCAGCAAACATGTAGGAATCCACAGAAAGCAGCATGCTACTACCTTGAACTACAAATGTTTTTATCAATCACTCTTTCAAACACTTTTATATTTTATTCTCTTACTAATAAATACAAGTAGTCAACAATCCTTTAACATCTTTAATGTAAATCAGCCCTTTTCTGTAGGTAAATATCTTCCTTTTCTAATAACACAGCAGTCTTAAAAAGAACCCCAACTTTGCTTTTAAAAGTCTTGCTCCAAATTCTCTCTGACTTTCTCTCTTCTCTCATTGCTTTCTTTGGGAAACTAGAAAGAAGAAGGCTGGAACTTCCAAGGTAAGACAATTATATCAGGAAACGTTATGAAATTTTTCAAGCGAGAACATATTTTCAAAACCTGTGGCATGAAAATTATCTGGACTTTTTCCAGATTATTAATAAAAAAAACAACCTATGCAATATTTTCCCAAGCACTGTCATCAACAAGTAGACTGAACTCTCACAATCTGGATCTGTAACCAATTTTCTGAAGCATATAAGCCAAAATATAATATTGCTCCAATCTGGAATCCTGTTCTGACATAATACGAAAATTAGACTGAAAAGTTTGGCTGCACTTCTGTTTGTTCACTTCCAAATGTTCACAATACACCAAGACACAAAGCTGGGACTCAGGTGCAAGTGGAAAGAAAGCACACAGGGGCTCTTCTGAACCGTGGCAAGGCAGCATCTCTCTGGCAGCACCCTGTGCTACAGCCCAAAGAAAAGAAGGTGTGAGATGCTCCACTTGCTATCGAGGCACACGGGATGATGAGCACAGCCATCACCACACACCCTGGGACAATCAAGACTGACACCAATGTCATTTTAAAAACACTGCTGGAAGCGTTACTGACTCTTCGCCTGGACCTTGAATAAAATACTCATGGGACTGGCTCCCTTGGTGCCTGGGACAACCTTACACTTGCTTCGCTGGAAAGCCTGTAATCGCTTTCCCTGGAAGAATGAGAGCCTGTGCCAGTTTGCCTGCACTTTGTTACAGCTGCAAATGATAAGATGCTTCCAAAGCGCTGTGTTACAATAGCTGGGCCTTTGGTTTATGGAGTTATCTTCCCTTGCCCTAGATAAAACACCATTCCTTGGACAAATTAGGTCTGCTTGTCATTCAACACCCTACCTAATGGTCTCAGCTGTGTGTTCCTGCAGTTATCAAAGCTGGGGCATTCCACAGATAGTTTTCATTGATTTGCGAAGGGAGCCAGAAATCCATTCGTATTTTATCCAGAAGGAGAACGGGGTAAGTTAATGATGTCATTGGAATTATCAGGACCCTTAAATCTTCAAGGACAGGTTTCAGTGAAGGATGATAACATTTTTAAAGGGATACCTAACGCAACCTGGCAATTTATAAACAGCCAGCACATTACCAAGTGAGGAACTTTGCTTCTTTAGTTTAGGAAGACTGACTACTGGTATTGGGTTAGCCTATGGATCTCTACTGTCCTGTAACCAGGGCGATCACAGGGGGTCTTCAGAGGGCAATCCTCACTACCTAAACACTGTATGTTCACATGAAACCATGAGATTGCGAACAGTAGAGGCAACTCAAGATGTAGGTGACAACATTCTAGTAAGTTATACCAAAAACTCAGTTGTTTCTGATGGACAGACTTTGAAGAAGGACATGGTGATCCCTGAGCACCCGAAAAGGGTTGAGATATTAATCTACTCTATAGAATTGTCCTTAAAAAATTGAACAGTTCAAAACCAACCACAGGAGATAACTAGTACAAGTTATGGTCTCAAGCTTCACCAAGGTTGATGCTGGACATTAGGAACATTTTTTCACTGAACGAGTAGTCTGGCCTTGGAACAGGCTGCCCAGGGAGGTGGTTGAGTCAGCATCCCTGGATATGTAAAAAAGTTGTTTAGATGTGGTGCTTAGAGATCTGGATTAGTGGTGGACTTGGTAGAGCAGGGTTATTGGTTGGACTGGATGATATCAAGGGTCTTTTCCAACCTGAATGATTCTATGATCCTAGAACCCAAAACTCATGTTTACATTTGAATAAAGACCTTAACAGCAGATATAGGAGCAACATATGAGATAAATTGTTCTGCACCCTACTTTTTCTTTAGCAATACCTCATATCATTAAGCAATTCCTTAGCTGTCTCAGGTAAGAAAAATTATCCTTTGGAGGTAGATCATTTTTAATTCTGCATTAATGGATTGTTTTGCATTTTAATCATCTGGACATCTGACTGCAATTCCCTTGTGAGAGCAGCAGACAGAATACAGGAGTTAAAGCTAATCATCTAATCTGATGTGTTTTCGCTTGTAGGGAAAAGGGCAGGAAGAAATTACGACTTCTTTGAGGGGGAAAAAAGTCCAAAGAAAGAGCAGAAAGTACACCTCCCTATCTTTAGCTTAGAATACTTTCTCTTCAGTATCATTTTGACTCTCTGCCCAGAAACTCCAACACAAGCCTCTTGATTGCAAAAGCCACAAGAGAATCAAGTGTTTGGAGGAGGCTGTAGGAGAGATGTTTCCTACTCCACTTTTGGTCATAGTCTAAGTGCGTAAACTCAGCCCCTTAAGGTTTTATTAAGTTTACATAAGGATTTATATGCTTGGAAAAATGGTGCTTGGAAACAAACTTCAAGAAAAATAGAGAGAAAGGACTGAGGAATGTAATATAACCACAGGAAAGCAGAGGTGTTTCCCCCTTTCACTGTTCTTCATTAAAATTTAAAAAAACCCCACACTGAAACTGAGAAAGATTTGTTTTGTCCTCCACTGTCATCAGTACTGATGGCTCTGGGACAGGAAAACATTAGAGATTTGGGACTCTGCTCACACCCCACTATTTCAGGGACTTCACCCAGGCTAAGCCCAGCTTCCCAGTCTCAAGGCACTGGCATCACTCTGGGGTGGTCCTGTCACTGTCCACAGCCCCGAGCGCCGAAGGAGCTGTTCTCTGACCTGGTCCCCAAACTCCTGCTTTGGTCCAGGAAAAAACTTTCTCTGCAAATGTATTCCCAGCATCGTCCCTTCTGTGCACCCTCTGGGCACAGATTCTGCCCTCTCCTCCAAAATGCTGCAGGAGTCAACAAGGCTGGTGCTGACAATCTGCACATTGCTCAAACAACTTGGGGGAATCTGAAGATGCTCAGGAGACCCATCCACAACACCCTGAGTCAATAGTATTAGTATTTCTACTCTTGGCCTTTCTTTCTGCTGCAGGGTGAGTTTTGCTCTGAAGTCATCCCAGCATCTTGCAGGTGACTGCTGAAAGTGCTTCATCTCACAAGATTCATTCTAGAGGAATTTAGGAAGTTACTGCACCCAGATAAACACATACCTCCACCACTTTTGCAACAGCGATTACTTTCTTAGCTACTTCCCAGTTCATTACACTGACCTATACCAATGGCTCTGAACTGAGACAACTGGTGGCCAGGTTCATTTTTATTCTGTGGTTCTTGCTAATCATCAAGCGGCAAGCAGGTGCTAGTCGCCTTACGCACCTCCATACGAATCCTCGAAAAGCCTTCTGCAGGTCTCCTGGCAACACAGGACAGAGATGCACTCCTGGGCACCACTGGATCTTACAGCTTAATCCTGATCTTTCTCTGTTCCTTTCTATGTAATAATTTTAAATTGCATTAATGGCACCAGCTCCAAGGACTTACCGGACCTCTGAAGAGCTAAGCCAACAGCTTAGCTGTATCACAGAAGAACAAGGACACCTTCTAAAAACACTGTGATGCTCTTGTGTCCCAAGACCAGCATGAGTACCAGTCCTGAAGTTTAAGTGATGACACATCTCACTTGTGATATTTATAGGTTTCCTGCACTTGTAGGCCAATGGTTTGTTATCACCTGATGAAACATGCAGTACACTCACAGCACATGATACACCCCTGTGCCTAAACTTCCTGTCTCAAGAGAAACCCCATGAGGATTATGCTTCATGCATAATATTTACGCCAGGCTAATTTAATCTGGTAACCAAACAGCAAAGACTGTCAGTGGCAGAGCGAGTCTATCATCCTTGCAAAAACCACACAGAATAAACTTTGGAATTACCACAACTGGCAAAAGTTGACCTGAATAGGGAGTTTATTTTAGGTTTTATTTTTCTATTGTGTTCTGCTTGCAATTAAAAATAAATGGTATAAAGCTGCTTTATAAAAACACTACCAAACAAAAAAACTCTTTACCCAAACTAAAAACAACAACACATGGAGAAAAATACTCCTCAACATTTAAGAGTTCTGCAGGGACCAGTATACATACAGGGATTTTAATTTTCCATGGCCTGTAAGTGTTATAATCTCTATCAACTGTGGGCGCTCTGGGACCATGACTAACACCAGTGCTGGAACTCTCGTTGGTTGTTAACTTCTTTACTCTTTCTTTAACATTGTTTTTAAACTCACATCTGATCCAACAGTTTGCAGGGATAAAGCTTTTACAACAATCTCTTCCTCTCAAGTCTAGCCCACAGGTCTGTTACAGAACACTGCAGACAGATGTGTGAGTCAATGCAACTCATGGGAACCTATCTCAGGGACAAAAGCTTTATCACAGGAGAAATTATACTGACCAAGATTAAAAGATGACAGATGCCAGGACTGTCTTCATGGTTTTACCTACCAGTAGCCCTTTCTTTGCATCCATGGCAACATAAAACTACACCTTGCAAGCGTGACTTCTCCAAAATCAGTATGTGTCTATCTCGTGTGGTGTGCCTTGACATCTGGATATAAGGAAGCCTTTTTTTCAGTGAGGGTGGTGAGGCATAGGTACAGGTTGCAGATAGAGGTGGTAGATGCCCCATCCCATTCTAGGTCAAGTTGGATGGAGCTCTGAGCAATTTGATCTAGTTGAAGATGTCCACGTTCACTGTAGTTGCACTATGTGACCTTTAAAGGTCCCTTTTTAAACAAAACTTTCCATGATCTTATGATTTTATGATTACAATTAGGAATAGTTACAGCCATTGACTTCCCCAAGATCTTCTACAGTCATGAGCTCTCTACCTTTTCCAACTCATATGCTCCATATCTTTAGATTTATTTCTCCCTGAGTTACTTTCTCCCTTTGTTTTTCAATGCAGGGCAGTCCAGAATGAACAGCTCTGGCAGTTTTGTACTACACACCTTCCTGTTTCAATACTGCTACATTAAACATCTTATTATGTCCTGCTTAGTCACACTAAAACAATGCTTCACTTTCTAGGGCTGGATTAACTGGGACAGACAAGGTTTTTTATCCTGTTCATGACCATCAACCATTCTTTCTACTACTTGAAAATGACAACAGGATAGGGGAAAAGGAGAGACATGATGATTTGTCCAGTATTTAAGGACCTGTGATTGTCCAAGCTGACGTCTTTCTGCTCCTGTTGATGGGCAGGTTAGTTCTGCAATAGGTGACAGGGCAATGCAGCTCTATCTGCTCTTGGGTGTCTTCTACATTTCTACCTGCAGCTACTCAGAGGGACATACAAGATGCTGGGAAAGCACCACATCATCGAGCTGTGAGACTTTGTTACCTCACAGCCAGGCTGAGGTCCTCCTTGCTTTGCCAACTGCTCCTTTGAGGAACAACTGATACACAGAGACCCATGCACCTCAGAAGAGCAATGGCAAGACGTCTCCGAGATCTCCACCACAATCAACAGACTGAGCTTACTCTAAGTTGCATCCCGAATTCACATAGTTATCCTTGATTCACATTTGCTAATGGTAAACTGCTATCGTGACTTGACAGGCTCTTATTGGCAGAACTTACATCATGCTGTGGCTGCCAAAGTTCATATGGGCCCCCTCCATGTAAGTCGCTGCAGCTGAGACAGGAACTTGGGAACATTTATCAAGAAAAGAGGAGGCAGGAGATGACATCCAAAGACCAAGTTTCCACAGAATTAATGGGAAAGGAATAAGAGGAACCTACATACTGAATGAGAATCTTGGAGTTTGCCATGAAGTCTCAAACTGGTCTGGAAAGCAGATTTCTGCTCCATGGAGAGGTTTTAACAGCATTGAAAAACTAAGATAAACAGAGACTGAGGGGCTGCTTGAGACACATACAAAATTATTGAATTATGGCATGTTTGAAAAGTTATTTACTTTATAGAGTATTTACATAAGTTTCACTTCCTCTTCATATATAAGCTCGAACATTACAAAGACTTTTTTTACCCCCTTAATGAGGGAACTACATTCAACAGTCCCACAAAAAAACATAGTTAACTTAGTTTCAGGCACATTCCTAGGCAAGTTTTCCAGGCAATCCCTTCCTTGTTCCAAGTAACAATAGGATAAGAGGAAATAGCCTGAAGCCACATTAGGGGAGGTTTAGATTTGGCATTAGGAAAATTTTGTTTAATGAATGGGCTGTCAAGCATTGGAACAGGCTGCCCAGGGAAGTGGTGGAGTCACCATCCCTAGAAGGAAGACGTACTGAGGGACATGGCTTTGTGATGACTGTTAGGTTGATGGTTGGACAGATTATTTTAAAGGTCTTAGAGGTCTTCTCCATCCTAAATTCTTCTCTGACTCTTCAGAGCCCAAGCAATATCCAGTAAGCCCCAATCTCTCGCCAAGTAAAGGAGGCACACGTGAAAAGAAAACACAGGGCAGTGAAAGGAAGAGGGGAAAGAGGAGAGCAGGTATGAAGTGATGATCAGAACATCTGCTTTTAAAACAGCTGCTTTGTTGTCAATCAGCTGGCCCATCTGCAATGCCTTTGCTTACCTGAGAAGTGTCATGGTTGAATATGACAGCATTCAGGTCTCCACAGTTATAATGCTTGATGAGATCTTCAGTGGTGTAAGGGGCCTGCAAACTGCCTGCTCGGAGGCTTTCATGTTGAAGTAGAGTTTGGTTTAGAGCAAACAGCACCTATAGAAACACAGACAGAAGAAACAGGGGAGAAGTTGAAGATTTTAGGAACTAAAGCAGTAAAGCTTACCTTTGAAAAACTCTCCTGCACACTCACAGCTACAAGGACTGGTCTCTGGGCTTTCCCTACTGGAAGGGAAGTCAGATGCAAGGTCCCCTACTAGCGGAATACCTTAATATAAAACTTCTGGTGGTCCACAGGAAGTAGAACGTCACAACATATTGCTCAGAGATCATGGTCTGAGAAGTTTTAGGCAATCCGTGCTGGCTACTTGGCTACATGAGAGACACTGGAATGAAAAAGTCCCTAAATTAGGAAACTTCTAGTGCCTCTGCATCCTGTCTGCTAAATCCAAAGCTCAAAGCCAGTTGAAGTGTTTTTGATAAAAATACACATCTTCTGAACTTCTGAAGCCACAGTTGTGTTGTGACTTCCTGCATGCTTCTAGCAGGGCAAACATTAGGAAACTCATTCTTAATGTCCCTCCTTTATGCTTCCCCCTTCACCTGCACTTTCACACAGCAAACAGAAATAGTGAATTGTAAGAGTGTCCCAGCAGACTGCCTGAGTGCCCCACCACAAGCCCAAAACCACACTCACAAAAAAGTCCTTCAAGATTATATTTTTGTTCCTTGTATCACTGAAAAGGCTACAAATTTTCATATGAATCACTACAAATCTTTTTGTATTTGTGACAGACTGTGGCAGTAAATTATAGCAGTTACTGAACAACCAGGTCTGGACTCTTCATGTCCAGCTTTCCAAGAACCTTCCAAAGAAACTTGATAATGAGTAGTTGAACAAATCAGACAAAGAGCAGTTAAGAACATTTGTCATGCATTATATAAATCACACACAATCACAGAACATCAGGGATTGGAAGGGACCTTGAAAGATCATCTAGTCCAATTCCCCTAACACAGCAGGATCACCTAGACCAAGTCGCACAGGAATATAACCAGGCGGGTTTTAAACATCTCCAGAGAAGGAGAGTCCACAACCCCCCTGGGCAGTCCCTTCCAGTGCTCCATCACCCTCACTGTGAAGAAGTTCCTTCTGATATTTATATGGAACCTCCTATGTTCCAGCTTACACCCAGTGCCCCTTGTCCTATCACTAGATGACATTGGGCAGAGCCTGGCTCCATCCTCCTGACACTCACCCTTCACATATTTATAGACATTAATGAGGTCACCCCTCAGTCTCCTCCAAGCCAAAGAGACCCAGCTCCCTCAGCCTTTCCTCATAAAGGAGTTGTTCCACTTTCTTCATCATCCTCGTTGCTCTGCACTGGACTCCCTCTAGCAGCATATACACACAAACACTCTGTTCCCAAAATAGCGGTATGTAGTAACTAAAAATTCAGAGTTCTGAAAAATCACACTGATGTACCCATCCCAAAGAATTACCATCATCAACAAAATCTGGGTAAAGTAAGCCATGCTGGGCTGCACTCAATGGCATCCATTCCTCTTCACCTGCTTAACTTCAGGAAACTGAGCCCACTTTAAGGAGTCAACCTCAGAGGAGTTTAAAACGGATGTTCTTACCAGCTTAAAATCAGAACTTTCCTATGGAAGTTCATCTGAAGGAAGCAGTCAGTTGGACTTACTCCTGCAATACCCAGTTATATAATGCATTCATACAATAAATGTAATCCCAGAATGTTTTAAAACAACAAGAAGTATCTCCAGGGCATTAACAACCTTTCAATACAAATGTGTTGGATGCTAGTGTTAGCAGATGCTAACTAACACAGGCAAATGAGTTCAAGAAAGGAGACATAATTTTTTCATTTGCTTTTTCAAAATACAAAGATGGTTTTTTTGACTGAACCTGTTAAACCTCAACTCAGCAATCGGTTCCCCATTAAGTTTCAAGCCTAAAAGATTTCCTTGCCCAGATCTAAGGGTCTCTACAGGCTTTTCTACAAAGAGATCAATCTTCCCCAGGACCACTGCCTGAAGTTAAGCATCTTCCTAACTTAGGTTTTCTCTAATTTAAAAAATCTGCAAAAAATACAGTCTGAAAAATTTCTAACCTTTGAAAGGATCTGAGCTTCTTTCTTTTTCCCCCTAAGGGCTGCAGCTCAAAGAGGAAACGGTTCATCCCAGGATTTCCTGGGGATTCTAAACATTTTGGCTAATAAAAATAAAAGCTTAGAAAAATGCTGACAGGAAAACTGAGAGCAGAGGTTTTCCCAAAATGCTTTTAGTAAAATCCTTCTCATTTTTGATTTTTTAAACAATGGATATTGCTGGATTTCTATATCCAAAGATCTGTATAAACACAAGCACATGCATATACAAACCATGACAAACCCTCAGGATGAGACAGTGTGTTTCTCAATAAAATATTAAGAAGGTGGTAAACAAACCCTTTTATTGTCAATGACTGTATTTTTAGTGTTTTTCTTAATGTTTCTTCACTTCCTGAGGAAACCAGTCCTATGTGCTAATGGTCTGAGTCTGTCTGTCTACCCCTAATAAATTTTGAACCTATTATCTGATTTCAGACACATTTGCAGAGGATTTGAGGTCTTACAGAAAATTACCTACGTGTTTCTTGAAAATAAATGCTGGGCTGCAGAACAGCCCACGATATGGGTTCACATCTCATAAGACACCAAAGCATTCACACGAGGAAGAATGAGACTTTACAACAGGTCCCATGCACTGCATGCACTGGACCCCAGATTTCATTCGTGCCAGGATGTCCATGTCCCTGCTCTCTGTATGTGCCCCCTAGGTACTGAAACCAGAAGAGAAGCGGGGTCTCACTGCAGATGCCTGCCGATTGGCTGGATTTGCAGACCATTTCCTTCAGAATCACATTAAAGCCACCTTAAAACCTGAATTTATTTTTCTTTACTGTTCAGATAATGCCACAAAAACAATGCTGTTTCCTTTCCTTCTCTCTATCTTAATATCAGTGACCCCCTGACCTCTAGCCTAAACCTCTATCTGAGTTAAATCTCCCAGAGGTGCCTGAGATGACTGAACAACTGATGACTTCAAAATAAACACACTTAGAGTGGCTGCCTATACACAGTCTCACCTAATAAACATAGCAGACAGTATTTGTTCTGGGAAGTGATGGGAAGTTATGACTTTGGCTCTGAGAAAGTGCATTTTTATTCACACAATTTACGGTCCTCGCAGCAGCAATGGCTTTGAGAGCTATTTCTGCGCAGCTGTCTCCTGCCCCTGTTTGTGTCCCATAAAGCACAGACAGAGGCTTCCACGCTGCCAGGAAGAGCCCTTTATACCTCAGCAGTGTCCATCTCCTGTGCAAAACAGCAGCCTAACATACAGATTTTATCTGCATGTTTGTACTACAGCTCCTGTTTTACTGCCCAAGAGAGTAGGAACCACCATTCCTACACAGCACCAGGAACCACTCATCCAGACTTTTGAGGACCTCTTTGGCATAGACTAAGACCATCTGAAGGAGAAGAGGGGCTGGATCAGACATTTCTATCACAGGAAGGTCAGAGGTGACCCAGCAGAGCATTCCTGTATCATGCTTCACCAGACACGTATTCTGTTTTACTGTGTCAGTAGCCTGCACATTCACACTGGATGTTTCAAGACTCCAGCAATATGTTAGCTCCACAAGTGATTGCTTGAGAGGAGAAGTCATGGCCTTTACGCAGGAGATTTCTCACCCATCTTACCCATTGCTCACCCATTGCTCCTAATCCAAACAGTCAGAAAACAAAAGCCAAGAGAACCCTCATCAGATACAGCATCAAGACTGGTTTATTTAGCTCCCTGTAAGGTATTTGGGTGACATGAAAGAAGAAACAAGATGCTAAGATGCTGACTTCTCCAGGAGATGCTATTCAGTGCGCAGACTCATTGCCATCATCATCAGTGAACATCAGCTCAAGGAAGCAGAGTTACTTGTATCCTTTCAGCTCTAGATTTTCTACAGTTTTGCATAGGTGAGTGAGTTGACTTTGGCTGATTACCCCAAAAGCACGCTTGCTTTGTTACTGACAAACTCTGACAGCAGCTTGTCTCTGTGCCTGCCACCTTGTCAAAGAGGCAATACTACAGGTCTCTAACCGAAGGCTGCCGTTCTATTTGTCTGGCTACAGACATAAACGGTGCCAAGTGAAGTAACAGCTTCATGAGGACATCTAAGAGGCTGCTACAAATAAGACAAGGAAACCTCATTATTAGATAAAATACTTGACTACTTGTGAAATATGTTGCTAAAAAATCAGACAACAGATTCAGGAATTACAACAGCAGAAACAAGTCTGTGTAAACCTGAAGTCAAATGAACTCATGTTCTTCTGGTGTGTTTGCTACACAGAGGATGAAAGGCACCCTGAGGAAACTCTCAGGTGAAACACAGGTGCTCAAACAAGTTTCATGTGGTGAGGAAAAAATGACCTTCCAGTCCTAAACTCACCAGGGCTGAACTACAGTCACTGAATTGACTGCAGTGCAGTAGCTGGAGTTACAGGATGACCCCTGCACAGACCACGATTAATAATAACACCACAAAAACAAGTGCTTCAGTTTCATACTCTGATATCAGCTCTGAAGCAGGCAACTATTGTTTTCCTCTGCTCTCTCTTTAGGACATGTGCCACCACAATGCCAACACAAAATAAGGGTTACTAGAAGCCACTGAAATTCCAGAAAAGAAACACCCTTAGTTCAAAAAAAAAAGCGACATAAATATTGAGGTATGCAGTTCTTGAGGGGTCCTTCTTTTGTTGTTATCCTTCTCTGTACTCTAACAAAAAAAAAATCAGATATACAGTTTCAGGTCAAAATAGTGACTTTAGGGGAAAAAAAACCCCAACAAAAACAGAAAAACCCAAGTCTCTTGTTTTCCAGATTAATGAAAAGTAATAAAAGTGTTTGCTCAAATCTGTTCAGTTCTATTGGTTTCCAGAAGGTGGGTTTTCCCCTTTCCCTGGATCTCTTGCACTGTTGCTAGGAATTAGTGAGCTGTGAAACTCACCTAATGAGGTCAGCATCAGGAAATAGCTCCAAGAAAAAAGGTCCTAGGGGATCTACTAAAGGAGTCCCCCAGTGTCCAAACGAAATCCTGGATGCATCAGCACATTGTAGAGCCGGGGCCGCAGGAGGAACGTGTCTGACTTTGTTGTTGTTGTTCCTATAAAGGGACAGCTAAGGAAAGTGAAACTATTAACTCATCCACTGGAATTTCTGCTCACAAACCGTGCCCCCTGTTAACGCTCCTCATAAAAGCTTTTTGGCTAGTTAGTTCCATATGTTCCCCAAACCCGCAGTTATTGCTTCTGAAAAGCAGGAGTAGTTAACAGTCTGTGGCTTGGCACTGACCAGGGAGACCTAAGGACCTTGCTTCTTTACCCTCCCTTTCAAACTGCCAATTAACCAGTTTAATAAAACAGCTTGAATGTGACCAAGGTGCTCGGAGAAACCTCTAACCACCACCTATCCTCCCAGCTTAGCCACGACAGCGACACACAGGCACAGCCTGGTGCAGAGCGCTCACTCTTCTCATGGGCAGCCCTAGGACTTGGGTTAATTTCCTTGATGCTGAGAAAGCTGCAGGGAGATTGGAGTTCCAGCCTTTAGTCCAACATACCCAAAGCTCCTGCTGAAGCTGACTCCCAACAGCTTGGCTTCAGCTCCCATGCCTTCCTTCCCATCATGAACTTGCCCACTGTGGTTTTTGGGGTTTTTTTCCTATTTTCTCTGTGTTTTGATTGACTCAAGGTATTCTAAAACAACAGAAACAATTCTTACACGAAAAGCACTGCAATGGGCACATTCCTACAGCCCCAAGACCCCCAAGCGAGAGGAGGGCTCTCTTGGTTGACAGCAGGTTCCCCACATTCCCTGGGCTGGCCCTACGATACTACTGCTCCTGCACCAGGCAGGGAGGGTCTGGGCTGGCACATCCTTCACTTAGAGCCTAGAGAGCAGCTCTCTGGGGTTTTAGTGGGTTACCTGATAGAAGGGATGAGCCAGATAGAGTTTGTGCTTTGAAATATAAGACTTCCCTTGCCCAAGAGGTCATCAGGACAACAAACAAAGGCCATGGAGTTATTTTTTGTGTCTTGGCAGCACACCAGAACAGGTAAACTGAAGTCAGCAGCAGCTGCACCAGGGGCACTGTCAGAAGAGTGAAAGATCTGAAACCTCTTCCCCTAAATGTAGTGAACTCTATCACTTTCTGAAGGTACCTAAAGCCCAGATTAACACAGAAGACAGAGGGGTGAGGGAAGATGATTTTGATGTGGAATTTCCATCCTTTCTTCTTTTGTGAACCACCACACTGCGGTGGGAGGACGCTGTAGTTTCAATGCCCTCACCACATCATCAGCAGAGCCAGTGACTCAGCTTGACAGCCGACTAGCACTGATGTGAGTGAGCAGTTACTCTGTTGGAGAACTTTCAGGTCAATGCAAGCTTAGGCAAATAAATTAAGAAATAACTTGAAGAAGGATTTGCAACTTAATCAAAACTGAAGCAGCAGAAGGGCCAGGATTACCTCTGTTAGATTTGCAGCCTAAATTCATGGGGTTTATGCATTTTGTATGTGGGATTTACTCACGTCCAGAACTCTTGCCCAGGTCTAGTTTCTCAGCTGTTTCTTTGCACCCAGAGAGTCAAACTCTGAACAGTCTGATTCTGCAAGTGTTTTTCTGTTTGTAGTGCAACAAGCGGCAGGAACCAGCACCTTTCCAACAGCCCCAGTTGGACTTTGGGACTTCAGTCTGAGGTCTTGTCAGCAAAAGGTACCTCTGCAATGAGCTGCCACTTTCAGAGGAAGACAACCTTTATTTTCTTTCTTGTTTTTTATATAGCTGAACCAAGAGTGGTTCAGAAGAAATACCACCTCAGCCATTCAGTGATGTCTCAGAGGCCTGACAGACAACAAAACCCTGCGGATGAACTGCCTGCCAGAAACCATACAGATTTTAATCAAGTCAAACACCACGGTGTAAATTGTTTCCTTTTGCTTCTTTCTCTACATCCTTTGTGTTAACCTGTGGCAGAGGTAAAGCAGTTCTTCCAGGGCTGAGTAGCTGGCACCTGAGTTTGATTTTAAGCAGGCTCAAAAGGTATCGGGAAGACCATTATGGGGACCAAAGACCGAACACTTGACTAATGTGGATCAACCCAACCCTTCAAAGAGAAAGGAGATGGCCTGTGTGATATCAGATGATGGCTGTCTAAAGCAGCACCTCCAAACTCATAGACACAGAGGAAAGCAGAAGCATTTCTCAGACACACAAAGCAGGTAGTGGTCCAGCAGCACAAACAAGGCCATGGCCCTGCTGCCTGTTTGGTGGTGCCTTGTGCTTGGCTGCAAGCCTGACTCCTACATGCTGCTTGGTCCATTCTGTTCTTTCCTTCTATCCCAGCAAACCTGGCTTGGTCTCTGGCTCCACTCAGTCATCCCTGCTCTGTGGGTACCTCACCACACCCTAGTCAATAGCAAATCCCCACATTCAGAAACCCAAATACCACCTCAGCATCAAGAAAATCCTCCCACGTCATATAAGAGGTTTGTGCACTCTAGGGGTTTGTGAAGAAGTTGGCAGAGATGAGCAGTGTTCCAGCAGAGGTGCCACAGGGCCATAGCACATTGCTCCAAAGGTGTCGCTAAAACAAGGACAGTCAACCCAGATAAGTCCAACACCCCCTGCCTCCAAAAGTGTCTGGTAACAGATACTTCGGGAAAGAATGCAAGAGCAGAGGTGAGCAGAGGGTGAGTTTTTCTCAGACAACACTCCTCATCTTTTGGAAATCTGCCAGTTGGGGAGCTTGTGGTTGAAAATACTTCTCCTGTGGCTCTGTCCCAACCACCTCTCGGCTCACCATGCTTGGTTACATCACTGCCTTTAAAAGTAGCTGGCTACCTGATCTACGCACAGAAGGGGTCACAGCCTGATACTTTGCTCAGCAACTACATTCCCCAAATTGATGCCCGGCAGGATGCCCGATGGGCAGTGCCCACGATTACTTTCCTCCACCTTAAATGGGCACATTGTCCCTACTTTTGGGATCATCACCTTCAGAGGCGGCACATGAGATCCTTCCCAAGAACCCGAAACCACATTTGCGCTCTTGACTAGCAAGTAAAATTGTTACTGGGCCCATCTGGGGTTTCGATTTTACTTTTTTGTCTCCACTGTAAGAGGAGGAATGTGGGAACGTGCCCCAAGCGGGATGTACTACTTGGCCCTGGTGATGAGTGACTTGCAATGAAAAGGGCACCCACGTGGAAAAAACAAAAGCTCTGGAAGATTTGGGAAACTCCTGGTTTCAGGCACCCAGCCTATTGCTTTTTTAAAGCCCGGTTTCACAATATGCTAAGCATCCACCCACTGAAAAATGCAACCTGTCCTGGGTGCTTTTAATTTGGGGTTTTCTTCATATTACTGCTTCATTTTGAACTGTTTCATTTTAATTACCAGCTGAAGCTACACAGTAAAACGGACTAGCCCCACAGGCATATTTTCCTTTCTATTATATTACGGTGAGGCAGTGGATTAACTCCTTCAGCCATCCCAGCTTAACACCTTATGATGCCAGCTCGACTGCTTTCTAGCTTGCTGCAGGAGTGGCTGAAGGGGACATAAAGATTCAAGTCCTGAATCTCCAACTCCCAGCCCTGAGTGTCAGCACAAACAGGTGCAGCACTGAGCATGCTGGAGCATAAATCATGGCCCATCAGGAAGGGGAGCATTGTCCAGTGAGCCAGATGGGGCTACAACCTCTGGCCAAACACTTTGGGGCAACATCTGTCTCCATTTTTCAGTTACAGAGTTGGGGTTGTTTAATCCTAAAGAGAAGACTTTGGGAGGACCTTATAGTGACCTTCCAATACCAGAAAGGGGCCTGTAAGAAGGTGGGGAAGAACTGTTCACAAGGGCAGGGAACGATAGGACATGGGGTCATGGTTTTAAACTGGAAAAGGGAAGATTAAGATTAGACATCAGGAAAAAGTCCTTTAATCTGAGAGTGGTGGATCACTAGAGCAGGTTGACTAGAGACGTGGCGGAGGCCCTATCTCTGAAGACATTCAAGGTCAGCCTTGATTGGGCTCTGAGCAATCTGTTCTAGTTACAGATGTCCCTGGTTGTCATAGTGGGGATGGACTAGATAACCTTTAGTGGTTCCTTCATTCCAATACATTCTGTGATTCTATGATTCTATGACTGAGCTGGCAGCTGCAGAAAGGGGAATTCTTCCTGAAGGTGACTGCCTCCTCATGAGGTCAGCAGGGAATGTTTTGGGTTGTATGGGTTTTTTTTAACTTAGCATTATCTTAAGTTGAATTAATTTTATTATTCTTTTTAACTTAGCATTATCTTAAGTTGAATTAATTTTATTATTCCAGATGTTCTCACCATTGGAGGAAAGAGTGAACGCGCATGGAGTTCCTCATGCCTGTTAAGAAACACAAGGCTTGCCATGTGCAGCCTGCTCACTTGAGGTCTTCCTAATCCAGAGGGAAAACCCACGTCATTAACAAGGACAGCAGATGGGATACTACCTGCACCAGCTGTTATGGAGCACAGTAGTCCCCAGATCGCTTCACCAGGACACTGCCTCTTTCCTCCTAGAGATTCAGAGTGAGTTACTCAGGTTCAGCTTCAGATGTGTAATGCAGACCCTATAAGGCTCAGAATTTAGGCAGCACTGGTTCCAGCCCTTTCTGCTTTGATGTAGCAGCCCGGGGACATGGTCTTGCAGAAGGGCACATGGAGCACTGCCCATCGCACCAGCAGCCCCAGCTAAGGGCACACTTTCTTTAAAGTGTCAAACATGATTTTTATGAATAAAGATGGCCCAAGTGTCTTTGGGATCACAACAAAGGGTTCAGCCTGATTCTCCTGTTGATGGCAAGAGCGTTTTGGAGTGCAGAAGCAGCGCGAGTAAACAGCCCGTATCAGCGGCCACCTCCTCCTCCAGAAAGCCAATACAATTAGGCAGTGACATGACAGCTCTGGATAACAACAGATGGCCATGAAAATCCTACAGACAACCGATGGAGGTGTGTTTTATCAACGCCTGGGAAAGGACACTGAAGATGATCAATCATAATCCACTTGGAAAACAAGCAGGCACTTTGCAGGAGGGTGAGGCTAGAGCTACAACTCTCTGCTTCTCAAAGGCAGCTTGCTAGGATCCCTCTGTGAGGCAGTAGCCTGCTGCTGCAAATGACCCCTTAAACTTGCTCTCACTGATCCATACCACACAGCTGATAGATGAATGCTTTAATGCTGGGAGCTGCAACCCTCTCTACAAGAGGAACAGCCACCAATGTCATCCCCAGGTCCTCTGCTAAAGGGGACAGATAGGAAAAGCTATAGTTACAGCAACTTCTGCTGCCTTTCTGAGGGCAATGCAGGAAGGAGTAAATGTAGAGGTAGAGATGCTCAAGACAGAAAAAAAAGTCACTTTGGAGCAAGAGCAAAAGGAGGAGACATCAGATCCATACTCTGCTGCCCTCGTGGCCTGGGAAGTGCTATGTATTCCCTGTACAGGGTTACAACCCTGATGCAGTCTCTGAGATTTTTGCCTGGAAGGAGCAACTGACATAAAAATTATTTAAAATTCTGTTAACCAGGGAAAGAAGGTGACCCACCCATCAAATCACAGCAGCTCAGATTTCTAATATTATCTACCCAGAGCCAAGGTCTTGCCTTCACACTAAGCAGAGGCCAAGTATAATAATTTACTATTCACCCAGTTATTTACATCAATTACTCAGCAAATAAATTCTGCCAATAAATAGCCTGAAGAAAACAGCAAACTATTAACAGTCAAGCTGCCAAGATAGGAAAAATTTATAAAACTAATTACTTGTAGCAAACCACTCTGTTAGCTTTCAAGGTCAGAATGGTAAATTCAGACACTTTATTTTCTGCTATGCGTTGTGCTCCCTCAAGGTGATTCTGTTGCACATGAATTAAGAGAGATTATTGTTTTCAAGAAACAGCCAAATTTTCACTATCATTATGGCTAAAAGATCGTAATGCTTGAAGCTTTTTTAAGCCTAAGCTAAAGAGTGTTTGCTCCAGTCAGAGAATGCCTGTGAAACCAGCTACCAGAGGATATGATGGAATCAAGAATAGCGTTCAGACTTTTTCTGTCCTGGCTAGAGCCAAGAATCAGGTGTTGCTGGACAATAAAACGTTTACATAAACTGCCACATTCTGAAGAAACACTTAATTCAAGTAACATTTTAGTTTTCTTTTCTTCTAACTGAAGTAAAAGATCTAGGAGAATATTCTCTGCACAGTTTCAAGCATTGCTGAAGGTGGGCTATTTCCCCACATATATAAGTATTAATAATAATAAAGGTACTGAAGTGTTTTCTAGTACCATTCTCGTCACTACAAACACGAACCAGAGAAAAAAGAAATTCAAAAAAACTGAAAAATATAAGCCTTCAGTTCACTTTCTTTAGCCACATCTCTGCATTTCTTAGATACAGTGGAAACCCCTTCCCCTTTTCCTTGCCAGTTTAATGCAGATGCTCTGTAAATGCAGTCACATGCAAGCCAGCACCCACTACCATCCCCTGAAACACTCCATCGGTGTTCAGCAGGTTACTGCTTCTGTAGCTGTGATTCACCAGGAAGATTCCCATAAATCCTACAGCCACTGAAGACACTGCACGTGGGTCCTGGAGAACTCAAGGTGCAAAAACTCCAACTCCCCAAAGTAAATCTCTTTGCCATTGCTGTGGAACAATACAGGTGAGCATCTGCACAATCACCATCATAGGGCTGGAGCTCAGTGGCTTCAGCCCACTCTTGTACCTCAGAACAGTAGGGAAAACATCCAACCGGGAATCCCAAAGCAGTGGTGTAAGTACTAAGCAGAACACAGAGGACCACTAGCAGGTTTGACCAGAATTCTTAAGCCTAACTCCTAGGAGTACAAAGGGGTTTGGAGCCAGTCTCAGCTGGTGCAACTCAGCATCAGTCTGATGATTTACACCCACTGAAATCCTGCCTGCATGCCTGGAGGAAGAGAAGGGGATGATGCAGGGGGTAGGAAATGACTTCCTCCAGAAACCTGGGGCAGGGGAGGGGAGGGGATGGGATCTGCTCATTTGGAAGACAGCATCTGTTCTGCATTTCTTCCTTGCTCATGATCTTTTTACCTTCCCTGAAATAGGTAAGATGGAGAGTAGATTCAGGTGGCTTGTAGACTAAGTTCTTTGCAGAGGAAAGTTGGTCAGTTAATTTGCCCAAATCATGGTTTGATAATTCACTTCCCAGGGAATTTTGCCCCATGTTCCTCTGTTGTACAAGGGCAGCTATCCTTGCCGTTTCATTGTTCCTCGAATTTTGAGACGTGATTATCAGATTCTAAGAAACTTATTTTGGATTTCTGAACAGCAGCTGCTCAGGACCACCTAGAAATGTGCTGCAGTTCTAGAATTATTCAGTAAATGACTCCCAACCATGAATACATCTGAGAAAAATGTCAGACAGTCAATACAGAAAGGCAAAAATTGAATAGATTGCAAAAGAAGTTACCCGGGAAACATTCTTTACTGCACTGTGGTAACTAGAAATTACTGGACTGAAAGCATTAGGACACAAACATTACTAAAACAAAGACTTCATGGAGTCTTGTTTAAACTGCAAATTCTTACTCTTTTTCTTCTTCTTTTTTTCTCTCCTCTTTGCTTTTAGGAAGCTAAATTACGTTTTAGCTTGCCTGTTTTCATCACATTTTGCTCTGGGCACAAATGACAGAGAGAAAGCGCTCTGCTCTTTCTATGCTGATAGAAATTGAAAAGAGATTAACCAAAAAAAGCAATAAACTATTCCCTCTGAACAGCTAGCCCAACATTTTCTTATTAGTGTCTACCCACACTAATTCGAAGCTTAGCAATGCTGGTTTTCTCCGAAGCTGTCAGCTGAAATAAGCTAGTCCTGTTCTTTGCAGGCTGCATTTGCCAAAGACCTTTCTGCTTTCCAAACACACCCCCTCCACCAAATATATCAAGATTGTTGCCCTTTTCAGAATTTCCCATAGGCACATAGCAATGCTAAAGAGGGAGTAAAGCTAGCATGGTATTTTTCAAGTCTTTATCCTGGGAATGCTTTGTGCACAAGAATGTCAAAGCAAAGTCAAGCTGAAGGTAGATGGATGAGTGTGTATGAGTCAGTCACTTGCAAAGATTGCAGATCTAAGCCATTAAAGAGAGTCTTGAGAGGAGGGCAAAGACTCCTGATGCTGGAAGATTTTAGTTCTGCAAGCGATCCACAAAATCTCTTTCAGTTACAGTGGGAGCTACTGAAGCAAAGCTTTCCACTTTGTCGTCTCCTTGGGCCTGTCGTAAGAGCATTGAGAATGGCAAAGAAGAAGTCCATATAGTAGTCCCTGTATTAAATCTGCAGTCCATCCTTAACCATCCTTAAGGCAATTTTGCCAGTCTCATCTCTATTAAATTCAGAGACTCAGGCACCTGAAAGTTTCCAGACAGTTGCAAGAAACCTGTCCAGGACTAACTCAAGTCTCTTTGTCCCAATTCTACTGCATAGCCAAGAGACCAGTTCACAGCTGGCACTGGCATTTCTCAGAACTGGTCCTACTCCCTACCATGCAGTCTTGGGCATAGTTTGACCCCATGTATTCACAACTAAATGCTACCAGATGGATGTACCAGTTCAAAGGCTGGTGGAAACAATTAAGATTACAGGAAGCCACATTTATCCATCCACCTATAGCACTGAATTAATCACGGCTGATAGGGATCTAAACAGAGCAACAAGGTCTCGCCTTTGTGTCCCACTCAAGCTCCTGATTTATATCACTACCTGTCAAGAGATGGCAGAAGATTGCCCAGTAGCTGCCGAATGCTTTTCTCCCACCCTCTCCCTCTCCTGGGGAGACAAATATAAGCCAGGACATTCCTGCCTTGCTCAGGATGCTGTGAAACCTAACCTCATGTTGACACAAGCATTAGGCCCCAGGACTGTATAACAAGTCACTGACAGAAAGATATAAGATAGAGCTTCCAAATTTGGCTGGCCACACACAGGCAAGCACTGGAGTCTGAGCACTGCTGGCTCTCCAAGTTTGCATACCTGTGATGGAGACTTGGTAGCTAACAGACCCCCACGGGCACAGCACTCATTTGACCCATGTTTCAGTTGTGTCTTCTGGCAGGTTCAGTGGCTGATGCTCCTTGAAATCTGTAAGGGGTTTATAGCAGGTAATTCCTTACTAGGCTTCAAAGGTTGGATTTTCTTCTAACCACCAGAAAGCTCAGGGATCACTAGATAGTTATATGCTATTAAAAGCATGATAAAGGAGAGAGTGCCAGAACCTACCCATACTGGACCAGACTGGGAATTTGAATGCCCACAAATCTGAATATTTGTGCTCAAATAAATTAAACTTTCAGTGCTCATCTGCCTATCAGAAATCCCACGGCAAGAACAAAAAGGAAAGTCTTAGGAACCGTGAGCTCTAGACAAACAAGGAGGCTTGAGTCAGCACAAGGGTTAATTTAAAAATTGAGCTTGCTTAAAATAAAAGTTGTCACCAACCAAAAAGAACAAGTAGCCATTGAAGAGAAAACTGTTGAGATTTATGGGCCCCATTCTAGAGACATAAAAGGGGAGTCAATCAACATTTGAAGTTTATTTTTTTAATAAGAGATCCTCAAACATTCCCTCCACTTTTCATTGGCAGAAATGTAAGCTTGTGGCTGTTAAAAAGTTAAAAATTAGGGGTTTCCTAAGTGGGAGCAGAATGCACGGTTGCTCTGTATGACCCTGGCTACTCTAACAGCTACTGCTAATTCCCAGTGGAAGCATCAATGGTTTGTGAAATAGACCCCTTTCTTTTCTTGTACAAATTATTTTTTTATATTTTTGAACTTCTGAACCTCTGGGCTTAATAACAACTCCACAAGAAAGAAGGAAAATGATTGAGTGTTTATAACAACACGCATCTTTTTTATCATTTCAGGCTGTGGCACTTTCAGTTCAGTGAAGCCTCAGTCACAGCGACTCTGCAAAACCATTCAGAACAGGGAGTAGGAGAAAAATGGGAAGGACATCTCCTCCTGTATGGGAACTGTGGTCATTGGATGCTTTGAAAAACTGGCACTTTGTTTTACTGTTTTCCTCTTACTCCCTAAACTATAATCTACCTGTTTGAGTTATAAGCAGAAATTAAATACTGCTCAGCCTTGTGTGCTCCAGCCTCGCAGCCTGCGAACAAGCTGCAGGCAATCAGAATGTGGGCCATGCAAAACTGCAAAACAAAGCAAGACAGAAACTTGAACAACCCACCCACACACGCAAGCAAAGGAAGAAACAAATCCATGGGAAATAATAGGACTAAACAGTCTTTAGCCCTTTTTTTTTCCAGTCGTAAATGGAAACCAATGTGAAAGTGCTGCAACAGATGACAAAGTCTATGTATTTTCTCTAAAAGATCTGTAGTTGCTGGATTTCCCAGTACTTCCCAAAAGGCTTATATGGTTTTCAGTTAAAGAAGTCTAACACTAGAAAATGTGCTTCACTCAATAGGAAATGGCAACGCCAGGCTCAGGAGACCCTGCTGTGGCAGGGGGATTGGACTAGATGATCTTCCCCCGATAGCTGATTTAACAAGCATTAAATCACTATTACATTCTGGATCCTTTGCTGCCCAGTAGCATCATTTGTTGATTAATACCATGCTAACCCTTAATAGTGATAGATTTGTAATAGGAAGCTTGGCAATTCATATTCTTAACTAGATTCCCAGCCAGGGCACAATCCTGCACCCTTGCAGGTCAGTGATGCAGCATAACCCAACCCTGTTAAAAGAAGATTATTATAAACCTTAAAACCCAAGAAGCTTTCTAAGGACCTGGTCCACAAAACCCAGCAGTACTCAGTGTTGCCTTGAAGAGGCTCAAGAAATGCCACTACTTAGACTTTAGCAGAGATTATCACTCAGAGCTACACCTTCATTTGACTGTCAGCAAGGAGAGATGAAACTTGAGTCACTGGAGTAGCTTCATATCATAAAGCTCATCTCTGATCAGTACTGGCTTGACCAAAACTGAACTGTGATCAGTCGAAACTCAGCATCCTCAAAGTTTTCAAACACTTGCCTTTACACACATTACCTATAGGTGATATTTTTTTAAGTTCTCACTGGTATAATTGAGCAGTGGTGCTTTTTAAGCTGATAGTTTTGTATTAAGCTACACCACTCCATCAGTTGCACCATGCAAGTGAGGGACATCTACCTTCTGTGCCTGTGCATTAGAAGAACAGGCTGAAGAGACAAACTGAGGAGGTTTAGTTTTAAGAATTCCTTATGAAGAGTAGAGATATTTCCTTCAGAAACTCATGCTCATATGGACATTGCTCCTTTCTCCATAGTGAGAGTTCTTAAACACAGCTTCAGAAATCCCAGAGGGCAGGCTAAACCCCTATTAAATTTGCCTCATTGAACAAGGTCCATTATGGCTGGATGCTGTAGGATTCGAGTGGCAGCCACCGCCTGCCACTATCCCAGCCACCGGCATTTAAATTGAAGCTCATTCATCACATGCTTATGGCCAGATCTAATCGTAAAGGAGCCACTCCAACTTTGTTCTAAAACATTTATGACTTCTGAATTAGTACCTTAAGATAGAAAATAATAAAACCAAACCCTAAACTAAAAACAAGGAACACAGCACTTCCATCCTCACAGAAGGCTGAACATGAGGGTCTTGGGCTACTGCTCACATGTGTCCAGGATGTGTAAAGGATCCCTCTCATATCCATCAGCAGACATTTATCATGCAGGCCTTACAAAGTTAGTACAAGCTGTCAAAAATGTGCTGCAAACTACAAGCTTCATTAACCAAACAAAATTTAGAGAAAAAATGTGGAACACACCTAAGTTTATTTTGAGTTTTGTATTTGCTGAAGTAAGTGCCCACTGATGAAGACACTAACTTGTGTTTAGAAGATGTGGGTTAGCTCTCCTGATGTGGGTTTGGATAAATCCCCTTTGGTAAGAGCAGAGTAGGATATGATGAGTTCCTTCTTGTGAAGAGGTGACAGGAAGATGGGGATGAGTGACTTACGAACCCATGTTCCAAAGGACAGTGATGCACAGACTTGGGAAGTGCCAGTCTTGGAGAGGAGCTGCCCTCAATTAGAATGGTATTTCTGCCATGGCATTGCTGCTTTACAGGCTAAAGCATCAAACTCTGCACAGCAACTGCTCATCAGATGGTGGACTCTCAGTTCTGCTGAGTACTCAAGTGGGGCATCACTCACACCAACCTTTCCACTTTCAAGCTGATTGAGAAACTTCCTTTAGCAAGTATCTGAATCCCTTTTCCTCCTCATGTCTCATTATAACAATAAAAAAGTCACAGGCATCATTTTTTTAGTCAATAACAGTAAGGAAAGAACATTAAGCAAAAAAAAATTAAATAAATAAATCCCCAAACAGAAAAACACAACAGAAGTGGTTTGCTTCTCATTATATAAATTGTTCTTTTAAATTGAGTGGGCAAAAAGCCACAAAAATGGGCCAGATGAATAGGAAACTTCTGCAGTTTGGTCCAATTTCTATTAAAGTATACGGCAAGCCTAAGATTCATTTCTATGGATCTTGGACCAGGCCCACACCGAGAGAATTTAGCATTTTCCAGGTTGGAACAGAAGCTCTGCAAAACCACCTTCCCATAGTCCATACCAGGTTTTTGTTTCAGAGACGTGATTGAGAAGGTTTTAAACAAAGCTGAAATTCCCATCCTAAAGTCCAAAGAGGAAAATGAAAAGTAGCAATTCCAAGAACAATTCCAAGTGAAAAAGCTGTGAAAGTTGCTGAATCAGCAGTCTACGGGCCTCTCCTGTGCACTCCAGCTCAAATTTGTATGTGAGTCGTGTCCATAAAACCAAAGTCTGTTTCTAGAGCCCTGCTGAAGCCCAAGGGTCATGCTTGCAACAGAAATTGAGATCCTTCATTTATTTTCAATATTGTCTTCTCTCCAGGGTTTGTTCCCCCTAGACCCTGTTGTCTTTCTCTCTGTTTTTACCAAATCCCTTTGGGAAACTAAATACAAACCTCATTTTTGTGACTAAAGGCCACCTCCTGCCTCCTGAGGCCTCTTTCACAGAGTGCTCTCAGTCTTTCAGACCTCACATCTGTGCAAGTTTTTTATTTCTCTTCTTCTGTGCTGGCTTTGTGGGCCACAACTGAATGTGTCAAGAGATTGATCCACAGACTGTCTGTGTAACACTGATTTCTGTCTCCTTGGGTGGGATTTCTGAGGAGCACTCAGAGTTGGCCTCACAGGGAGCTGAAGTCACTGAGAGACTTCTCTTGCTTGAGAAGAAACTGTTGGGTAAGACCACCAGAGAGATATTTGGGCCACTACGCATCCTGTTTCTCATTTCTAGGACACACGCGTGTAAAAGATGCTGTCAAAAAGCCCCAGCCCACATCAAACCCACAACCAGCTGAGCTGATCACTACCACTTCTGCTGAACACCATAAAGATAAAACTTTGACAGCGACTTCCAAAAACTTTTTAGTAGCTTTACTGCTTTCAAACTCAACCCCACGAACAAGTCCATCCCCAGGCTTTCAAGCACCAGAAGACCCCGCACAACCCCTTGTTTTCAGACTGCATGGTTGCTTTAACCCTGGCTGTTACTAGAGCCGTGGTGCCTGCCTGTGAGCAGCAAAGCATTAAACAATTCACTGCTGGCAGCTCCCAAAACCCTCCTTCCCTCCCCTCCACCTCCCGCTCCTTCCAAGTGCCACTTCTACTTGACCTTAACACAGCAAAGCATGGCCGAGCGAGCGTGCTCTGTCACGCAGCACTGGAGAGCAGCTCCATCCTGCTGCACACACCGGGCTTTTCCTGGCTCCCTGACACTTTTGATCTGATGGATTTTGTAGTGGTCTTGTAAATGGGAATTAGTCATGCCTGGGGGGTCAAGGTTGTCAGACCTCATGCTGAAGTGCACATGTAGTCCTGAAAGGAAAACTAACAAAAGCAGCTTCAGTGCCAGGCTAGGGGAAGAAGAAGATATCAACAAACTGACAGAAACCAGCTTCTGTGACTTTACAGCCCAGCACCGACCAGACGGCTGGGCTGGGAAACTAGAAAAGAAAGAAAAAAGAAGGGAAGGGAAGGGAAGGGAAGGGAAGGGAAGGGAAGGCGGGGCAAGGCAGGGAAGAGCAAAGCAAGACAAGGCAGGAAAGAAAAAAAAAGAAAGCTAAAAGGCAAGTGAAGAAAAAATAAAAAAGGGATGGAAAATCTCTACCATTACTCTGTTCTGAATATAATAATGTCAGGGGAAGTAATTTTACTTTGTCTTTGACAATCAGATATTGTCTAATCACTCAGAATCCTTTATTAATGAGGAAGGATTTAAAAGCATTGCAAGACTTGTGGAGCTCAGACAGTCTGGCTAATATAATCCTCTTGTCTTGCAATAATGCTGTTAGCACAAAACATATCGATAGGTAAATGGGAGTGAATGTGAAAATACAGCTAACAAGTGACAATAAAGTCAACTGCGTTGGCGCAAGTCAGCCTAGGTCAGCTAACAACAGGCAAAAAGGTCAACAATGACCATTTTTCATAGCTCATAATACAATTTCACAGCCTCTACTCGAGTGAGTAAATCCTGTGAGTCTCACCACTTCCCACCGACTACAGTGAAACTGTGTGCAAAGGGTTTCTTGTAAGGTGTGAGATGGAGGAGGCGTGAGGGAAGCTGTTAAAAATTCAAAGTCTGAATTGGCTAAACTGGCAAGTAGTGTGGCCTGACAGGAATGGATCAGGGAAGAGGTGGGGCCTGATGTAAACCTTATATACATTTTGGGAGGTTTATTTTGGCTTAGCAAGAGGCTGGTCCCATGGACTGAATGCCTGTCGAATCCACAATAAGCACCAAGGTGCAACAGGGGTAGGGCTGAGGGATATATTTCAAAAGCAAGCTTCTAATCCAAACTAAATGCTGATGTAGACAACCCCGAACTTATTTTCATGTGGAGACTAGCTTAAGTCCTGCTCTGGTTTGTAAGTGTTTATGGGAGACACGGCGTAGGAAGGAGTCTCATGCTCTAAGAATGCAAACCGCAGTTGGAAGTTCCTGCGATGGTGCGAGTTAGCGTGGCAGAAGAGTACATAGCTGCCCGCATGCCAACGACTGCATGGGAAGGTAACTTGACTTAAGCATTGTGTAAGAGCACTCATACAGCCTTTCAGGGGGTCCTGCAGGCAGTCAGCAACTTACTGAGCTCCCAAAGGTCTCATTTACCTGAACATCTAGATGTCACTTTTGGGTGGGTTGCCAGTGCTGAACAGAAAGATTAATATGAGAGATCCTGACCCTGCAATAAACACACAGCAACGCTTCTTCCTATTAGGATTTCCTTAAACCTATTCTGGTTTATCTACTGAACCACCACATTTGGTGGGACCCTTTTGACTGAGAAGATAAGTTTGATCATGGTAGAAGACGCAAGAAGGTTTTCCAGGTAGATGCCAATTATTTACTCACAGGCAGCAAGTCAGAGAAACTGCTAAAACCAGAGACTTGTTTCACCTGGAGAACTGCTCCAGCCCTCCCTGTACAAACGGTGCAGCAGAATTACAAGGTTGACAGGCAGCCCCAGGGAAACACTATCAAGACATGAGCTCTTATCTACTAAAAATACAGAACAAAACCAACACTGCCTAAGCTCAGGCTGTCAGGCATTGTTTGTCTATGGTGCTTACATGACCTTCACTATCAGCATTTCTGCTCAGTGTCCTAGCTGGTAGGTATCATTGGGAAGACCTTGAAGGGCTTTGCTGGCTGGTGCCCAGTGCATTAGTTATGGGCTGCACGGACAAGTCCACTGGAATGTGGGAACTTCAGCTGTCCCATCCACTCTTCTAGTGACACTATGAGGTTCCAGATATGACCAGGGGATCCTTCTCAGAGAACCATACAGGAAGTCAGTGGTAGACAGTGGCAGACTGTAATTCCTCGAGGACAGCAAACTACAATCTCTCTGCATGTGATTCATCTGCTATCGGTTTCCCTTCTGCTTCATCCTGGGACAGACTGCTGCTTCACTTCTTAGATAGATGCTGCATATTATCTATGTAATGGGAGGGTAAAGCCAGCACTGGACAGAAAAGATTTGAAAGAGGAGGCAAAGCTATGAAGGAGCTTGATGACTCTGTGATAACAGGAGGGTACTCAGCTGTCTGAGGTTGCTTTGAAAGCCTTCCCAGTCATGAACCACCCAAAAAACTATCAGAAAAAAGGTGTTGTGTCCTGAGAGAAATCGCAGTGCTCTGACACTTGCTTTCATGTTGGTATCAGCCAAAAAAGTTGAAAGAGCAACATTTTCCACCCCTGGGTGTTACTAAACAGAAAACATCACCTTCTCTGGTGGTTACAAAAGGGGCAAATTCAAAACAGTCCCCTGCAGCCATCATGCAGGTCTGTCCTGAAGAAGCATCTCTGTGTTTCTTGGAGTATTAGTTTTACCCCAGAAAAAAATCAGCCTAATCTAAAGTCATCTCAAACAAGCAGAGCACAACACAGTAAAGGAGGGAGACCAAGGTACCCTTGGGACACTCCCTATCAGAACAACCAACTGCTACCCACCATGCCAGAAAGCACCCACCTGCCTGCTGTGATGTCACACTCCCCCTCCCTCTGCTCACAGCCAGAGGGAAAGGCCTCCCTGAGCCAGGCAATAATCCCAAGCAGAGAGATCTTAAATGCAAGGTCCACCTGTGCCTGTAAAATATATTGAGGCAAAGTTATGCTTATCAGTGGTGACAGTCAGGAGTGCAAGTGAGGCCCCTGAATGGCACAAATGTTCCTGCTTCGGGCACAAAGACATCATTTCCCTGAATTTTATTTTATTTATAGGCATGCTTTCATTTTAATAGCCTTTTTTAAAGACTGTAGGCTAAGATGGCCTTGTATCCCCAGGGGTCTCACTAAAAGCCAAACTGCACCCGAATCACCAGTGTAACTTAAAAAGTTAAGCAGTGGTTAGGGACAAGCCACCTCATTCTTTCCAGCCCTGGAATCTCAGTGTATATGAATTTTGGATACTGCTGCAAAAGTGGCACATTACAAATTAGCAACAGTTTAGTTTATTAGTCCCCAAGTGGATTTATTTATGGCACAGAAAATATTGCTATAGGTTCCCTGAGACTGGGAGTGTGACATCACCGAAATGAAAAAGGATTTCGTGTGGAAGGCTGTTCCAAAGTGGACTTACTCCTATTGTGCTTTCAACATGTGGTATTGTTTTACCATGTACTTCTTCAGCTTGGTGCCTTCACACCTGACAAAGGCCTCCTGTTGCAGCAGCTGATGGTGGATTCTGCTGATGTTACTGCCATGGACCATGGAGGGAACCAAATGTAATGGCAATCTGGACTCTTCAGCCTTTCTTCCACTTCTCCAAGGAGCAAACCAATGCATGCTTAAGATTCTCAGACACAATTATGGTGGAACCAATTTTTGTGTCACACAGTCTCTTCCCAAGGTAAAAGGAGTAGATTCCTTCCTAAGTCATGTGGGTACACAGAGGAATTGCCCTCCACTTGGATTCTCAACTGAGATCTCCATCCTTACAGAGACACCAGCACTGTGTGCTGTTCACAGCAAGGATTCAAGCCTTCAAGAGCACTTGAATGCTCAGAGACAACTGTGTCACATAGGTTTGTTAAAGGTGAGACAGATGGAAAGAGGTTTCCATGCTGGGATTTAGACTTTATCTAAGCTACAGTAATTAATTCCTTCTTGTTAGAGCAATGAGTAAAACCTTTTCCCCTTTTGCAGATGGGGAAACTTGGCACACACTTGGCATATGCAGCCCCACTCACTGCATCAACAAAACCATGTTGTCTCTGATTCAGCTGTCAGAGCCTGTCCAGAAAAGACAACAGATTCAGATGTCCAGAGCCTGTCTCAGAAGAGATAATTTCCCCTGAGTTTCTTAAATGAGGGAGCAGCCAGGTTCTGACAGTCTGTCACAAAACTACAACACACAGCTCCCACATCCAAGAGACAGAACAGGGTCTTTCAACATCATAAATAACCCACTAAAAGAACCAGCTCTGGACAGAGTCAGTAGCTCCTCAAGCAGGTTAACCTCCAAGCACAACTCCTGAGCACTGCAGAAAGACAAAGGGGAAACCAAGGAGCTTCACCCCCCTTGGTTGCCTTGCCAACACAAAACATACCACTATTTTCATCAGTTAGTTCAGTCCCACACTTGCTCTGAAAGAAACAAGCCTATGTACGAAGTTTGGGTTGCACCTTCTTTGCAAAGAACAAGCCATGAACTCAGGATCTTGTGGCTGGAACACAAAGGTAACCACTGCAGGATTCACACAGAACCCCCGTTATTTGAACATCTTGCCTCTGAGCTCCTGGAACACGAGGTTACACTCCGTAGCGAGACACTCCTCGTGATCCCAGCTGTGGCTTGGCACTTCAGCAACGCAGGTGTCACTTCCTAACCCGGCAGAAGGAAGAGCTGCTGCACCTCACTGCAGGATGAGCCTTCCAAGGCCACACACCGAGGCAGCGGCCGAGCCAGGGCTAGAAATCAGGAATCCCGAGCGCCCGACCACAAACACAATCCACCAAGCCCACAGCTGCCTGACACAGCCACTGCCCACTCTCAGGGACTACAATAAGTGAAAGAGCACAGTTTGGTTTTAGCGCTGGCTGGCCTCGCTGGACCAACACCAAGCTCCCGGGGAGAGAACGGACATCAGTGCTGGGGTGACAGCAGGCCCAGTTTGACCCACACCCATCACTGTCTGTGCAGATCAAGCCCATGAAGGCACTCTGTGCATGAATCCAGTGGCAGGAGAAATACAGGGATGGGTTTTGATGGTAGATCACTACGATTTGAGTCCCTTGTAGGCTTTCCTGCAGAGGGGA
This sequence comes from Rhinopomastus cyanomelas, assembly GCA_013400115.1. Taxonomy (NCBI): domain Eukaryota; kingdom Metazoa; phylum Chordata; class Aves; order Bucerotiformes; family Rhinopomastidae; genus Rhinopomastus; species Rhinopomastus cyanomelas. The sequence goes on along the minus strand of VXBP01001398.1, from coordinate 136,225 downwards.
TATACCTATGAGCCCTGGCTGGTGGGAATTCCCATCGCTGAAGATGTTTTGGGGATTGTCTCACTGTGTCTTTGTCCTTGGCTTCCCATCAAGGAGGGAGAAGTTTCTGAGCTGGATGGGATGGTGGAGGTTGTAACTTCTCCCTTCACTCCCTCTCTTCAGCGAGGTTGATGTCAATTTGATCTTCTCCCAAGGAAATAAAACCTCAGCACTTCCTCACCCACTGCTGAACTGCAGAAGAGTTAAAGGAAAAATACCTTTAAAAGCAGAAAGGTGCTTGCACCAGGGCTTGGGCTGTGTAGCAAGGTTGGGTTCTTCTTCATGAACAGATTTCAGGGACACAATCTTGATCTCCATCACAAGATGTTACTCCTAAGATTTCAGGCCAAGACTCAGAAAAGTTCACACAACCTGGGCTTCATTCTCTCCCAGATGTGTTGGATTGGCTGGATTCAGTGTAGTTGCCTCAATAGAGGTTTTTACTATCAGGCTCCTTTTTTTTTATTTAAACAACTGGCATTATTTAGTACATCTGCTTCTAGTGCCCAAGACACGGATTACAAATTGCTAATTTTAATTGCTACCTGGCATGTAGAATGCAAAGCCTGCTGCACGTGCCATTGCCACAAGGAGAAAACAGAAGAACACTGTGTTGGAAGATGAATCAAGCCTTCCTCCAACAAAACCACTTCTGCAGCATTCCTTGCTTGCCGTGTTTGTGTTTGTCTTTTTCCGAAGGGCTATAAAATTGAGCACACCAGGAATTGTGGGCTGCTTTATGGAGCAAATGGTTGGGTTTGCTAGAAGAATTTGGCATGAAAGGACTACTTCCTTCTGATGGCTGCCCTGACTAGTTAGACACCTGCAATTTATTCTTCTTTTCTTCTCAGAACAGAGGTCAAAAGCACCAAATTTAATTCCTCTGAAAATTTGTGCCTGAACATGCAGTTCTCTCTGTCGAGAGAAACACAAAAATAATGCTCTGCAATATTCAGCACCTGACAAGGAACATCAACTCTTGACCTTTTCAGAATTATTTTGAATGAACGCTGTCTTTCCCCCACCTCTAGATACTAACTTCTTCAGAATTTGGAATCTGGCCTCTCTTAGCTTTTCATCAGCAGAGAAGAATTTTCTCATGTGAAAACCTGCAGTGTCCTGTTTTGTCTCACTGAAGTGGGGAGATTCACACAGCCCAGGACAATCAGAAATTTCTCACAACCAGATAAATGATATGTCATAGAATCATAAGGACCATCAAGTCCAGCCCTCATCCCAACAGCTCACTAACCCCTAGACCACGGCCTCAAGTGCTCTAGCTGCTCGTTTTTTAGACACCTCCAGGGACAGTGACTCCACCACCTCCACAGGCAGCCCATTCCAGTGCCCAACTACTTTCTCAGTAAAGAAATTCTTCCTAAGGTCCAATCTAAACCTCCCCAACGTAACTCGAGGCCATTTCCCCTCAACCTATCATTAGTAATGTGGAGAAGAGACCAAAAGCAGCTTCACTACAACCTCCTTTTAGATATCTGTAGAGAGGAATAAGGTCTCCTCTCAGCCTCCTCTTCTCTCGACTAAATAACCCCAGTTCCCTCAGCCATTCTTCACAGGGCCTGTTTTCTAGACCTAACTGGAGCCTGACCCATTTCTGGCCCTTTCTTCCACTTGCACTACCCCTTCCAGTCTCTCCAGGTTACCAACTGACCTCAAAAAAATCAGCACCAAAACTGCGGAGCTATAACAAACCTGTGTTGCCTCTTTGGCTCTGCTCTTCACCTCTTTTGTGGCACTGAGTGGAGGAAAAACAATGGCAAATGGCAGACCATGTGTCGAAACACAGGGGGTTTGGGGGGCTTTTGTGTAGCCAGATATGGACCTAATGGATTTGAAACCTATTTCCCGCTCCAAGCATGCTTTTTCCCCCCTCAAGCTTTTAAAATCTGTTCACCTGGAGGGCTTTTTTCTCCAGAGACATCAGCCTCATTTTATTGTCTGTTCCTCCTTCACAAAGCAAGGAAGCTGCACTTCTGCTCAGCCAGGGGCCAAGCACGGAGCCTGTCCTCACTCCAAGATGAGAACAAAAAAGGCAAGTTTTCAAAACTCCTCCTAGAGCGAAACTTAGGGAATGAAAAGAAACCCAACAACAGACAATACGTATTGAACCTGCTGAAGCAATTCATCTCAGTAAATTTGTTTCCTTTTCCTTTGATAGACTGACAACATGTATTTCTAATTCTGCAGTATAATAGATGAGGAAACTTCAAGTAAACATGGGAAACACAGTCAAATGAATAATTCCAAGCTGTATCAAACCATCAGTGAAACGAAATATGAAGTCACTTGCCATCAGAATCAACACAGGGCAGTGACTCATGCTCTGTGTGTTTTATTTTTAAGAAAAGCTGTACAGTCAGGATGTAATTGATCAGTTCTCATCACTTCTCAGAATCCAGTGGTATCAGCCTATTTGTGTCCTAATGAAACACTGCTTTCATTAATCTTCTTTACCATTTGACGACTACATGGAGATTTTCTAAGCACAGTAAGTTTGGTTGGAAGAGGTAATATCTTTTCATTGCAACTGCTGTAGTACTTTGAAAAAAATAAGCAAAAAAGTGCCTTTCCTTGACGATCTCATGGATTTAAGGCCAGAAATTATTATCAGATTATGTGATCTCACCTCCCCTCAGGTGCTCAAACCCGAACATAAAATATCTCAAGTTCTCCAACTGATTGCGTTGTTTCAATATGGTCTTCAGGACAATCCCTCCCAGGAAGACACAGAGGATACATTGGGTTGAATATGAAAATCACACCCACTCTAAGGCTCATCAGGAGATGGAGACCACAGCCTTCAGTGACTTGTCTCAGAGTGGGTAATGACCTTGGTGTCAGATACAAGCTCCATTTTAAAAGAAGAGATTCACCAGCATCTGTTTCCTGTTGCTGATGCTAGTTATGTCATTCTTGTACACACATGGGTGTCACTTGACACCCCACATTTATATCTGGCCATAGAACCTAGGCACCTCCTCACCTCCAACTCAACAAGCTAAACAGATGGGGCTTTTCACATCCATCAGTGTGAGAGAGAGTTTCCCAAGGTTCAGTGGCTTTGCACAGCTCCTTTTTGCTATTTTCTAACGTTCAGCCTCCTGTTTTCTACAGGAATGAAGGATGTCAGAAAATCTTTCAAATGAAACACACATCTCCAAGTTAAGACCAATCACCACATCTAGCACAATCTAGCACATCTTATGCTAGACCTCAGCATAAAAGATGGTTTCATCTCTAGGGCAGGAATTTGACAGCCCTGCAGTAAGAACTACACAAGATTCCCTGTGCCTATGCAGTGGGGATTATGAATTAATTATTCCTTTGAATTGCAAGAGATAATTAGTTATGTGTTAAGTAGCACATGAGCTTTCTGGCTCAAACACTGCAATTCTAACCAAGGTGGTGACTGAGGTTCATCACAGCACACTCGGTCAACAACATGGCTTATTATCTACCACATTAGGCTTCATTTCACCTCCCTCCCCAGCCACGAGCTTCACTAGAGAGCAGACTGGGGATGTAAGTTAAGTGGTTGTATTGAGTAGAATGGGTCTACCCAGATGAAGGAGGAATGATAGAATCAGTCATCAAACAGGCAAAATTCCCACTGGTGGCATAAAAATGTCAGGGCTATATCATACTGTAAATGTCACTTGTTTCTGCCAATGTATTTTTATTTGCATTGTTTCTAGTATAAATATTCTTTTCTAAAAATGTCAGCAAGAAATGCCAGTTAGTTTCTGAGAATGATGACAAAGAGGAGATACATGGGAAGCTAAGTACCAGAGTTTCCCAGAAAATCATGGGGGATTTTTCTAATGGAAAATATTGCACTTTTGTTGAAAACCCCCTAATCCTTTGGCCATCCACCAAAGTCTTTTGGAATGAACAATATTAGGTTTGGCCAATAGGCTTTCGATATGGATCCAGCTTCTCACAGAAAACAGACATATTTGGGTAAAAAGAGAAAACCCCAACAAGTTATACTGTCAAGGACTCAGCTGTACATCAAGTTTCAACAACATTTTTAAAATTAGTTATATCAAATATGTCACCAGTACTGACACTGGAGTCAATGAACTCCTTCCACCATAAAGCACTAGCACAGAGAACATCAGGGATCTTCTCTGATCTGTAATTCAGTCTGGTTTTTTGCTGAAGGGATTTTCCAGGGAAAGCTGTAACCTACGCTGCTTTGTTCCAAGGTTGCTGATTTATACATATTTCTATTTATTTATATTTATGTATACATTCCATATATGTCTGTGTGTATATTATACATATTCTGTTTGATGTCCTTTACTTTCTATAAGGGAATGTTCCAGAGACTGTTTAATATGGTTGTAAATTTTCATTGAGGATTTCCCTGCTTTTATAGAATCATAGAATGTATTGGGTTGAAAGGGACCTCCAAAGTCATCTAGTCCAACCATCCTACAACAAGCAGGGACATCTCTAACTAGAACAGATTGCCTGGAGCCCCATCAAGCCTGAGCTTGAATGTCTCCAGGGATAGGGCCTCAACCACCTCTCTGGGCAACCTGTTTCAGTGATCCACCACTCTCTTTTTCCTATTGTCCAGTCTAAATCTAACCTTTTCCAACCTAAAACCGCTAAACCTCATCCTAACATTCCATGCCCTATCGAACAGTTCTTCCCCAGCTTTCTTATAGGCCCCTTTCGGGTATTGGAAGGTTCCCTGAGAATCTTCTTCTGAAAAGCCCCAGTGCTCTCAGTCTGTCTTGCTAAGAGGGGTGCTCCAGCCCTCTGAATACTGACAACTATATGTGAGATCAGCACTTTAGAGAACTGAGAAATTTCGATCATCCCCAGTCATTGCAATGTCTGAACTGAGAAGCTTTCAGAAGTTCAATGGCAATTACAGATGCAAATGTAGATTTACATAACTTATAAAAACTAATTTTATTCTTATCCCCTATTTTAACAAAATAACTGAAAAGATTGATTTTATACCTATGTTGAACACAAATGAGGGCAGCATTAACCATCTACCGTGGAGGGATTCATCCCTTCCAAAGTGAGCTGTGCGATTTGTGCTGCTATCTAGTTTTCATACAGCAAGAAGAAAATGTTGTATCAAGTCCTATGTCCATATCAATTCTGATGTGTGTTATGTCAGTCTAAAAAAGTTCACATAAATTGAATTGCTTGTCATTTTTATGGAAATCCAAATGTAGAAAGCAAATTCTCTAAGACATAACCTTTCCTTTCAGGGATATGCTTTAACATTGGGTAGAAAAGGAAAAAGCTTTAGACTCTGTTTGCAAAGCATCATCTTACTTTCTGCTCTTTTCCATTATGGCTGACAGTAGGTGACAGTAAATACAGTCTGAAGATCAGGTGAGCAGAAGCAAAAACAGAACAAGCCCTTCACAGTCCCAGACACCCCACATAACTCATCCTTACAAGTTTGGACATCATGTAAGGAGCTATTCTGGAAACAAGCTCTTGCAAGGTATAATCCAATGTGTGAACGTATCTTGGTCCCTACGAGAAAAACAATTACTTTAAGATTCTACCCAAGCATGGATGTGAAAGCCAACAGGCAGGGATTATACCTGAAAACCTGTTCTGTTTCAAAAAGCACCCCGTGTTGTCTTTGAAATGGTGCCATTTCTTTGGGAAAAGGCACACAACTCCACATAGCAGAGCCTCAGCAGCACCTCCTAAAGCACCCAGTGCCTAGGAGAAGCATGCTTCACTTTCCAAAACCATATGGCTTTATTTCAGACTCTGAATCTGGCAAAACAAGGATGCCTATCCTTCCCAGGGCAAGGTGAGGGCACAGCACCCTTGCTGCTGGGTTGGCATGTAGAGGGAAGCCTTACACTGAGGTTCCTCTCCTTCTGTGCTGAGCGGAGCAGATCCCATGTGAAACCTACACAGAGCTGAACTTCCCACCAAGACAAGGTTAGTCTGACAAGGTGTGAGCTTAAATTCCTCCTCCTGGTAAAGCCGTGCTGTCCACACCTGCCGATTAGGCTGGAGGCACATTACGATGCCATATTCCCTGGGCTTTCACTCCTGCCAGGCTTTGACACGATTGTACTCCAAAACCAACTCTTCATCAAAGATGTCATACATTCAGCTGAAATCAAAGAGCCTGAACAGATGTCTCTAAACGTATTTCCTCCTTGTAATGATGGCAAATAAAACCAGTGTCTTCTAACACATTCTGTCCAGCATCTGTAACGCTAGTGCCGCAAAGGGAAATCAAAAGAAATGGGGTAGGATGTTATGTATGCCGTGTGCTTGGAGAATATTTTAAACTCCCTCAGCCTCTGTAATGAAAACCACGCTGTCTGAAAGTGAAACACTGCTGACTGTTAACTGTAGGTCTGTTGGAAATAAAGTGAGGGACATGGCGAAAGGGAATTTCACGTAAATCTAATTTCTTCTGTGTCAAACAGTGCTACTGTATTTCCTCCCATCTGTGAGGACACTCTAAGAAATGTGGATGAATGTTATTACAGTCTGCAATAAGGAGAGTTCAAAGCAGGGAAAATTTGGTTCACATTTGGATTCGGCAGTTCTGAAGTTTCTTCACACTTTCTTCAAATGACCCAGGGAAAAAAACTCTGAAGCTTTGACTTGCCAATCCTACATAAAAACTTCTACACGAATAGGGTTGCTATGCAAAGTAGCCAGGATTTGAGAAAATATTTATAAATTTTGCTTTTTCAGCAGAACTAAACTGGATTATCTTGTGGGAAGGAGACCGACTGGGATGAAAGAACACTCCATCACAGATCCCAGTTCTGTCTGTGACTCCCTGGGTCACTCTGGGCATGTTATTGCTTCTCTTTGTGCTCCATTCCCTTTCTGTAAAACAAAGAGCCCCCTTTTCCTCTACTTTTTCTTTTCCTTAATTAGACAGGAGTTGCCTGTGCTGTGTGAGCAAGCAGCAGAAACCACACGGGGACTGTGGGCTAGGAAGCTCTGATGTCTGCTGGGACCCTCTTGTCCCTAAGAAGAGCAACTTCCACCCAATTCTGACTCTCCCAGGAGAAAAACAAAGGCAAAAGCTCATGTTCACTATGTTTAATTGAACATCCAAATTCAAGTTTGAAATCACAGAATCATAGAATCACTAGGGATTGGAAGGGACCTCGAAAGATCGTCTAGTCCAATCCCCCTGCCACAGTAGGATCACCTAGCGTCCTAGACCAATGGGCTGTTAGTTCCCAACACAGGAGCTTTTCTCCTTGTTTCTAACAGACGATGCTGCAGTTCATCTATGATGCTGTGCAATGCTCTGGACAGCAGAGCAGTTTCCATCCTCTATGGCTCATAAACTGGTCAACAGCTGGTGAACACCGAGAAGAAACTGCTGGCACTTCTGTCTCCCTGAGCAACCTTGGCTGACAGGAGAGGGGGATTTGGAGCCAGTTGCCCTTGCTCACAGACAGGTCCCAACAGCCCCACTGGCTGTAGCTCCCAGAAGACCTCTGCTCCCTCTACATCCCAACACCCTCACCTCCAAATGTTGGACCTAACTCACTGCTCGAGTTCCTTCCAGGGACTGGTAACTTTTCTTTCAGTTACTATTTTCTTTGTCAGGTGGGTGGAATAAAGACCCCCAACACACATAACAGATCTATTCAGTCTTGAAGGGACTTGGAGCTCCCTGCTCAGCCTTGAAGGGACCAACATATCCCATTACAAAGTCCCAGACTAAATTCACTCCCAACAAAAAGTCATATCCCTTTGGAGGGGTAAAGTCTACCTTTTGAAATTTCCATGTGTTGTCTCAGCAGCTCTCCTTTATGGCTGTTTACTTTGGATAAGGAGTGGAACACAAAGCAACATTCAGATGAAGAAAGTGCTCAGAAGCAGTAAAATACTGTGTTATCTTTCTTTTTTAGCCGGATAAATTGAGCTTACTTCGCATTATTGCTGGCTGTCGTAGCCCAGCTCAGAAAGTAAGAGAGAAAGAGAAAGGGAATCTTTAAAAGGCAATTCCCAGGACGACACTAATATTTTTAATAGTTTGTGGGTTATGAAACAAATCTGTGTTAGCAGTATTATATATCTCAGCCTGACCCACTGGGGTGTTTCCAGGCTCTTTAATGAAACCAAAGCACTTACACACCATTGCCAAGAAAGCAGATTTATTCACATGAAATGTTTGCTAGGAGAAATGAAAGCGTAGGCATGAGTGGGGCTGACGCATACTAATTCGGGGTCTCATCACTCACACAGCCCCTTATCAGGGCGTCTCAATGCTGTTGTCACTGCTGGATCACAGGTCACAGCTTTTTCCCCTTCTCCTGCTATCTGGTCTTGCCTTCTCCCTGGGTTTTGAAGACTGCGGCGTGGAAATGCATCAATATGGACCGAAACCCATGCTAACAGCAAAACCCGATCTCTAGCTGACGAGAGCTGGACGTGAAAAGAAAAAAGCATACACAAACACTAGGGACCCTTTTTTCCCATTTTACAGTGTGAAATAGGACCCAAACTAATCAATGAAGCTCAGTGGGAGCACATAATTATTAATAGGCCCTGCATGGGGCCTCAGAAAATATGCAGTTCTCTTGGAAGTTTAAAAGGTCAGTGTGAATAACTAAAACATACTTTTCTAGGTAGTTATTATGCAGTAAAAGAATAATTCATAAGGAAATCAGTTTAGGGAAAAAAAACCTTCTCATGTCCTAGCAGGGTGGTTTAGGGGTTGCTCCTATGTCTTCCATGTATCTTCTCTGGCAGGTTAATGGGCCATGTTTTATTCTCTGCTTTACTTCCTAACACTTACAAAGCCCAGTCCTTCTTCACTGTTTGTTATTACAGAACTCGACTGCATGCTGCCCGGCTGAGAGCAGGAATGAAAAATAGTGTGTCCCCTGGAACAACCCACACCAGCGGGGAGGAAGGCAGAACACCTCAGCACGGTGCTACTGGTGGGGCTTAGTCACTCATTGCACAGCAGCCTGAGGAGTCATGTACATGCTATTCTTCAGAATGGTATCTGGTGGCTTGTAAAGCAGAGGACATGATGAGCACAGCTAAGGGCTCGTAACTCTGTAAGGGCTTCAAATCACGCCTGGGCATCGGAAAACACTTCAATGAAAAATGCTGGACAAGCCCCAGGTCCTCTTCATAAGAGCCCAGCTGTGTTTAATGCAGAAACCAAAGAAGCTTTGATCTTTCAAGAAACCTTGGGAGGTTGTGATGAGGCATCAGGAGGCTCTGGCAGCACTGGGACACACATCAGGTACACACAGTGACTGGTATGAGAAAACCCTCCTGGCAAAACAGATGATGAGTCTTAAGGAATCCCACACCGCAACTACAGCAAAGATTTCGATGGAAGCAATTGCTGTCTGGCATGAAGCAGAGCCCAGCAAGAACCACCCAGAGCCAAGCCACGGCTGCAAAGTATTCTCCAGGGTTGTGCAGCCCAAATGAAAATCACTCCTAGGAGAAAGACTGAAAAGGATCTTACTCAGCTCATGAAGGTCAGGTCTAGCCGCAGGACTTCTGAAATAAATTACCTTCAGGCATCCTCATGCCATTTTCTGAATTCTGTTCTAATATGTTCTGGAGTGATATTGGAGCACAACACACTGAGGTCAGCTCAAGTGAATTCTGATTTTGTATCTACATTTCTAACAGCAAAAGAAACTGCATCAGTTTGACAGGACTGTTGGTGATATCACATAAGACAAACAAAAGAGATTTACTCTCTCCTGACACCAAGGAATGAAAGCTGAGTTGTGTGATGTAAATTAGTAAATTCACCAAGTTGGTGGGGAGTGTCAACTGGCTGGAGGGTAGGAAGATGCTGCAGACAGAACTGGACAGGCTGGGTCAATGGGCAGAGGCCAATGGGATGAGGTTTAGCAGGGCGAAGGGCAGGGTCCTACACTTTGACCACAAGAACCCTCTGCAGCTACAGACTGGGATGAGTGGCTGGAGAGCAGCCTGGCAGGGAGGGACCTGGCAGTTCTGGCTGACAACTGGCTGAACAGGAGCCAGCAGGGTGTTCAGGTGGCACGAAAGGTCAATGCATCAGCAATAGGGAGGTGGTGGAGTCACCATCCCTGCAGGTGTTTAAGGACAGGCTGGATGTAGCCCTCAGTGCCACGGTCTAGCTGATGTGGTGATGTCAGGCCATAGGCTGGGCTGGATCTTAGAGGTCTTTTCCAGCCTCAAAAATTCTGTGATTCTGTGATATGTCAGAGGGCTGCCACCACATAGACATGAAATGTGTGACTGGCTGAACACATCACCACAACACAGTGGTGAGGCACAGTGCCAGGGTAGGCTGGGAGGCTGAGCAAATAAATGTCTTAACTCTTAGACCCAAGGTAAAAGCCATCAAGCAATACTTCGGACAAGCACAGCCTCCATCTGAGGTGAGCTGTACTCCATCAGAAGTTGTGCGGGAATGAGGACGACACTGGCATATCTGTTTGTAATTCTGGCTACTGGAAGCTGAACTAGCAACATCCTTGCCCAGACCTGGTTTGATAACTTTATCTCCTATTTATGTTGACATCTGCTCTGTCAGGCAGTGTCAGGAGATGCATGCGGCACACGCAGAGGCTCGGTACAGGAAGACACGCTAACTGGCTGGGTTTCAATCTGAGCATTTTTCTCAGGAGTGAAGTCATTTTACTACTACACTCTCTACCCAGGCATGTGCAGCATCTGGTTAATATATTTCTGGGTAGTTCCTAACTCTCCAAACACTCCGTCCCTGCCGTACTGCAACACACACAAAAGGCAACCTTTCCAACACTTTGCTTGGGTACCTGTTCCAGGCACTTCCAGCTCTGGTTAGGAGTATTTTCCAAGGAGCCAGCCTGCATTTTCCCATGCTTAATTTAGTTATTGGAATGTCTGCCATTTGTATGTGTTCTCCTTGGCTGCCGCACAGGTCAGCTACTATAAATCAGCCCAGTATCGCTGACTGTGATGGAGCTCCAGTAAGTTACAACAGCTGAGTATCTGGTTTATGAATGCAGTTCCCAGAGCTTCATGTAAAATACAGACCAAGGCTGGGGCACTTAAACAAAATGAAGAGGTTATGAAAAGTACGTACACGTCTTTCAGTTCAATATTGTTTGTCCTAGACACTTACTAGGCGATGAAAGGATAAATAAACAGATCCCAGGCATGGTGATGTCAGACACTGCTTTTGCCAGTGATGTTTTCTTTGTGAAAAGGAGTGCACGTGAAACAAATGAAGAAACAGGTGAGAGTGAATGCTTGGCTGCCAAAGTTGGCCATAGATAAAGCACGATGAAGATATTAACTTTGTGGACTGGAATGTGCATGGAAGAATATCTGGGGAGGGAAAGGAAATCACCGTGGCTATTGGGAGCTCCTAAGTACCTGCTGGCAACTAATGAGGAGGAAAATAATGAGGAAATTCACTTCTGAAGCCACATCAGGCATAATCCTTAATGCCCTGATCCTATCTAGTGAGGCAAGGTATTTACTTCTCAGACTGAGTTTGCTGTGCTTTTCCCTGATTTTGCTCTTCTCCAACTCCATGCAGATACAGAACTGCATCCAAGCCAGGCTGCACAAACCTACATGGCAAGAGCTTCACATTCTCCATTCAAAACCCTTTTTGTCCAGCAACAACAGACAGTAAAAAGGAGCAGATGGCCTCCCTGAAACAGAAACTGTGTAGAAAACATCTCCATCTGATGGAGTTTTGGTAGGGTTTGGTTTTGCTTTGGAAATGTGTGTGTTTTTGAGACACTGGAAGAAAGTGTTTCAGATTTCTTGAAGCTATTGCCCAGACCAAAACACTTTCAGGTTTGGGGCAGGAGCACCCTGTACCTGCTGCATTTTTTCACATGTGCTACAGCCACAAATGTGAAGGGCTGAGCTTTCAAACCCTGGGTCACAAGTGCAGCCTTGGCCACCCTGTATAGGAGCACTGTCTCTAATGTTAGCCAGAGCTGGGCTGCTCTTGGCACAGGAAGGTAAATTCAGCGGGGATTGGTAGGAGGCTTCACTACCTATCTGTGTGTGGGCTCTGCTCCCTGACCCAGGAACACACCACTGGGATGCCCTCCACCCACCAGATCTTCACAGCCCCACCAAGCCTCACCTGACACCATCATTCAGGGAACACTCTCCTGAAGACAAGATAAAAGCATAAAATCCATAATGTGTGAAAGCACGATTTGAAATCAGGCACAGGACTTGACAGAGCAAACCTGAGCTGGGAGAGACTCCAGCTGGCAGCTCAGCCCATCCCTGCACTGCAGGAGTGAACTTTCTGCTCCAAGTGCCTCTCTCTGTTCATGGATCAGTGGGGGAAACTAAATGAACAGACATCTAACTGCACAGAGGGCAAACCCCCTGGGACCCAAAAATACCACAGTGAGAAATGGTCTTCCCACAGAATTTCCTATCTAGTCATTCGACAGCAAGCTGACATGTCTGGCAGCACTCGTGAAAACAACTCCACAAGTATTTACTCCAGCTGAGGTCTAGGAAGACGGGTACCAGAAAGAAACCTAAAAGATTAAAAATCATTTCGGCAAAGTGGGGCTGTGGCAAATGCCTCCACCAAACACAGCTATTCTGAGCAGAAGCTGCTTCTCTCTTCTCCTCTGTGTAAGGTTCTCCACCACTGACAAAGGTGCAAAGGGTAAACCGTGTCAACCATTTCCAGCCTAGGCTTCTGGCAAATACGGGAGACATTTGAGCTTGTGATTAAGAAGGAAAATGTTGATTCCCTTCTATCTTGCAACTCTTTGGTTCTTCTGACATTTTGGGAGTAAAGAAAGGGAGCAGACGGACAGCATTCCTCACTGGGATCAAACAGGAACGGCACCAGCTGTTTCTTGCCTACAGAAATCCTGTCAACAGCAATCCCACTTCCGAACTCACTATTCCTGCCACTATCATAATATGTGGAGAGCATTTGGCAAGCTTTGCTTACAAATTTCTGAGAAAAGAAAATGCCAGAGGTACTTTGGCAAATGTCACCACAAACATTTGCCTACGTTTTAATAAGGATAAGAATAAAAAGCTCTTTTCTAAATCAGATTACTTTGCTTTAAAAGGCAAGTGAGAGCCTAATTCAGAGCTACTTATTTTCAGGCATCAAGCAAAACTCCATCTTCTAGTCATTAGTGACAGTCTCATCTCTTCCCCTTCTTTTTCTTTCTGGTTTTCAGAAAGGACTTCAATGATGGTGAAAAAGTATATTTATTGATAGATCAAGTACAAGGAATATGAGCACAGAAGACAGTGAAGGAAATGGGTTCTGCACGATTTCAGCACACTACCTATACTACCTTACTCCACATTTTCTGTTGGGTTTTCCTAACTGTACTGGTGCAGTTGTGCTTCTGAATTCACCAACTTGATTTACAGTGTGGCCAGCAAAGGCATGGCAGGATGAGACAGGATTGATGCTCACATGGTGCAGATGGAGAGGGCAGGGATGCTGGCAGCCTGGCCCCCACCATACTGAAAACATTGTCATTCCCGGGGTATCTACACAATTTGTCCCTTGACACATTTGAACGGCTACGCATTACTTTTACAAAGAGGCTAGCTGGAGCAGCAGCAGCAAATTATTTCCCCCAAAGCAGCACTCTGCCTAAACACCAGCAGAGCCAGAAGAAAGGCCCACACCTTCAGAAGGCGTCAGAGCACCACAGGCTCCTTTTCCAGACCTATTCCAGTCTCCTGATGACTGTATAATAGAGGTAGAACCGAAGTCATCTGCTTTCCTATTTTATGCAATGTGACTAAGAAAGTCTTATTTGGTTTGAATAGATTTCAAAAGTGTGCATATATATGTATTTTATATATATATATATATATATATGAATAAGCCTCTTTCATAGAGACTGCATGAATATTTCATGGCTTTTCCCTTGGGTTTGTAATGATCTGGTTTGCAAACTTTACTAAGTACAATTTACTGCCACCTGGACTCAGAAGAAGAAGATTTCCACTGGGTTCTGCTGTGCTCATCAGTGGCCACAATGTAAGGGCTACTACGGTGCCAACAGCTCCATCATCCTCTCCAATGATATCAGAGCCATTTTCAGATTTTGTTGACGCAACCAGGTGGCAAAACAACCTCCTGAAATTGTGCAGCTCTGTTTGCTATGAGTCAGAATTACCTGGTGGGCTTTTCTTTCTCCAGCTTTTAAAGATAATTTTAAAAATACAAAGGAAATCTATGACTAGTTGTTAGTTGGAAGCAAAATTTAAGACAGAAGAAATTAGATTTCTGTCCAACTTGCCAGGAATGAACTCGCTTGTGTTTTCATCTTTGTAAAAACACTGGAGGGTGTCTTTAACCATGCAAAGGGTATTCATCTTCCTGAGCATCCTATCGACATAAATGAATTTCAGATTAAACCATCATGAACTGAAGCTTCTGCTAATCACTGCCCACACTGGAAATACCCTCAGCTCTAACTGCTACACTCAAATGCTTACAGAACTTTGATGCTTTTGATGTGGCTTGAAATCAGCTGAAATCTAGGTCTTAACTGCAATGCTGACGAGATCAGCCCAAGACGTTTGGCATGGACAACAGTGGAATTGATAATTCAGCACCAACTGAGCCATCTGCTAAGAAATGCTGTGACCAAATGATGCAGCCAGCTCTGAAAGGATATGAATCCAAGCTGAAAGCTGAGATGAGGTCACTCTAGTTTCCACCAGTTAATGAACTGTATCTCAATCTCCACTTGAATGACACAGCTCACTCTGCTCTCCCAGAAGTACAGATCCTAGATGAACTGTAAAGGTGTATTAGTGCAATCTGCGTGTGATACATTTTAAGGGTGAATCCAACAGAGTCACCTTCTCTGGGATCATAGCATATTCCAGCAGACCAACAATGACTATGTCACAGAACATTAGGGATTGGAAGGGACCTCAGAAGATCATCTAGTCCAATCCCCCTGACGCAGCAGGATCACCTAGACCAAGTTGCACAGGAACATAACCAGGCAGGTTTTAAACATCTCCAGTAAAGGAGACTCCACAACCCCCCGGGACAACCCATTCCAGTGCTCCATCACCCTCACTGTGAATTAGTTCCTTCTGATATTCATATGGAACCTCCTATGTTCCAGCTTACACCCATCGCCTCTTGTCCTATCACTAGATGATACTGAGAACAGCCTGGCTCCATCCTCCTGACACCCACCCCTCACATATTTATAAGCATTAATGAGGTCACCCCTCAGTCTTCTGAGGGAGAAGAACCTCTCTGAATCTGCTAACCACCTCCCTTCTGATCCAGCCCAAGCTCATGGCCATCCTGCTGTCCACCAGGACCCCCAGGTCCCTTTCTTCTACACTGCTCTCCAACAGGTCAGTCTCCAACCTATACTGGTACCTGGGGTTGTTCCTGCCCAGATGCAAAACTCTATACTTCCCTTTGTTATATTTCATTAGATTTCTCCCTGCCCAGCTCTGCAGCCTGTCCAGGTCCCACTGAATGCACCATCTAACTCTTTGTAGCTCATAGCCTTAACATGCTCCACCTGCCTAAGTGCTTGGCAAAGGCTGAGGCTGAAACATGAAAGAGTTTAGGTGCATAAAGGCCTTCTGAAAACAAGACTGAGCTTAAGTAGCCAGGCAAAACCCTCGCATACAATAAAGGGCATGAGAAAGGTTATGCCTACTTCATGAAGCAGATTCCAGCACACAGATCCCTTTTCTTGGCCACCAAAGATGCAGTTTGGTGTTTATTTATATGAAAATAGCCTTCATTTTTGTTCCATGCCTTGGGGCTGTGCAAACCATGACATGAGAGGCATGGTTCCAGCAGTGATAAGCAGCAGACAAGGGGCAGTATTCTGTCCAGCATCTGATACCACACCCCTCACAACCTGACCAGAGCAAATTAAGATTATCAAGACGTTAAAGAATTAACACTGTAAGCATTTATGACCAGCACCAATCATTCACTCTCTGCTGGAGCATGCAGCAGGGTGTACAAGTAGGGCTTTTCTCCAAGGATTAATGGCACATGGCTGAAGTTCTGTACTTCAGTGGCCTCTTTAGTGTTGAAGTACATTTGCCCTCAGCCAGGCAAAGGGAAGTAATGAGCTGAAATAAAGGAAGAGTTGGACAAGAGAAGAAAACATCCTAACAATCTGCCAAGGGAAGTGCTGGTTCACTGCTCAGGTCATTTCAAATTGGACTGGATAATGCATTGGAAAACATCCTGGTTTCTGGGAGGTTGTACATGGAATGTGAAGGACGAAGGGGTAGAGCACATTTCTGCCTCTGATTTGGTGTCTTCCATGATCTGCTCTCCAAAACGTTTATGGTTTAAATCAGGCTTATCTTCCACCTGCAGCACAGGCTAATTACTGAGGACTGAGGAAAATACTAATGAATACCCTCACTGTCCATTCCTGGTACTAACCTCCCAGGGTAGCCTTCATCTCCTCCACTTAGCTTCAGCATTTCATGGTCCCCCACAGCAAGTCCAGCTAATCCATTTTAATCCGCACTTAACCACAGACTGGCAAGGCCAACAAGCAGTAGCAAGCTCAGTCACTGGTGTCTGTGTGAACTACCTTAAGACAACACAAAAGACCTACTCAGAGCTTCTCCAGAGGCTCAGCTGCCTCGAAGATTTCCCTCTCCAAACTGCTCAACCTATTCTTTAGGTTGGGAATATCTGAACTAGAGCTGAGATCCTGTGGGGAGCTAGCACAGTTATTAATGGTGTTATGAGCCCCACAGAAATGTAACTCCTTGGACAGGTACTCGGGGATCACAAGTATTTGCTACTTGAAGGTTGTCTGGCAATCAGAAAAAAAATGTCGGGGGTCTGCTATTTTATATCCTTTTTTCCCCCCACAGAGAACAAGGAGGTAATATCCAGGCAAGATAAGCCTCTCCCCTCCCCCAGTCTCCGCAGACAAGGAGAACTCATTTATTTCTATGCTGATAGAGGGAACGGCAGTGATTTGGGAAGGAAACCCAGCCAGCTTGTTACATTGCATGCCCTTTTCAAACAGGAGCAATGCTGCTTTCACGTCTGACATGCATCATTAAAAAGTAATCACTTCAAGCAAGGCTCATTTTATTTATCGCTAAAAGAAACTGAATGGGAAAAAGTGAGAGATAATCATCACTCAACCCTTTCCCTGCTGAAAAGCGAAAGCCTGTGTCCAACAAGCAAGACCACCCATCTCGAAAAGGTTTTGGAAGATTTATACTTGGCCAGTGTTTTAAGCAGCAGCCGTTCCTGTGCCGCGCACACACGGTCAGGGTGATAGTCCTGAGAGCCTGACATCCTATCACAGGGAGTAATAAAAATCAGATGCTTCTACATAATAGATAATGATAGAACAGTATGTCCACTGAGAGCGCTCTGTCCTACCTGCAGACAGCTCGGATTTGGCTCCTATCCTGGACAAAGAGTGTTTATACCAGTTACAAACATTTGTGCAGGATCGTCTCAGGGAGCAGAGCTACGTAAATGTCCAAATTTCCTTGCATTTCCTGCTTTCCCTGATTACATTCTTAACAGTACAATCTCTTGGAGACAGAAACCCTGGAAATGCCCAAGCCATGGGCAATATTCACCTTTCTGGTGATGCTCTGCAATGCTGGCAGGAGCAGGAAGCTCAAGAGATTTACAATGTGGTAGCATTTTGGAGGGGGACAAAATCTTGGCTAACTCAGAAAGTGATTTTTAAGTTAATTTGATATGTGAATACAGTCACAGAACAGGGGTAAATTAATGTGGTATCAGGGGGAAACTCTCCAATATAAGACCCTGAAGATAATTTTATTGCCATAAGTTATGATCTGCTTTTACAGTCTGAGCTGATTTTTCTATACAGCTATGCCATATCAGAGTTTGGCATGGACTGCCCAGGGCAGTGGTGGAGTCACCATCCCTGGAGGTGTTTAAGGACAGGCTGGGTGCAGCACTCAGTGCCCTGGCCTAGCCGATGCAGTGATATTAGGCAATGGGCTGGACTTGATGAGTTCAGAGGTCTTTTCCAGCCTCAGTAATTCTATGCGTCTGTGTGATTGCAGATCCCTGGGTACAGCAGATGAAAAGACACTTCCCTGTCCCAGTGCTTCTTGCCCCTTTTGCTGCCTGAAGCCTGGGATCAAGTCCCATGAGCCCTAAGGTATCTACACCCCACACTTAGGGAAAGCAGCACAGCAGTGGAGAGGACTGACAGGAGCCTCTCAAACAGTTCAGCAATGTCTCACTGATTTCTGTTTGTTTCCAGATGTACAACTAATGGCTCAAACACAGGTATTGATTTTTTACCTGCGATGTGAACCAGCAGAGCAAGCAGAAGTACTTTTCATCAAAGAGATAGAAACGAGCAAATTGGAAATCCCAGCAAAAGGGTCGACCTTGACTACAAGATTGAAAACATCCTCATTAGTTTTGCTCCCATGAAAGCCCAATCCTGCCCTGCAAACTGAAATAGCAATGAAAGAAGTCCACCATCTTCACTGAGAGATTCCTCATTTGAAGGTGAAAGCAAACTGTTGAACATGAGGGTGATAGTGAGGTCTAGCGCTGCTCTCAGCTCTAACAGTAGCAGGGTCCTAAATTCAATGGCGTAGCCTGACCTATTCGAACAGTATTTTCTCTGCCCAAATAACTGATCCTTAATGAAGCTATTTATGTAAGGAAATTAAATTTAAAAGGAATGTTAGTCACCTGGGTGTTGCCACACGGCTGTAATGTGTGTCTGGGAGACCTGAGACTCATAAATTGTACACAACACACTGAATGGAGGTCTTTAGCCTGTATAATTAAGTGGCAACTAGTTTCATATTAAAGATATTACACATCCACAGAGGCACAAACAAAGTGTCATATTCCCCATTTCCTGTGGATAAATCTCTGGTCACAGCAAAGCCAAAGAGCTTTGGGGTAAGTGTGAGGGGGTTATTATATCAAGGGCCAAGGTTTGAGGCTGAAAAGTGACCTACAAATTTGCACCCACCACTTTTGGAGCTGGAGATACGAGGCAGACATGAGCCTAGAAGCACAAACTGTTGTGGCCACAGTTACAGCTTGACTCTTCTGAGATCTGTAGGGTGCTCAGCATCTCTGAAAAACAAATTGCCTATTTCCCAGTGCTAACCAGTAGAGACTATCAGGTTAATGGAGAAGCTGGAGTTCAACGGCAGGTTGCACTCTTTTTCAAAAACCTGTGACCTGCAGCAACTGCAGGACAAGAAAAGACAAAGAGCCACTGGCTGTCCAGCCATGTTTGGTAATGAGCCGCCTCACACATCCAGAGCTCAGGGGATTCACGGCTTGCCTGGGAAACCCCATCTTCTCTGCATACCAGTCTCTGCATGCCTCCTCCCCTTCACTGCCCAACTTCCAATTTGAACTGCATCAATTCCTAAGTGGCTGAAAACTGGTGAGATACAGTCCCCTTTCTCCCTACCTTTCAGACCAAGCTACAGCAAGGCTTCCAAGCACCTCTGTGACTCCAGCGCTCTCCTCCCTTCAGCACGCTCTGGGACCTGCTCTTCATCCCACAAACAGCCACAGCTATTGCTAATCCCTAGGACGATACACCTCCACTTAGCAGCCACTTATCAGCTGGCACATGGTCCCATCTTAACCCAAGCAAACTGGCAGTGCTGGGCTCTGAGCACCCCGCCAAGGATAGCTGTGGTGCAAAATGGTTTAAAGACAGAAGACTGCATCAATTCATTCGCCTTCCCCAGCGCTCTGCTGGCACATGTAGCTAGTGCTTAATTATTGCGAGTGATTTATTAACTTATAAAGTCAGATTAAATGGGTATTTGGAGCTAAGCAGCTGAGAGGCTTTGAAAGGGGAAAGTGATTCATGCTGTTTATCCAGCTGAGACAAAAGTCATGTGGCGTGAACCCACAATACTAATTGCTTCAGATTAAAAGTACATTTCTAGGAAAAAGACATCAGCATCCCACAGATCTATCACAGAATCACAGCAGGTTAGGGATTGGAAGGGACCCCGATTCACAGAATCACACAGAACATTAGGGATTGGAAGGGACCTCCATAGCAGGATCACCTAGATCAAGTCGCACAGGAACATGTACAGGAGGGTTTTAAACGTATTCAGAGAAGAAGACTCCACAACATCCCTGGGCAGCCCATTCCAGTGCTCTGTCACCCTCACCATGAAGAAGTTCCTTCTCACACTGATCTGGAACCTCCTATGTTCCTGCTTACACCTGTTGCCTTTTGTCCTTTCATTGGATGCCACTGAGCAGAGCGTGGCTCCATCCTCCTGACACCTGCCCTTTCCATATTTATCAACATTAATGAGGTCACCCCTCAAGACTCCTCTTGAGCCAAGCTCAAGAGACCCAGCTCCCTCAGCCTTTTCCTCATCAGGGAGATGTTCCACTCTCTTCATCATCTTTGTGGCTCGGCGCCGGACTCTCTCCAGCAGCTCTGTGTCCTTCTTGAACTGAGGGGCCCAGAACTGGATGGAACCAGGGCAGAGTAGAGGGGAAGGAGAACCTCTCTTGATCTACTAACCACGCTCCTTCTGATCCACCCTAGGATGCCACTGGCCTTCATATTCAGAGGAAGGGCTGACTCATAGAGACATGCTGTCCACATTGATTTCTAAACAGAGCAGAGGAGATTCCTTAAGACCCTGGTTCTCTAAGGCAGTTTTGCATTTATTCACTCATTGTGCAGGATCTGTAGGGGCTTCAGTCCCACTCCAGCCAAACTAAAGCTCCAAAGGCTTCCAGAGCAGATCACCATTGCTGTGCAACCACATCCCTGCACAAAATGTGGTTCCTGTTAATGTGTAACTTCTCTCTAATTGAATAAACAACCTAATAGCCAGAACCTGGATAACAGTCTCCTCTCTTCCAAAAAGAAACTTTGGAAACAAAAATTGGGGAAAGCTAGGGGTAGCAACATTTACACATTCTTGTCTCTCAACCAGTTATTTTGCTTTCTGTGATGTTTGCTATTGTGGGCAAAACTTGCAGCATCTGATGTGTCGGACAGTTTCTCAACTCCTACCTGTGACAAGAGTAGATTGCAGTACTGGTAGGACACACTTCAAATACACAGTCACCAGGACCTGAGGCATTTTATGGAAAAGAAAATGGTGCCCTTCAATTAGTATTTTTCAGCTTAACTGTAAGCAGGGAGGCTTAACAAATGAAGAAAGAGAGAAAGAAAGTCAACTCTCAGGCTGGCCTTGGGCCCATGGTGGAAGTGATCCTGCAGAGATACGAACGACGCAGATGAAAGGATTTAATGACACAGATATATGAAACTGGAGTTTCTCAGACCAGGTGTTCCTATTCCCCACCTGCTTCTCTCCATTTCCACTTCATCCTTCAGCATCCTCCTGCGCAAGACTGGAGGCACCAGGCAGAAGACCTGCGTTAGCTAACCAGGCACCTGTTTCTAACTGACCTCACTGCAGGGAGGGAAAAGGAAATAGGTAGCTATAAAAGTTTTCCCATGGTATTGCTAAAGGTTAGGGCTTTGACACAGGTGGGACCATGTTCCTACAGCAAAATGGTAATTTGGGAGTGGCTTTGATTCAGAGGCTGATTTTGCTGGGATTTTTTTAAGACTGTGCACAGGATTGGAGTCCGGGAAGAAAGAATAGTGAGGTGGGGTAGAGCAGCTCAATTCCAATGTTTCAAAAGTCCTGATGTATAGGGCTCTGAGGTTCACTGCAGTGCACAAAGACTGTGGATACCACCATCATGTGAGGAGCAGCAGCAGCAGAAGGTATTGTGGCTCATAGATAATGCACTGCTGCATCAGTTTGCAGCTTTAAAGAGGTGGAAATGAAAAGAGTGGTTTGGTCCAACCAAGGCTCCAAAGAGAAGATTTTACAGGGAAAGCTCTATGAAATTAAAACATAAGCAAAATTTTCATTTGGGTCAAACTACACCCTGTGTTCAAGCCTAAAATTCAGTCCTTCAGTGCTGAAATTTTTCATTTGCTAAATTTGCAGAAATTAAAACTCCTCATAAAAGACTAATTTCCAACTGCAAACAAAAATTGGAAGATTTTGTCTTGAAAGGACTGAAAACAGTATCTGAGGGTTCCCTCTTCTTTCTATATTTTTTTTTCTTCACAGAGTACAGGGTTATTTTTGATCACCAGGTGAATTTTTATAGCTAAATTCTCCCACCTGCCTAAAACTGGTGGGTTTGTACCCACTGACTCTGAGATGCTCACAAACTGACAGCAAACAGAGGTGACTCCCCTGGAGCAGCTACCTGCCCATCTGACCATCCAGTCGTCCAGTACAGTTAGGGTGATCTGGCTCCTCTCCTGCATTACAGCACCAACCAAAACAACACAGCAAACATATCCAACCTTCTTAATACTCAGATGCTACTGCAGCTTATTTTTGTCTTTGACAGCAGACAGAGTCCAGCTCAAGACCAGGGCGCATACTTGTGCTTCTGGCTCCGTGCTGAGCTTTTCTAACCACTTCATCAACACGCCCTCAGATTGGCTTAAACCAGAAGTAAATTTCTATTCCTCCCTGTTGGCCAGTGAATGAGCAGAAATAGCCAAGCTCCCCCTCTCCTAGCCCACTGATTCACCCCATCTCATCTCCCACCAGCACACAGCACCGCTGCATGCCTGGTGTGAAAGGCTGCGCAGCGTGAAGACGGCTGGAAATGCAGGTTGCTGGTTCCTGGTATGGTCCAAAATTCAAGGCACAATCAAACCCATAGAGAGTCCCTAGCAAATCACTTGAGCTATTTTTTTATGAGACACTTTAGCCAGCCTTCTTCTCATATCCTTTACGAGGCTGCCTTCAGACCTACTCATAGTAAAAACTCCGAGTTATGGAAATCATAAGAAAGAAATTATGTATGGAAAAATCATTACATTATAAATTGGTTCCACTGTTCAAAACATGTAGGAAATGGGGCATATAAAACTCAGATGGTGTTGCAGACTTTGATACAAGGTTCATTATAACACCGTGACATGAGTGAAATATGTGCTAACATACTGCCAGCTAATTTGCCTTTATTTACAGTGCAGACCCATCACTGGGCAACTTCATAAATTTCACCAACCTGGGTGATTTTTCTGATTGAACGTGGCAGCCTGCACAGAAACACACACCCAGAAAAGCAGAGATCCTGTATCTTCAGGGCTACACAGCTCCAAACGTGTCCCCCCCACCTCATTCAAAAAGAATAGAGATCTCCCTGTTTTCTCCTAATCTCTTTCAGATTTCATCCTGTACTGGACTGTGGAAATGCTGTTACCCAGCTACACACGTGTTGTTTGTGTCTGCGATATTTAAAGACCTAACTGAGGAAGGGGGCAGGAAATTTTGACAAAATGTTCTTTGTTGGAAAATACCAATTAGTTAAAATTGGAAAATTTCCATGGAAATGCATCAGTTTTCATTAAACTTTCATCATAAAATATTCTGAAGCCAACAAGGGGAATTTCAACAGGCCAATGCCTGAAGCTGCCTCCTGGGAAAAGAGACACTTAAGGAAACCCTCTTAACCTTAGTGGCTACACAGGATCCTTCCCTGAGGGAAAGAACAAGATAAACCAAAGGATTACACTTGGGTAGGTTGTGAAATAGATCTGACAAGAATGGGAACTGTCTGAGAAGACAAGAAACGGGCAGAGCTCACCCAAGGTACCACCTGGATGTCTAGTTCTCCTTAGAAAAACTCTTGTTTTAGCTAAATGGTGTAAAAATAAAATCATAGTCATTATGAAAATATTTCTTTATTGGAAAAAATCAAGGAAATATTTTTTTTAAGATTCAAATGGTCTGTTTCCATCCTTCCAACAAGAAGCTTGGTTTCTTACTGCAAAATTACTTTCTTTAAAATAGACTTTACTTTCTATTAAATTATAAGGGGTTGAAATCTGAATGAAGTGCTTCGAATATATTGAAAAAGTTTCAAGTGGCTCAAAACAATTCTACTTTTTTTGTTCCAACATGGAACAAAATTTCTTTTGCTTGCTTCCCAAAGCCTCAACAAATTGGAAAATCCATTTCCCATGTATTCTACTCAGCAAGGATGTCAAAAGGCCTCATTTCTTACTGCCTGGATGGTGTATGAGTTGAAGTTCTGTCCGAATGTAGAGTATCGTGAACATCTTCAAATTTCCTCCGTTCAAGAAGGACACAGAGCTGCTGGAGAGAGTCCGGCGCCGAGCCACAAAGATGATGAAGAGAGTGGAACATCTCCCTGATGAGGAAAAGGCTGAGGGAGCTGGGTCTCTTGAGCTTGGCTCAAGAGGAGTCTTGAGGGGTGACCTCATTAATGTTGATAAATATGGAAAGGGCAGGTGTCAGGAGGATGGAGCCAGGCTCTGCTCAGTGGCATCCAATGAAAGGACAAAAGGCAACAGGTGTAAGCAGGAACATAGGAGGTTCCAGATCAGTGTGAGAAGGAACTTCTTCATGGTGAGGGGGACAGAGCACTGAAAGGGGCTGCCCAGGGATGTTGTGGAGACATTTAAAACCCTCCTGTACATGTTCCTGTGCGACTTGATCCAGGTGATCCTGCTGTGGCAGGGGGATTGGACTAGATGATCTTTTGAGGTCACTTCCAATCCCTAATGTTCTGTGATTCTGTGACTCCAGTTTGGTTGTGTACAATAAAGTAACTTGTTCTGCCATCGCCAGGGAGTGTTGGTGTTAATATAACCTTGGACCACTGTTAGAGCTTCTCTCTGCCTATCAAAGCTAACCCCAATCCTGAATTTGTTGATTCTCAAGTTACAGTGCTCCTGCCCATGATGGGCTGGTTTTTTTCCTTTCTGAGGCATGTTGACAGACCAGAGGGCTTTACATCTTGCTTTGTGTATCTTCTTTCACGTCTTTCACCATTACTCTAAATGAAATCACCTACTGAATGAGAGGGAGAGGCTGAGGCAACACCGGGTGGTCAAGGAAACCCTGCTAGCCTCAGACAACGCTTCGGATATACGATGGACTCTCAGGTGAAATGATTTTGCACTGAGGTTCATTGAAGGACTGACAAAACCATTCCTTGCAGTCTGTAAATTGGCAGGGAAAGTCTTGAAAACCTGTGGTCTTGCATGAGCTAAAGGACCTCCATGTCAGATTGAAAATACAAGAAAGTGGCTGAGGGAAGGTGGGATTAGAGTTTGGGGAGTTTTGCTCACTTAGGGCACACGAGACCACACTCACAGTTAAAGAAGCTAAGATGTTCTGTCACTATGTACACAAAAATAGAATCACAGAATCATAGAATCATTAGGGATTGGAAGTGACCTGGAAAGATCATCCAGTCCAATCCCCCTGCCACAGCAAGATCACCTAGACCAAGTCATAGAGTCAGTCTGGGTTAGAAGGGACCACAGGATCATCCAGTTCCAACTCCCCTGCCATGGGCAAGGACACCCCACCCTAGATCAGGCTGGACATAGCCTCATACAGCCTGGTCTTAAACACCTCCAAAGATGGGACCTCCACCACCTTCCTGGGCAACCCATTCCAGACTCTCACCACTCACATGGTAAAGATACATCCACTCTAAATCTACCCATCTCCAGCTTTGCTCCATGCCCCCTAGTCCTGTTGCTACCAGACATCCTAAAAAGTCCCTCCCCAGCCTTTTTGTAGGCCCCCTTCAGATACTGGAAGGCCACAATCAGGTCACCTCGGACCCTCCTCTTTTCCAGACTGAACTGCCTCAATTCCCTCAGTCTATCCGCCTCACAGAAGAGGTGCTCCAGCCCTCTGATCATCCTCGTGGCCCTCCTCTGCACTCGCTCCAGCACATCCACATCCTTCTTGTAATAAGGGCTCCAGAACTGCATGCAGTGCTCCAAGTGAGGTCTCACCAGAGTGGAGTAGAGGGAGAGAATCACTTCCCTCGACCTGCTGGCCACACTTCTCCTGAAGCAGCCCAGGATCTGGTTTGCCTTCTGGGCCGCAAGTGCACACTGCCGGCTCATGTTGAGTTTTTTGCCCACAAGCACCCCCAAGTCCCTCTCCTCAGGGCCACTCTCCAGCCAGTCACTGCCCAGCCTGTATTTGTGCCTAGTATTGCATCTTGTGTTGCCAGCACCATGTCAAGGACTTGTGTAAAGGAAAGGCCCTTCTCATCACCTCTGCTCATGCACTTACTGTCTTTTTTGCCACAGCCAGAGGCTTGGATCTAGTTCACTCACCAAGTCAGTGCTCAGTCTGTCTGCTGGGTGTCGGACAGAAAGCTGGTTCTTGGTCTGTCCTGACAGGCTGGGTTTGTACCGACTGCGGACAACTTGCCTGGCAACATGACCCCCATGCAGTTTGGGTAACCACTTTGCTTCCAAAGCTGGCTGCTGCTGCCAGGAAAACAAGTATTTCCCATGGGGATATCTCACCAAATGGGCAATTCTGTAGAAGGAGGTGGTAGTACACTGCAGTTCAGGTAATTTCTAGGGCTCTGCAGTAGGTGCAGAGACAACACATCTCTGGAATGATGGCGAGGAGCAGGTGAGATCTGTTAGCTGATGGAGCAGTTTCTACCCATGCAAGCACAGGACTTCCCAAAGCCCATCTGCAGGCAGTCGTCTATGGGCAGCCTGTCCAACCACGTCCGAGAAGGCAGAACCCCTTCATGTCACACAAACACGACACAGGACCCCCAGAGAGGAACCTGTAGCAAGCTGAATGCTGGCCTTGCAGTCCAGCTTGCTGGTGAAGAGCCTGCAGCCCGCTGTCCCCATCACAGCTGGAGCCACTCTGCTGATCGCTGGCTCCCATGGCTTTGAAGACACAAGTGCACTGTTTGCACCACAAACAAAAGTCATCCACGCTGTCACCAGCCCCTAATCTCACCCTGGTTTGCTTGCTTTAGAATAGTCCAGCAAGTCTTGCAGTGAGCACATGGCCCTGAATTAACACGATTCCCCTTTATTTTTAACTCGTCTTTTACAGCAGCATTGACATTATTTTTTTTAAATAAGGAAATTGCATCTTTAACGGAAATTAATCTCCCAGTCCCCCTCAATAAACCTTTTGAAGCTCTGTATGGCTATGACAGAGGCAGGTATTTCTAGAAGGACCGTGTGGCAATTTTCTCTGCAGCATTCAATAATTTACAGTATCACAGCCGACAGTAAAGATTTCCCTTAAGCATAATTTGGCATCAATCGGGTTTTCACAGGCACATTCACTGTAGACAGGGCACCAGCCTAGAAAACAACTTTACCCTAAGGATGGCTGAGGAACCTGCTGAGGGTACGCAGGGACGTAATTCTCTCCCTGTACTGGGCACTAGTAAGGCCTCAGTTCAAGTACTGGGGGGAGTTTTGGGTCCTTCGCTTCAAGAAAGAGATTGAGGCACTGGAGCGGGTCCAGAGGAGCAATGAGCTGAGGAAGTGACTAGAGGGAAAGTCTGATGAGGACAGACCAAGGGAGCTGGGGTTATTAAGCCTGGAGAAGGGGAGACTCAGGGGGGACCTTCTCCCTCTCTACAACTATCTGAAGGGAAGTTGTACACTTGTGGGGATTGCCAACCCTTCTCCCAGCCAACCTGCAACAGGATGAGAAGGCATGGCCCTCCCTGAAGCTGCCAGGGGAGGTTTAGGTTGGATGTTAGGAAGCATTTCCTCACGGAAAGGATGATCAGACACTGGAATGGACTGCTGAGGGCAGTGGTGGAGTCCCCATCCCTGGAGATGTGTAAGGATAGACTGGATGTGGCACTGAGTGCCATGGTCTAGGATGCAGTGATGTTAAGTCATGGGCTGGGCTGGATGATCTCAGAGGTCTTTTCTAGCCTCAATAATTCTTTGATTCTGAGGAAAAGAATGCACCTTTAGGCAAATCCACAACAAAGTGGAGCCTGGACTAAACTTCCCATCCCAGACACACTGCAAGGTGACACGTGGGCCAGCACCTCTCCCACACCTTGGGTGTGGCCAAGCAAGGAACAGCCACATGCTCAGCTTGAGATGACACTGTCAGTAAAAGCATCCACCCTGGTAAGAAGCACAAGGAGGAACTGGAGCACAGGGCACCCCATGCAGCTGCAACACAGCCAGCCAAAATATCTGAGACACAGAGATTTATGAGATTCTGTAACGATGCATCCTGGACACTCACTTCTTGTCCCACATTATTAAAGGATTATATCTTGGAGTAAGACAAAGGCCATGAGAACAAAGTCATATACAGAGTATGAAAGGAATGCCTTTGTGAGACAAAAGATGCCTGAATTGCAGACTTCCCCTAGAGTGTGTGTGGACGATCAATCATCAAGTCATTAGAATCATTAAGACCTACAAGATCATCTAGTCTGATCATCAAATACATTTCTACACCAGAATGTCTCTCTCTCAAGGTGAGTGCTCATCAGTACGTTAGTGGAACTCCATCAGAATCACAACACAACACTCACAAGGGAGGAACTGTACCGTTATCTGGCATCATGTCATAACAGCTCTTTCAAGAACAGTTGAATTCAGTGTAGATGTACATGAGCAATGGACAGAGTTAGCATTTTTCTCCCTCTGTGCCAGCTCTTGGCCATGGTGTCTGGAGTTTCTCTCTTGAATTCTAAAGAAATCATTTGTTTACAAGTTAAAGAAGGAATTTTAACTAACACAAAAAAATCTAATAAAAAGACAAAAAGTCAAAAAACCCCTCTCCTTACTTAAAACAGAATCAATGTACATCATGAGAAGAGGCTGAAGCTGGCTCTTAGCACCTGATCTCTTATTCCCATGTACCCCATTAGCAGCTCTGCGTGCAGTGGTGGCTATCACTGAAATTGCCAGAACAGCAAATTGTGTGGGAAATGTCAACATCCCAGAGCCTGCGTTCCCAGGCACCGAAAATTCTCAAAAACAGCAGTTCTGGAAGGTTTTTTTGTTGCAAATGTGTATAGAATTACAGGCTGTTACAGCACACAAGAAAATATTACTGGTAGAGAAATGCAGAAAAAAAATAAACAGAATATAATGGAAAAGGAGAAATTTGTTAAACTTGGTATTTTAAAATGAACTTTTCCAGAACCAAAGATCATAATTCCTCTGCAACAAAATTTTCTTAACTGGTTTTTCTCCTTCTGAGAAATGGGCACGGCGTGAGGCAAAAACCCCTTAGTTTCACTCAAACAAGAAAAGCAGATAAACAGAAATAGTACTTAGTGGTTGGCTCTGTCCAGGCTGCCAGGAAACAGGCTGCTGTTTGTTATGGACACACACAGACCTGCAGAGATGTGATCTGGGCCTCCTCCTGCACACCCAGAGCTTTTCCGACCACAAAGAGCATCTTAACCCAGCCAATATCCTCCTGCTTTCAGTTTACACATGTAGAACTCAATACGTGATTACACTGAGGTTTAAACTAACAGCCCCTGGACCTAGAAGACCTTGGATGGCGACTGGCAAGTGTCCAGAGAGAAAATATGGAAACAGGGGACTCCTAAACCTGTGACAGCAGGCACATGTGTGGTGGAAATGCTCCCACCCCTCCTGCCCCCATCTGCTCAGGATCTCACCACAAAGGCTGTCGTTATAATAACTTTATTATGAACCTTCTGGGGAAAGCAAGCTCCCAGCAAGGGCTTTGCTGCAGCAGACAGGAAGCTCATTTGCTCCCCGCTAGAGTAAAGCCCTTTATAATTAATGCTGGGTAAATAAAGTGCTCATCTGTAAACACTTTTAATTAGAAATTGGTTAAAGCTAAACCCCTGTGACCACACTGGCCGGGGGGGGATTAGACACACGTCAAGCTCTGCCTGATCAGCAAATAAGAGGCCCTTTAGTATCTTCAATTCCTGTGCGGTGGGACCTTTTTCAGCTCCTCTCATACGTCACTGAGCTGCTCCAGCCTGCTCTCCAGGCTCAATAGAAGATCAATATTTGTCTGTATTTTCTGAGCAAAAAGCCTCCTTGACACAGGCAGCATCTGTGTTTGAACAGTTACTTGCTAACACATAGCAGACTCTCACCAAAGAGATCTCAAGCCTGGCAGGTCAAGCCTGAGTGAGGGTCACTGAGCTCCACCAGTGATTTCTGTGTTTGCTCAGTGTGATGATGCTTAGGGCACAGCTACTAGCAAAGGCTCCTGTGAACACTGCTCAGGGGGCAGAATATGTATTTCAGTAACAGTACATGGATAGGAAGTAAATAAATAACCCCCGCTAATCAACTCTACTTCTGTTTTCTGTCCCTGTGCACAACCTGTGCCTGACATTTCTCATCTCCCAGTAATATGGAAGGTTTTCTATCTGCTACCAGATTTTGGGGAGAAGGTAATTTCTGTTCTGCCTGCGGCTACAGCACATAGTCCCAGGTGTCACTTGTGTTCATGGACAACCGCAGACACAAGGACAAAGAAAGGACTTCCAGCAGAGATGGTTTTTAACTCTCATCAGACAGAGCCAGACTGACCTAAGCTGTGCATTGCAATGGTTTGTCTCCTTTATGGAAACTAAACAAGTGGATTCTGCTGAAAATGACACTGGAGGCATACACCTGCCCCTATCCAAGACAGTACTGACACATGGGAAGTGTCCTCTCCTCTTCACCTGTGGCCCCAGCTGCACTGTCTCTTCTCCAACCTCTGCCTCTTAGCCCAAAGTCTTTCCTCATGGAGGAAAATTCCCATCCATGCCTTTAATTCAGCTGATTCAGCTGCTGATCTCTATCTGACAGCTAAGCCACCAAAAGTTAGTCAACACCAAGCTTTATTAGATCCTCCCCTTGACTCTGCTGCCTGGGCCTGACAACAGTTTGGATTGCAGGAGAGCGAGAGGTCCTGGATGCATGGTGTGAACAAGCACACAGAGAAGTAACACCTGGGTGTGACTTTTGGAGATGGGGAAACTGAGGCACAGGAGGTCAAGGCAATGTGCCTATGCCTGCCCAGCTTCAGAACCAATTCCTGCCGAGTCCCAGCCCAGTGTTGCCTTAGGTAACACTCTACTACACCTTCTGTCTTCTCTGTTCAACCTCTTACTCTCTTCCAAAAAAACAAAGGAAGACACTTGTTTTTAGTACAAGATGGAATTTCTCCAGCAGAAAGACCTCTTTTCCTGAAGGCCCACTGACTGAAGCCATCAAGCTGTGTGTTGAAATGCAGCTGAGCATGAGCAAGTAGGACATCAGGGCATTGCTCATGCACAGGACCATGGCCAAGGCATGCTGCACCAAAGAGATGACCTCTCATACTGGGATGCTGCTGGCCCTTGACTCCAGAAACTGTTTGTTTAGGGTTTTTTTTCTATTCCTAGCTCCCTCATGTGCATGTTAGTATGTACTTTGCTCATACTAACTTGCCTTCTCTGTCCCCTTACATGTTTTCTTCCTGTGTTGGTCAGTTCATCTCCAGTCCCAAGAGGGCAGGAGTGGTCCTGACAATTTTGCTCATTTATTCCCTTTCAGCTGCAGCCACTACCACCAGAGATAACCTCCTCTGCACGGTCACTCTGCTGGAGAAGGTGCTGAGCCAGGCCAGCTCAGCAGTGCCTTACAGCATTCCCAAAGCCATTGCTCTTCAAACATGCAGACCTAGCACACATCTACTGCTTGAAAGATAATGTGGCTTATTCGGATTCAGATGAGCTCAGATGCTGATGGCCCTGCTTTCGCTGACAGATTGGACTAGAGACCTCTGGAGATGCCTTCCAAGCTGAACTGCGCTGTGATGCTAAGGGGCCTTCTACCTTTGTCTTACACGTGGATCATCTCCAGCCAGCCTGGCAGCAGCTCCAGCAAGACTTAAGCTCAAGTCTTTGCTGTGTTTGGGAGCTGAAAAGCAGCTTCATCCCTCCATAATTACACACCTTAGAGAAACGAGTTGCTCCAAGGGAAGTCTGTCTTGAAACAACTTCTGTCTTGCCACCATCACCACCTGTGTTTTTGCTTTCTCCCATATCCAGCTGGAGACAAGGCCCAGCTCTAGCAAAAGCCACTCCTGTTGTTAATGATGCCTTAGAAAATAAAGCCAAGACTCCTCTATAGATCCCCATCTGGCTTTCTGTCAGAAGGCGCTTGGTGGCAGCACATCAAATACACCCACGTGCAGCATAGCTGCCTGGACAGACAGCCCTCCCACCCAGTGATCTGGTAGCAGTCTGGAAGTGGTGTTGGCTATGGGTATCCTGTGGGATGGAAAGATTTTTGGAGACGTGGGCTATGCCAGTCTTCCATCAGATACCTCATGACAGTCCCCTAGAAAATTCTACGAGACAAGAAACTTGGCTACCAATGCGAAGGGTCCTGAAGTGTCAATCCCAGCTCACTCGCCATCAACTTTGAGGTCAGATCTTCCCCTGGGTCTGTCTTCTTTGGAACAACTAAAGTTCTTGGAGCACTAGCTTCAGACATTCCTGGGTTTAGCTTAATTTCATCTGTCCTCCCCAAGTGCCCTGAATGTAAATACGCATGTGAGGCACGTTCCCAAAGCAGCCTTCATCTGGAAGGTGGAGCCCTCCATGCTCTGTAGGACCAATAGTTCACCCAGGCATGATGTCCCCCTGGCTTCAGGACCTGCAGTAATGCTGGACTTGGCTCTTCATTTGGAAAGGCCACAAAGTAACCTCCTAAGTGGGGGCGGCAGCATGGACATGGCTTGCTCCCAGCCAGCTTCAAGTCCTCCTCCCAGCCAGCAGTGAGGTTTGTGGTTTTGACAACCACCCACTGCTGCAGTAAAGGGAAGGATAAGTCACTGGAATGCTTGTGGTTTCTGCACTCCTCTCTCCTAGCAGTATTTTAATGTTTATTTCAAATGCACCAACTACCCTTCGATAAAGAAAGGCAACAGGGACATTTTCACGTGGTGAAGAACCCCACTGCAAAGGGATTCCGTCCCTAATTCACGACCTGCTCTCCAGATGCATTATTTAATAGTTATTATTAATGATTTTTAGACTATTTTTGCACTCCCAGTCCAGTAGGGTAATTGAGCGCCAGCCCGCTCAGGTCCGTTGGTGAACAAAAGGGAACGGTGCCCATCTGGATTACACAAACCCAGCAAGAAATCTTTGATTTAATACCCCAGACCCAAAGCTCCCAGCTGCCAATTTGCTGCCCTGGAATACAGTGTCATCACTGCTCCATGCCAGAGGGATCAGGGGCTTAATGGGATTTAGGGTGGAAAATCCAAGCTCAGCCTGAGGTGTCTGCAGTAGAGAACTTTGCAATGGAAGGAGGAGAGAGACAGGTTTCTTTTTTCCCTTCTCTCTCATCTGAGACCTGCCTCGTCTCTCTTGCCCAGGTGTGGGATCAGGAGGCTGTAGTATTACAGTGTGTGCTTTTCATGTCATTATTATCCTAATTGCATAATTATATAGAATCACAGAACCATTTAGGTTGGAAAAGACCTTTAATGTCACCCAGGGATGTTGATTCAACCCCCCTCCCTGGGCAGCGTGTTCCAGTACCTGATGACCCTTTCAATAAAGACATTTTTCCTAATGTCCAAACTAAACTTCCCCTGGCGCAATTGGAGACTGTTTCCTCTTGTCCTATTGCTTATTCCTTGTGAGAAGAGACCATGGCCCAAGAGGAGAGAAAAGAGAAACAGCACCAGGTTTGTTCTTGAGAGCCAAGTGGAAGAGGAGGCATCAGGTACACTCAGCAGCTCTGACCAGTGCATGGACATGAAGGGCAGAAACAGCTCTGGGGCCTCCTGGGTACAGGGACTTCCTTGGGGCTAGAACCCCAAAGGCTTCCTCTGAAGGATGGGGTGGTGGGCAGTGCTCCAGTGGGTCAGGCTGAGGTGGGCAAGGTTCTATCAGCTCATGTCACAGAGCCAGCACTCAGCAAGGAAGAAGTCACAGGGTCTTGGGGCAGTAGAAAAGGGAGCAGCCTCCCGTGTCCACTGCCAGACACGGCCCAGAGGAAGTGTTCCAGGACCCCATGGAATTACTTGTTGGGTGATGGCAGAGATAGACCTAAGGCTGGACAAGGCTGCTGGAGATGAGAATCACTCTGATGATGCCCAAGGCTATCAGGCTTTTTCAGCTAGATAGCAATGGCAAGACCCAGATAATGTCTTCTCGAGGAGCCTGCAGAGCTGAAACAGGGGCAGCAGCTGTAAGAAGTAGGATGCAGAGAAGTCATAACGGGTTCCAGTCAGAAAGTTTAGCAGGCACCTTCCATGTGCAAATGTTGTCAGGCACAGAAGTAACGTACAAAGCGCAACGGAAAAAGCTGAACTGCCTTAGAGTGGCGTCTACCCTTGACTGAAGGAAATGATGTTTGTGTTGCAGAATGCCTTTCTTCATCTAGGTTCAAGCCAAATACACCTGTGAACGTGGAAATCCTGATGCAGCTACAACACCTCCTGCCACCCCTCCCTATGACCCCAAACACCAAGCACAAGTGCAGGGGCTCACACTAAGGGAAATATCTGCTCATGTTTTTACTGACCAAGAGCTCAGAAAATACAAAGCAAAACCCTATAGAGCTCCATATATCACACATTCTCAAAAGATAATAATACCTTTAAAGGCAACGATGAAAAAAATAATTAGTCTACTTCCTAAAGAAAGCAGAAGCCTGGATGCAGTGTTGGAGGAAATGCCACAGTCCTGCTCCAGAAAACCATGGAAAAGGGGGATGTGGTCTGTCATAGCAGCAACTCTACACCTTTAAGGACTGGGTAGTGACTTCAGGAACTGCTGGGACTCAACCCTGTAAATGCCTGAGTCTTCACTTCCAGAATGGTCGAGCATGGGTCACAGTGTCATCAAGGAGAAGAGAAAACAAACATCTCTCCAAAAATCAAATACAGGCAAGAAATAGCGCAGCTGCCATTGCATCTCATGTCCCAGGCTCAGTGGCACCATAGGATGGGCTAAGGAAGGAAGGAAGGAAGGAAGGAAGGAAGGAAGGAAGGAAGGAAGGAAGGATGGATGAACCCCTCATACCCCATATTTGGTTTATGAAAACAATGGAAATCATTACATTTACAGGGTAGTAAAACCTGAGGGGGGCAGAATCTACCCTTTTACTACCCAATATTCATGACACATCTTAACACAAGGAGTGAAGACTGCCCAGAGGACACCTAACTCTCATTCTTTTCCCTACAGTACTGGCTTCAAACTCACCCAAGGCAAAATCTAAAGCCTCTGATCTGACCATATTTTTACAGCTCTGCAAATACACCAGGGTGCTGTGACCACGAAAGCCATACAAGTTCGCAGGATTATTCCCAAGGAAAATTCCTGTATAAAACAGACACACAGGATGACAGGCATCCTTCCCAAAGCCACAGAGCATTGTTTTGGGCGGTAGAGAGCTGAAGTTTTAAGACCTCTGCTGGGAACACTTTCAAAATTCAGTGACCACTCTGAGTTGCAGGATCTTGTTCCCATTTGCATTACTCACAGCAGGTACTCGATGTGCTTATGTAAGGCACTCAGGTCAAGGCCAGATTCTTCACAGGAGCAACCACAGAAGCGATTTTGGGTGATGCCAGTTAAAAATGGAATAATTCATGGCCTATACAGGGAGAAAATGTCTGAAGTCTGCATTCTTCGTGAAACATGCAGCTAATCTGAACGTCCAGAGAGTTACTGTCTTGTGTATTTAACATCAAAATAAATCAAAATAAATAAATAGACCAGACAGCTTCTTGAGAAAGCGCATTTCAAACAAGCTTCAGTGCGTCAGGCTGGATGGTCATCATGGCACCTCTTGCCACTGAAATGACTGTCCGTATTTTCCTGCTCATCTTTCACAGGGCTGAGGAGAACGGGGTTATCTGGACTCACTTCTAACACACTCTGTCTGAATTCTGGCCCTGCCTGCAGGGAAGGGATGTAAAACTCTTCTGTTTCAGGGCTTCAGATGTCTTCAGGATCATGCAGGATTTCCTCTCCCATACTCACACACGCAATTGTGAGTTTATTTATTTATGTTAGTTATTGTTACTATTGCTCTAGACATTCTGTAGAAACACCAGAAGCTATAACATAGGAAGAGGAGATTTTGGGCAGCCTCGATCAGTACTGCAGGTCAGGTATAGGAAGTGGATGCCTGAGCGGTGTGCACGGACTTCCTTGTATCCCACCAAATCATCCACGGTGATGGAGAATGGCCTGTTAGGGTTATCTTGAGTTTTTATCATCTAAGCAGCCTTCTGTAGTTGGGGAAACTACAGAATCACCACAATGTCTGTTGGAAGCCTACAGTTTAGTCTCCTGGGACCAGTAATGCAGAGATCTCTTTAGGTCTAATATGGAATCACAGAAAATAAGGCAGCTCTTGACAGATGTGTGCCTAATCTCCCCAGAAAAATCTCTTATGGTTGAAATTCAATACTTTACCAAATCTATCCCGTCTTCTGCTAGAAAAGCCCTCACTAAGGTCAGACCTGTCTCTTTTTGGCTGCACCTAAAGGCCAGTACTGCATGTTCTGTACAAGTGGCAGAAGTTTGCCTATTGTCTTCTTTGTGTTTCTTTTAAATTCCATACTTTAAAACTTCTGAGAAAGGGGCTTATCTGGGCAAAACACAAAGCCGCAATTGCTGTCTTCTCCTTGCTCTGTCTGTCTCCAGCTCAGAAGAGGAACTGGAGGCTTGAAAGAGCCCATCTGCACACCACACCTACATGTCTCCATCTCCCCTGGTGGTAGATTGCTCCTGACCTGAGGCATTTCTTGGTTCTCTCGAATTCCCATCCTTTGTGCTTTGCTCCCTGGCCAGACCTGTGCTGCAGTATTACAGGAATAGTGTGATGAGCTGCCAAGAGCAGTAGCAAGGGACTCATAAACTTTCCCACTCAGCCAGGAATAATACCCCAGGACTAGGAGTCCACTTGAAATGCAGACAGGAGGAGGGAAGGAATGGAGAACCTACTCGTTTGTTTTGCTGTTTAAGTAAAACCATGTTCTCCAAGCTCTGTCCATGCATTGCTTGGCAAGCACAGGAGTATCAACCAGCTTTGCTGGAAACACTGACAGCACGATCCTGCAAGGCATTCCTGAGCACGTGAACCTTGCAAGACAGGGATCTGGAAATGTGCATGTGTATCTTCATGTCTGTATGTGCAGAGATACCTTTTGGGAAATGTGTGAAGATAGAAGCACAATTTTGGATTCCCTTCCACTGCCCCTTGAGAACAGGTCAAGGTGAAACAGGTGGCTCAGCAGCATCTGGAGAGTGAAAGAGGTTCATTCGTCTTTTCGAGTCATATGAAATTTCCATCTTGCTTTCCCTGTTCGCGTTCACTTCTCCCCTTTGCCTGTCCCCCTCCCCAGGATGGAGCATTTTGGAGGCTCCATTCCAGCTGGAACAATGTTCATCTGAGCTCTGTGGTTTCTCCACCAGGCAGAACCGAGGTCCAAGAGGACTTAGGGCTTTCCTCTGAGCCATTACCAAAGTGTTAATACTACCACCCAGAAACTCTCAGATCCAGTTTTTGCTGCTGGATGCTCGTTAGGCCTGTAACGCTGCCTCCTTGGGGAAGCAATGGCTTCAGACCAGCACACCAGCTGGCTGCCCCATTAAGTTCAGGCTCTTTGTACTCTCTCCCTTGACGAGAAGATGGAGGGCATCAGCATCGTGCTCAGGCAGTGTAATATATCAACATTTCATGGTGGTCATGAGAGCAAGCAATCTGCAGGATCATTACTAATCCACAGAGGGAGGCATGCGGAAACAGAGACCAAAAAATTATATACAAATAAATATATACACAAACCACAAACCTCAAGTGTCCTAGAGTCTTGGCATTCCTTCAAAAAGATTTGTTTCATCCATAAAATTCCCTGAAAACCTGTGTTCCTGTACAGTTGCAATACAGACTGTCAAGTCCTTTCTACATGATTAAGGAAAGGAAATTTCCCTCATTAGAGACATGCGGAACCTCAGGAGGCCACCTGGCTTTGTTCAAGAGAAGAAGCCTCTGGCATGGTTGATGGTGCAGTGATGCTTTTCCTGGCCATGGGGCAACCTGTCAACATTTGAAGCTGGGAGAAGAAGAGGCATGCTTCCTTCATAGCTTGTTTTGTGAGACAGAAAGCTGCGCTTCGCTTCTTCGCCTGTGACTGGGGTAAGGCAGCTGGGTTTTACTTCTGGCCCTGACACACATTTCTTGAGCAATCTACTCTTGGTACAACTGCCCACAAAGACAACCAGTGCCAGTCACACAGGATGATTTTCACGGGGCAGGAAAGCAAAGTGCTGACTACAACAATGTAGTTGAAAAGCCTCATAAAGACCTACTCTTGAACATAGCAGGACTTAGCCCAGCAGGGCTGTCATTCTGCTTCCAGCAGTTGCTGCTTCCTGATTCTACAGAAGGTGTCAAAGCCCCAATCTGCCATGAGAGGTACTGTAATTCCTCCCTGACCTCAACCATTGTGGCTTATGCCTGGAGCACAGGAATGGACAGTCCATGTGATTCTGTTTTCACTAGTCTAACTGTAGATGGTATTTGCCTTGCTGCAGAATAATTGACCACAAATGGTGGGATGTGTTGAAAGCCAAAAGTTAGCATGGCTAAAAGGTGTCAAATCCAATTACCTGGGACAGAAAGAACTATTGCTAAAGGAAGAAAAGTTGAGCTCCTTATAAGAGCCACGGCTAGCAGTTCTCTGCTTTCTCTCTGTTCTGTCCTTTTGGGTTTCTTTGCTTTCAGGTGGTGCAATTTCACAAGCGGCTTCTGGGAAAGCCAACCTGCGCTACTTGGAGACACTTCAGGATGAAGTTGTCTTAATATTTTTCACTGTTGGGAGCAGTCTGATGCAGATGTAGCCTCCAACTCAGGAAGATCTCAAAATGCCTGTCTGCCCCACACTGCCCAGAAACTCATGGGAAATGATCACAGTACTTACATGCTGAGTATTTCCCACCAGCTCCTGTCTGATGGCTGCGTAGGATCTGGCCCAGTTCTTACAGACTAAGCCCATGACAGGGGCAATGTACCCATTTCTGAGAAGCAGCTCTGGATTAATGAGACACCTGGTTTCGTCAAGAGGTAGGTTGGGTGCAGAATGAGATCAAGGATGGGGAAGATATGAAGTTGAATGATGAATGTTTGTGACACAACATTTGAGTTTTGTAGGGAACAGTTTCCATTGCATCTCTCCTGGAACTTCAGAAATACCGCAGAAATCCGTCACACACACTGGTACAGGCTGCCCAAGGCTCCCACTCTAGTTCTTAAGGTGACAAATACTAAGAGAGGAAAAAGGGAGTGTTTTAGGAACTGACCAAGGAAATGAAGGAATAAAAGGGGAGAAAAAAACCCCTCAGATAGGAAAACACACTCGATGCAAACCTGAGAGGATTGTACCAGACATTGTCTAAGGCAAATTCAGCCTGCGCTGGTTCACTAAGGATTTGTATGGCCCAATAACAGCACCTGTAATCAATCCATCTCACTGTAAAATTTATCCCAAATGCTGCAAAGTTCCTTGTGTCATTCCCTCTGAGATCTCTTATATGTCACTTCATCATTGCCCTACTCACAGAGGAACAGGGTTCCCCTTCAAATCCATTAGCCATGTGGTAAGGGTGCCTGGGCTGCATCTGTGCTGTGGCATTTTTGTATGTATTGGCTGATGTGAAGGGACTGTATTTCTGTTTCTTCAGCTACATGAACCATACCCAGAATCAAATGCTCCATCAAAATCCTAAATTCACTCCGAACCATTAGGAAATTTCTTTCCTGGCCTTGTTTCAGCCCAAGAAGCAGATTTTTGAGTGAAACAAAGACAGCACTTATGCAACTTCAGAACTGGAGAACTTCTTCAAAACAGCAGTACTCTTCTTTTTTCCCTATTTTTTTTCATTTCAAAATTGAAGGGTCTTTCTCCTTCCTTCCCCCTTCACACAGGAGCAGCTCACAAGGTCTGCAGAGACACAGCCCGCTGGAAACCACTGCA
This sequence comes from Rhinopomastus cyanomelas, assembly GCA_013400115.1. Taxonomy (NCBI): domain Eukaryota; kingdom Metazoa; phylum Chordata; class Aves; order Bucerotiformes; family Rhinopomastidae; genus Rhinopomastus; species Rhinopomastus cyanomelas. The sequence continues at coordinate 96,349 of VXBP01001398.1, read as the reverse complement.
GCCCTCCTGGTTACAAAACAATAACAATAAAAACAAAATATATGAAAGTAAACCCTGGAATGGATGTGGCTAACCAGCCATTGAAACGTGAGGGTGTGCTTGAGTGAGCCATCACAGGAAAAAGACTCCCAGCTACTGAGTAGATTAAACAGTTCCATACCCACCCTGCCTTTCTCCAGCACCCTTCTCCCACATCCCCATTCACAAAACAGGAGGTTTTTTTTTTATACTGGAGTTTTCTTGCAAAGCCCTAGCCCACAGTGCTCAGAAGTATTGTGGCTACTCTTCTCACAGCCATCTGCGGCTGGAGCAGAGCTGTGTGTACACACAGATGGTCCATGCGTTCGCACCTTGGCTGTGACAACATTCGTATGTCCTGGCTCTAGATGATGTCCTTATACCACTGGTTTCAGGCCAGAAGCAAGGTCTGTCTGAACACCTAAAGGATGCACCGGGTGTGGACAAGCATTGTCTAAATCATCAAAGGGCCATCCGAGTGACTCCTTGCCCGGACAGATAAATCCACTACAAGAAATTACGCCCCCTGCTAGGATCCAGATACAAGCACTCCGTGTTGTGGAGCAGCAAATCCTTTACTCCAATTAAATTGTGGATAATTAAAGTGCAATTATGAGTAGCTGAAAGCACTCGGATGTCTGAAGTCACTTGAATTTCCAGGCTGAAGTCTCAGCTTAGGGAGGTGCTGAACATCCTCATACCCTGCAGACTCACTGCACAAGTGAATGCTGCTTATAAGGAATAAAGCCCACAGAACGAGACCAAAGAAAGTTAATAAATGAACAGATAGGGTCTGTTTGTGCATCTGTACACACATATATGTCAGGATCTCAGACGGAAGACGGATCGGGGTTTTATTAGAGTCACTCATGTGTGTGAGGAGAAAATTTGGTGCTGTTAGCAGCCACGCTACTGGCATGACACTGTCACAGTATCACCCACTGCTCCACACCACTTGGGTTTCATGAGCTCTCTTGGGGTGATTTCAGTACTCCAGACTTCCCTGGCTTTAACTTTTATTGCCAGAGACAGCAAAAGCACTGATCCTTCCACACTGAGGAAATGCATCTTGAAACTCAGTGCAGCTCCCCCAGCACACAAGAGACCCTCTCAGAACCTTTCAGCACTACAGACAAGCACATCTCTATCAAGTTCATCTTCCCACACAAGGGCCTGAAGCTCCCATGGCAGCTTGTTTCAGCTACAGACCTCCAACCACACCCACTCGGACCCATACCATTCTATACTGGGATACAGACTGCAGCAGCAGCCTTTCCCTCTCCAGCCATGATGGATTTCATTAGAGGCCCTTCATTGGCCATGGGTTCTGTAAGTCCCTCTGAATTATATGAAAGAGATGTTTCAACAGACAGTAAGTGAAAGTGAATCAGATTTGGAGAGGAAAATGCATTCTTCAGGAATACAGTAAAACGTACACTGACTGGGGATTTCGATTGTAAGGGGAACTATTGTGCCTCAGGTTGGATGCCTTGGGAACACTTAGTACAGCCTACAGGGCATTGGCTACGTATCATAAACCTTGTGCTTCTGACAAACCGTGCGTGCACGTGTGTAACCATGTCAGTAACTCTACGCCTAGCTACACGCAGAATGTACGTTAGATACTTAAACACAGTCCTAGGAGTCTTCAGAACAATAGGTTGAACCAGATGGCGGCGCAGCCCCCAGGAGAACCTGCAGTAATGCAGAATTTCTGGCAGAAGCAGCACAGTTCTAAGAGAAGAATAAATCTGTTACGTTTAGGCTTGATGCCTAAGCATTAACTTTCCTTTTTTAAGTGAATAGCTTAAGTAATATTTATTTTGTGAGGTAATCTTCTTGTTTCCTCTCACAAACCTAGGTCTAGGGCTGCTATGATCATTACTTTCCTCCTCACTGCCTTCTCCAGCATGTCACTCCTTCATTCAGAGGTCCTGGACCTGGTGGTGGCCTGCAGAGCCTTACAATCACCTGTAAAATCTGCACTGTTTGGCCTCACAGAAGCTGAGGTTGTCCATCCCACCTATGCCGTGCATTCAATGTCTTCTTTGCTAACTCCTTTGAGAGCTTCTGGGAAGAAACTCTGCTCGCTGGCCACCCAACTTCAGATAATGGAATATCTGGGGAACGCTACATTCTGCACAGGGTTGGGCTGCCGTGTCTTCAGCCTGTTTATGCCTTCCCTTTGTGTGAGGGGCGAGACCCCAGTTTGCAGCACCTGAGCTGCAGTGAGGGTGCACAATGTACAGACACTGCGCTACGGCTGGTTCCCACTTCCTAGTCTCCGAGACATTCTGAGAAAGATGGATTTTATTAAACCCTATTTTATATAATTTCCTGCTCAAATCTACTCAATGAACTTTGTCATTCTAAAAGAAGTACAAGTAACATGTTGCAGGGAGCTTTCACAAACACGATCTCCTGATCTAACCTTTTATGTAGTTTCTACTAAACAAGAAACAATTTTATGCTTCCATGTCTCCTGTCTAGACTAAATTTGAGAACCTGTGAACATGGCATATGTTTTATGGATCTATTTACCAGATTTTTATTTAATTATTAACACTTTAAAAATTTTTAAATTACTTTAGGGTATTCAATGGAGTGTGGGAAAAGTAAAAATCATTTCAAACATTTTACCACAAGGTTTGCAGAATAAATTATTATACATTCTTATTTCTCGGACTGGTGCATCTGAATAGCTCAGTTTTGTTGAGTTTGTCAGAAGTCAAGGAAAATCTTGTGCTCTGAAAACCATGTTTGAATTAAAGCTCTTCTTGGCTAATTTCACCCAGAATATGAAAAAACTTTTCCTTTGGAGTTGACCCTTAAACTGTTTGATTTTCATTACTGTTAGTGATCCAACAAGAGATTATTTGCCTTAGTTCTTGCTAATTCAGCGCTTGAGAATCATGAGCTGATCTATCACCTTCTTGTTCTAGATCTTGGACTAATACTAATTTTCTCCAAAACCTCAAAGATCCCAGAAAAAAACCTGTTAATTAAAAACCCTGTTTATATTGTAAACGTTAAGAATTTCCAAGAAAGAAAACCACTACTTCTGAAACCAAGCACTGTATCTGCCATCACCTCTGTTTGTGCAGTGAGCTAGACTCAGAGATGTTAGACAACCTCAGCATCTGCCTCACAGGCTTCAAGCTAAATTGAACGAAAAATGCACTTTCTTTTTTTCACTCTCTCCTGCATGTCTGCAGCCAGACTCTGGGATCAGCTGCATGGCCTTGAAGGCTTTTATTGTTAATACTAATCACACCAAGTGCTGGTGGCTCACAAGCCAGCAAGAGACATAACACAATGAAGGTGTTGAACATCTATTGAAATTGCTAACTCTTTCCCCCAAAGTATTTTATGAAGCGTATCCTATGACGTAATTGATGAGGTAATAATTTATTATTACCTCAGGTTCTGGACAGTGTTTTACACAACAAGATGTGTTTTCTAGTGATGGATGCCCTACCGAGGGCAACTGAGAGGATCACCAGGATGTGGTATCACTGCACTCTCCCCAGTCTGACTTCATAAGGACCGGAGTGATATTCTACAAGGTTTTAGTGATCCCTTGTGTAGATTTACCCTGATCAAACTGAACCCTGTAAATATCCCTTCTAGTGCAGCTCAGTGCTCCAGCATGTAATCAGGAAAATTAATGCTTCACTCTACTGACACACAGCTACTGGGAGGTACTTCAGCATTGGCAAAGTTTGGAAACACACGTGCCCTAATAGACTCTCCGTGGCCCTGTTGAACGGCCACAAAAGCCGCTGAATTTCACATGATGTTATTTGCAAACATGGAAAAGGGGTCTCCTGCCAACCTTCCCAGTGTTCCCTGTAAAACACATCTGATTTTCACTCACGGCACTGCAGCCTGCTGACTATAATCAACACCTCTGCCACAGTGCAAGGGAGCTTCGTGTAAACATGCATCAATCCCCAGGCTTTGCTGAACCCAACCAAGAAGGCATCTGTCCTTCCAGAAGTGGTATTGTCATAATTTCCCTCCCAGCAGCAAACTGTGCCTAGACTCACTCCAGCCCCACTGCACAGCACAAGACCTCACTCTTTGCTGCTTAAAATATTTAAATTCAATGCAGTTCCTTAATCAAAATTAATTGTAAGTTTCCAGCTCTTAATCCTTGGAACCTCCAGAGTGTCATCCCATGCCTTTTCCCAGTGCTATATATATTGAAACACCTAAAGACATCTACACAAAAAGAAAATGGAGAAAGCAAAGTTGACAACGCTATCAAGGTCTAGGATGCCTGTTCAGATTGCTTTCCCAGTACTGTGCACATCACCAGTAAGTCCTGATGATGCCTATAGCCAGGGAAAAGATTTCCAGCATTTGAGAAGAAGGGATACGGATGGGCCACCTCTCTGTACCTCCTCCTGGTACTGCTCATCTTCTGCTCGGGACATCCCTCAGCCACTGATGGTACCTACTGTTGGCCAAGTGTATGTCCGGTGTCCTAAGGTCTAGCAGAAATAAGGCTGGAAAGTGATGCTAGCCAGCAGAGGAGCCAAGCCTCCTCTGAACTTTATTTCAATTGTATATTGGAAGTACAAAGTGCTTTAAAATAAAACCACAGCCTCTCCACTAAGCTTTCAATTTCATATCATGCAGTCACATAAAGGGCACCTTTTCACAGACAGTCTAGTACAATTAAACGAGCTCTCTGTCTCAGTCTGCCTCTGAACCAAGTGCAGTTGACAGTGCCTGTGCACTCTTCAGGTTTTGTTTAGCCCCTCCACATCTGCTCGCTCAAAAATAGCTTTGACACAGACTTCCTCAACAGCAAATCTACTTACACTTAAGAAAATATGTTGTTTGTTGTTATGGTGCATTACAAGTATAATTCAGAAATATTCACAGGGATAAAAGAGAATGATTTAGTTCTGGTTTTCTGGCATCCAGTCTCTCCTTTTTATTTTTCTTTCAGCCACAACATTTTCCTAAGCAGTTTTATCTTGATGGAAAACCATCCATACACACACACACACACACACACACAGAGCCTGCACTCTGCAGACAGGCCAAGGCAGCTAATAACTGTAGCATCTTTTTGAGAAGATTTTTTTTTCGCTGTAGCCCCAGCACAAAAAGCATACATCAGCAAACAGAGGAAGTTAACATCAAGGAGTAAAACAAGAAAGGCCAGACAAACTCTGCAGTAATTTTCTTTTGACGTTTATGCTTTAATAGATTCCAGAGCCTCATAATTTCTAGGCAGCCTGAAATGGCCATTTGACAGATTTTCACCCTGATGAAAAAGTCATATACTTCAGAGAAAAAATGCAGAATAAAATCAAACAACCTTCCCCACACACAACAAAGTGCCCCTGAAGCAAAGAAAATAAAGTCTGGATATACCAAATGCAATTCACAACCACATACAGCTCTCCCCAAGCTACAGGGTTGTTAAGTGAATAGGAAAATCTGGGCAGGAGCTTGGACTCTCTGCTCTTAATAGCATTAATTCCCTGACACCCTGAGACTCAGAGGTGAGAGGCTCACAGTGCTGCCCCTGCACCACATCTGTTCCTGTACAGGTACAAAGGCATCAGCTGGGTTGTGCTGGTCCCAGACCGACAGCGCACAGCAGCACACAGGCAGTGTCTAGGAGTGGGGGTATCTGCAGAATATATTAATGCCCACACATCAAGTCACACAAAAACTTCTGTGCTTTGGGGTGTGTGCCACCTCTCATCTTCTGTACTCATGCTATACTCATGCATTCTTTTAATCTGAGGGCGGTGGATCACTGGAACAGGTTGCCTAGAGAGATGGTTGAGGGCCCATTCCTGGAGATATGAAAGGTCAGGCTTGATGGGGCTCTGGGCAACCTGGTCTGGTGAGTGATGTCCCTCTGCTTATAGCAGGGGGATTGGAACAAGACGATTAGGCTGCACTGCCTTGCTACTGGTCAGGGAAAACTTGTACCTCTGTAAATCAGCACTAACCAGCTCACAGCTGGAGAGGTGTTGAGCCCCAGAGCCTGGAAGTGGAGATTTCCAAGTTCTCAGGTTTTCAGATCAAAACTCAGCCTCCTCTGCTTAAGGCAGGTTTGTCTCTACAGAAAGCAGACATGATGCTAGCTCTCTCAAGACAGTTTCACTCTGGATCCTCATGCATTTCTGTTGCAGTGAATTGCTGACAGTCTGTTTGGTGACTTAGATGATTTCTTAATAATAAACCTCCCCATTCTGGTTCTCTTCCCTTCTCCCTTGCTCCATGCTCCCCATTGGCAGAGCAGCTCAGTTACAGGAGTGGCACAGAGAAACGCAAAGGCACTATTGACTTTTAAGCACTTCAGCACTGGCTGGCACTGGTGCCCTCTGAAACACGCCTGGATAAGTCCTGGGGCAGAGTGCGTGTCCCCTGCCAAACAACGAGCAATCATCGAATCACAGAATGTATTGGGTTGGAATGATTTCTTCGGATGTCAGGGAGGCATTTTGCATTAATCCTGACTGTGCCACATCTGCACTCTGGATTAAGAGAGGATTTTATTTTCCAGAGCTGTCAATCTGGTATTTTTCTGTGTGCAATAAATACATTTTTTTTCCTATTAAAAGAACAATTAACAAAGAAAGACGATGACAAACTACAAGGCGATTTAGTCCTGAAATTTCTGGCTGCTTTTCCTTTCTTAGTGAGGGATAAAGACGTACTGCTACAGCTTCATTCAGCAAAGTCTTATGGAAATCTCATTTTGATACTAAAATGATGTTTCCAAATGTATGTTTTGCTCATTGAAGAATTCACCCTCATTTATCTGCCCTATTTGACAGAAAAAGAACAATAAATTATTCCAGACCAGAAAGCAAATAGCCAATGACAAAAAAAAATCAGAGGAGCAGATTGCCACTTGCTTTTCACTTATCTGTCTAAACATTTCAAAATGTCTTCTTACTATGTGAAATATGTCTGGCTCAGCTTTGGTTGGGGGCCTATGGTGGAGGCATCTTCACAGAAATAGTAATGAGAGATGGCAGCCACAGCTGTACAACCACAAATCTTCCTTCTTTTCTTGTAATTTCACTGAAGAGATGTGGGTTTCTCCTACCACAAGCCTTGATAACAGAGTGGCGTTAGGTGACCCGTTCTGTTTTTCAAGTGTCAAGTTACATTTGGAGTTGTCTTTCCTTTGGATGAACGTGGTAATCAAGGATTGAAATAAAAATCCAGGAAGCACTTCAAAACTTCATTCAAATTTTTTGGACAAAAAGTTGTTTCAGGCTATGTGCCACACAGAATTGGAGAAGGTGGTGCAAACACTCATACTGCTTGGTTTGCAAATATATTTTGAGCAAACAGCACAGAGGATGCTCTTCATGTCAGTGCACAGGTTGACATATCCTTTGAAGGGGTATGATGGGGTTTGGCAGAGTAGGTGAAAAAAGACACCAGCAGAAAGGAAATCAGGACAACGGATTTGTAATGGAGACTGGCAGGTTCCAGGGAGTCAGCTTTTAATGACACAGTTGTAAAGAAATTCCACACCGGATATCATAAGATCACAGAAACGCTGGTTGGAAACGATCTTGAAAAGTCTTCAGTCCAACCTTCCACTCATAGCAAGACTATTGCTGACAGTAGGTCAGGTCAGAGAATGCTTTGTCTAGCCAAGTCTTGAAAGCCTCCAACAACAGAGATACCATGACAGCTTGGGTAACCAGGACTGCTTCCAGCGCTACTCCACCCTCTTCATTAAAAATTTTTCCTTGTGTTGAGTTTAAACCTCCCAAGCTGTACTTTGTTATTGCTCACTGCTTGCTCTTCCATTGCGTGGCATTCCTTGGAGCTGGACACTGACATCTTTGTAACTGCCTTGCAAAGAGCTATAGGAACCGACGTAAACACCCCTGAAGCTCCTCTTCACCTGTCTGAACCAGGTGGACCCCTCGCCCCTATACAAAAACTGTGCTCAAGACTTTTGAATATCTTATTTGCAACTGCAGATGGCTCTGAACAGTGCCTCAGTGTCCCAGAAGTAGCTTGGTATGGCCACACTGGTCTTTTCTTCAAATCAAGCAAATTCAACCAAGCTAATTCTATGGCCCAGGTACCCTCCTACAGCAATGGGCCCTTCATCATTCTTCAGTCCAGTCATGCTGTCCCTGATACGCCTAGGGCTTGGAGCAAAGAGACTGAACAGACCCTTACCAATCCTCACTCCAGCATATATCTGCACTCTATCTCATCATCGCTTCCATTGCTCATCTGAGATAAGTATCAGTAAAATAAACATTTATTCAAGACAAAGGTCTGAAACACTTTGGCTTTCTGGCTTTGTTCTGTGTTTGGTTTTTAATTGACTGAATCCTTTTGATATTAAGCAGAAACAGCAGCTTACTCGTGATCGCAGAGGGAACGTGCCACCCTCAAACACTGGCTGACTCAAAAAGGGAGAAAACTTGCCTTGCAAACCTTGTTCTTCTGGCATCCTGGATCCTCCTTGACAATCCCCCACACAACAGCCAATACCCCACACAACAATCATGCCTGAGCTTGATTAGCTGGTGAGATAAGGCAAAGTGATGGCTCTAGGCCAGGGAGAAGTTACACATGCCAGCAAAGCCAACACAAGTGATTTCACGAGAAAAGAGCAGCAGAAAGTGTTCTTCTTTTGGAACAGCACGTGTGTACTGCAAACATAGGTTAAGGTTCCTCCCTAAAGCTGCACAATGATTTGGGTAATAATTTTATTTAGGACTCAATTCTCTGATTGTGACTTGCCCCGTCAGTGAGAGAACTGAGCAGCAAATGAGAAGAAAGGAGTGTGGGGTCCTGGTTGGAGCAAATGTTTGCAAGTGACCCCCTTTGGTTACTCCTAGCACTAGCTATTTATTTAGCATCTCCATGCTCTTTAGAGGACATCCCTAACCATGTATGCATATTGCACCCCTACAGAGAGTCCTGATCTTACTGCAGAACCTGATATTGCTGTTAATTAAAGTAATTCTCAGGAAATACTTAGGCAGTACTTTCACCCTATTTGTCAGTGCTTTCAAGCAGTCCATTTCTTTCCTCCTCCTTATGCACTTGAGACTAACTGGGCTTTTTTGGATGAAAAAGGAAAGTACTGCATTCATTATTACTTCCTATTTTGCTTGTGATTGCTCAAATTAAAGTTCTGGTTTTGTTTCGCTATAATATTCTGAATGACCTTCAAGTCCAAGTAATTAATCTGAGTGTACAGTGCACTAAGATATCCTAGTTAGCAGCACATGGATCAAGGGAGGTGGGACTGTTTTTATCCTATTTCAGCTATCTGATAGTTAGATGCCTCATCATTCCATCACGCTGAGCCAAGAGAGCATCCGGAGAAAGATGGCCTGAGCTGGCAGCCTAAGACAGACGGGCTCAACTGCCCTCTGACTGTGTCTGTGCTGTCCTCTGATAAAAGCCTGAGCTTAAATGATGAGATAGCAAATGCTGAGACTGTTAATATGGGATGAGATGAGTACCACCACATCGGTCTGGTTCAAAGCCTAATGAAATAATTGAGGAAATTCCTAGCGAACGCCAGGAATCAGGTTTCATCCTGAAATACTAACTAGTACTCGAAACTGTCTCTGTTCTGCTCCAAAGCCCACTGGAGTCGACAGCGTCTCACCAACCAGTGGAAACAGGCACTGGCTTTGCTGGCATATCAAGAACATACTAGTACAATATCTCTTACATTAAACATGTCTGGGTTGGTTTGTTCCCAACTCAAGATACAGTGAACAAAATAGCTTTGCCCTTTAGAAAATGAACCCAAAGTCCCACAGCCTGAGCAGGGCCTGGCTCTTCTGTTTTCCTTTTCTCTTTTACCAAATAACCACTGCCAATCCTGCAGAATGGAGTGTATCTGGAAGACAATTGCTCAAAAGCAAGTTAATTCTTCCCGCTCTCTTTACTTACAAATGCATATGCTTAAAAGCAGTTTGGATTTCACTAGTGATGGAGAGCCACTGGGAAGTGAGGACTCCCTTCTGCTCTAGTGTTACAGAGCAAATGTGACTTACTCCTTTACCACCATTTCTTATTTTAATGTAATAGCATTTTTCTTAGTGAGACATCTTTTTCTTTTAATCAACAGATAATAAAACCACGGTTTTTAATGTGTAGGACTGCTTGATTTAAACAATAGGGCTATTTTCCTAGGTCTACATTCAGGAAACACTCATTGGGAAAATGACAGTAGCTGAACAAGTCAGTTCTAGAAGCTGTAGTTGAGCTGAAGATGAGCTGATTGCTCTTCCTACTGGCTAAAACTGGGCGTGAAACATCACTCTTATTACACTGCTTTCCCAGTCCCCATGTTTAATCTTACACACGGTCCACTGTTCACAAACAAATGGGCTTTCACAACAGAAGTGATTATGGGCTGTCAGCTACATTGCCATAGTGGACTGCAGGCAACTAGTTCCTGATCATTTCTGGTGGTCAGACCTTCCTGGTGGTAACTTGGGTAGCACTGCTTAGCATTTTGGTGGCCATTGGATCCTTTTTGAACTGTGTGCATGGGCTCCTGCAAAGCAGCAAGCTTCAGTACACATTCCAGTTATCATGCCAGTCAAAATTCACGTCTCAAGTACAGCAACACAAACCTGCCGTGATCCTCCTGATGACCAGGAATCAGGATGGTTCAGTGATGGATGAGAGCTGACTAACAAGCTTGAGTTTTTGCAGCTCCAGTCACTGCATCCAGCAGCAAAATGTGCAAAGAAAACTGCCACCTCTCCCACACAGAGGGACACGGGGGAATTCAATTGCTGTTACTGGTTGATCAAAGGCTCTCAGTGATACTGACTCAGTGCCGAGTGAAGTCAATGGGAAGCCCTCCCATAGACTTCAGTGGGCTGTGGATGAGACACTATATTCATAGACTATTATTATTATAACTCATTTATATGAATGCCATGTGTGCTAAAACAATACAAAAGAGCACAGCATTCAGAAAAATAAATAAATCATAATTACATCTTTTCCAAGTAACATGTCACAAATTTCTGGGGATCTGAAAAACTGTTGGTCCAGATGTCCGCTCTCTCTCACTCTCCCCCTCTCCCTCTCCCTCGTGTCAGTCACTCTATACAATATTTGGGGTGCAACTAGAGGGAAATTATTGTATTATTCACTGTCCCTCTCCATAAATGTATTTTTTCTCAGTGTTTTTTTTTCTTCCTTGAATCACAGGGATAATTTCATAAAGACAGCAAAGAAGCCAGATGTTTCTACGGTAAAGACAAGCTCAGTACCTGTAAGTCATGGTGAGGTCTTAATAAACATGGAGTGCCTATTCTTTAAAACATTCCAGAGTTTTGTATTCAATTTTCATTTCAAAATCTGCCAAAGCTCTTCAAAGATTTTGTTTCTTTTCAACATCATAATGTTCCTATCAAAGCAGGAACTCATCAAATCCATTCAGTAACAAAGCTACTAATCCTAACCTCTTCTTCCAAGACTTTTTTTTTTCCATGTAATTTCATAGCACCAGGATGTCCTGCCACAGTTTAAGAAAGCAAGCCAAAGAATTCCACGGGATATAGCTTTCTCTAAGTATGCTTTACCCTGGCTTGCCAGTTACAGAGAGATCAATTGATTTCCAGCCATTGAAAAATAAAGTCAAATTAAAAAAAACAGAAACCAGAAACAACACATAACTCTAAAACCAGTCACCTTTTAGGGATCCATAAGAACTTTGCCAGACCAACATATTCATAGAATAGCAAAAACACATGGAACTTTAGTGTAATAAAGATGAATAAATAGCAGCTTAATGACAGATACTGGTGAATGGCTTGAACCTTCCCCTGCATTGCTGGCCAACCAGTGGATACTGAGAATGTTTTGCTGTCTGCACTGCTCTGGATGTGCATTGCCCAAATAAAGAAACCACTTGCTGCTTCCAATACAAGTCGAGTTTTCTGGGGCAAATATTTATCGCACAACCTTGCACAGAAGATGAAAGTTATCAAAGACAGAAAGTCTTCACAAGATTTAGCTTTGCACACCTGTGCCTTACACGTGCACTACAAGCCAGCCTCAAGCTGACTGCTGCCCAGGACACCATCCCCAGCTTTAGGTTTAGGTCAAAACCAGCCCTATACCACCACTCCTACCAAACTCCTGAACAGCCTGCACTCACCCTTAATCAATAAGGTACCAGTAATTGATGTCAGACAACTTACTTTCCTCACCACCCTTCTTGGAGACATCCTGGGTCCTTCAGGTAAGATCAATTCTTCTGCCCATCCCACAGGACCACATTCATTGGTCCTCTCAACAGGATGTATGTCATCACACCCATCCTAGATCAAAGTCTTCCACCTTTTTACAGCAAAGAAGCCATAAGACCTAGCCTTCATTTCCACACAGACACTTAAAACCCTCTTTACCTATTTGAGTCCTCAGGCTACCTTTTTCTCTGAGCATGAGATATACAGGTTTTTTGGGCATATATCCCTTCAGAATGTTGCTATGAATCTGACAACCTAACTTGTACCTCTGTTCTGCTCTCTTTTCCTCTTTGGCTACCAAACCAAAACTATTTGTCTTCACCTCTTCAATCACCACCTCTTTCTACTGATAATGTCTGGTTTGATATTAAAGGGTTTGTTTACATTTCCAGTTGTCACACAACATCTTCCTCACCCTGGCTGCATTTTCCAAAACAAATCACTCCCCCAGTCTCTCCTACACCCCCTGTCCTTACGGCTGTGAGTCAATTTGTCGTAAAACTCCCCTTCACCTGGAATAAAGCTGGCAAGAGATTTGTCTGCCAGGACACCAAGAGCACTGCAGGGGCAAAGTCTACTTCCCTGACCCTCTTTGGAATGTGCTCATGCCCTCCACAGATGCCCAGCCAAGAGGCCTTTGGGGTGATGTCTGTCCTTCTCATTTACAAACGCTTCTGTGCGTTTGTGATGGAGGCTGCTTCACTGCAAAACTAATTTAAAAATTCACTCTTCTCCTATTTGTCACATTTCTGTTGTCCAATCTAAAACCAGAGTTCACATCAGATGATTCAAGTAACTAATCACAAATTAATGAATAATGAAAAGTCTGTGCTAGCAGTTCATAAATTAACCTGCAGTGTGGCCTGCATTCCCATTAGCTGCTCTCTGAACAGTTATGAGAATTAATGTCATTACAAAACAGTATTTTTGCAATTAATAATATGACCAGTTTAAGACAACCATCACGTCTGGCCATTCATTACATCAAATACATTCGTTTAGAAAGCAGAAATCCAAAACCACTTCATAATTTGCAATACAGCAGAGAGGGGTTAGTGGTTATCCATCCAAACAAAACAATTTCTTTGAGCAAGAGAAGGGATTTATTAGGAAGGAGGGCTTGGAGAGCTCTTGTGCATTGATAACATATATTAGTCTCGTGTTTCCTAAATACACAAAGTGAAAAAATATGACCACACCAAAAAAAAGAAAGCAGCCCCGTGCAGTAAATCTGAGCAAAGAGGGTATCTGCTTTTTAAAGACACATCCCGGATATTTGAGGATTTTGTTAACTTAGCTCGTCACCTCTAACACCTGATTATGGACAAGGCAGGTTTTACAGGACTGCTGCCTAGCTGCACATTTCAACATCTTCTTTAATTCTTTTTTGATGTAGATTTAAAAAATAAATCTCCAAGCGTACTGCGATGATATTAAGTGCATTTGAACAATAAAAGAGGAATGTTTAGTGCCTGCCTGTGCAGCCAACCATTGCGTCTTCAAAAGGAAAGTCACAAAAAAGTTGAGCAACAAGCAGTAAGAAAATCCTACCAGAGAGTGATAAACGCCCGGCATTTTAACTTGCTTGGCTCTGAAAGGTGGCCGAACGCCGCAAGATAAAAGGAGGAGGGGGACCAGCTGCAAAGAAATACTGCTTGAGACTGAATGAGAGAAGTGGAGTATCTTTTCTAGACCGGACCTGAGAGATGCTGCACTGCCGGTGAGATAAACTGGTAAAAAGGCCGCACACATTAACATCTGTGTATTGTTGCGTTTCCTCAAAACAGGTATTATCAGTTCCAAGGAATCAGGGAAAATACTTCTTGGGGGGGAAATGTTTGTTTCATCAGTGTTATGAACTTTTAAAACTCAAATATGTGAAGTGACTGTGCTAGGAAGGAAAGAAAGAGGCTGTTCAATAACTTTTCCCTATCAGCTCTTCAGGGAATCATCCTTGCCCATGGGGGTTGTGGAGTCTCCTTCTCTGGAGACATTTAAAACCTGCCTGGCCAAGTTCCTGTGTGACTTGATCTAGGTGATCCTGCTGTGGCAAGGGGATTGGACTGGATGATCTTTTGAGGTCCTTTCCAATTCCTAATGCTCTGTGGTTCTGTGGTTCTGTACTTGCAGATTGCCAAACACACTATCACAGTAGATCAGGTTGGAAGAGACTCCAAGGATCATTGAGTCCAACCCATTAGATTAAAGAGAAACTTAGGAGGAATTGTACCCTAAATTTCTAGGTGGCTCTGGGTGCAAACATAACCACACATGTAGGATCTCAAGTATTGTGGCATTTGAATTACTAGTCCAAGCCTTCCCTGCAAACGTTAGCTGTGAGGCTGTTTAGTGACAGACCACGTAGAAGGCAGTGCCCATGGGCAATAAGGGTGGGCAGGTCTTGTTGAAGACAAGACACTGCACTCCCTCAGCAGGGCTTCTTTTGGCAGTTTTGGTTTTAGAGCGAGTAGAGTGTTTAAATCTCAGCCTATGACTGTTTCAGTAATTTGTTAACATTAACAACAGTAATGGTGAGATACACTGCAATGATTTCCATCGGCACCTGATGAGATTGGTAGTAACACCCCAGGTTCTAGACATCTGGGTGATGCTCTTCCCTAATCTGTGTAATTTTTACAAGCACGGTAACCTCCCCTCCTCTTCTTTCAATTACACATCTTTCTCTAGACCCTCACCTCTGGTGAAGTCCAGGGGACATTTTGCCTGACTGAGACTAGATTAGGCTTCAGCTTGGCAAAGGAAACCCTCTGAGCACACAGTAAAAATGTACATCTGGGAAAAATCCTGTGATGTTTTCTTATAAAAGAAAATTCTGCAGCACACGGGAGAGGAAATAATCTGCTCTTGGGTGGTTTCCTCCTCCAAAACAACTCATACCCTTGCAGCTGAGACAACACATACGGCAGCATCGGAGTGGAGTTTCCCCAGATCCTTCAAATGGGCATTCACAGCACTAAGAGAGCTGCAGCTGGAGCTAAAGATGGTTTTTCAAGGTGTATCCGTTGAAGGTGGAAGAATTCAGAATTCTCCTTCATGAGCTGGAGCTGCTTTTCTCAATGGGATGTGCTACTGCTTGCTTTCTGCTTTGAGAAGCGATAAGTCTGCTTCTCAGTAGGCTATTTGACGTGTTTTCACTCTCTGCGGTTTCCTCAGAGAAACCAGACACAAAGCCAGTGATGGATAACCCCCCACACCAAAGGACATTTCAGCAGCCTACGCAGCGATGCCATACAGAGAGGAGGACACTCGGCCCATGTAGTCAAACACAGTGCTGAAGATTGATCTCTTCTGGAATTTCTGCCTGATTCACTGGCCATTAAGTTATGCAAACATGCTAATTTGCAACACAGAATAAAGCAACTGCCTCCTGCCTTTCCAGGAATGTTTAATTTGGGGCCCAGCAGGGAGAAGACTTTCTGTTAACATGAACATGTTGTTAGTTTTAGCAACAGGGAATGTAAACTACAATGGAAAAAGTAATGAATGAATATTGAGAAGGAAGCTCAAGGTTAAAAATGGTGTCCTCCAACAAATCACAGTGTGTCTGAGGGGTCAGCAACGCCAGCACACGGACTTCAACAGTTATTTTAATTTTTTGCAAAAGTCTGAAGTGTGCCAGGAGGATTATTTGTGATCCCCTGTGCCCTGAGACCAGATCTCCTAAGTAAGTAGGAGCCCTTACTGAACAGGAATTTGGCACTGCAACGTCTTGGAAGATCAGAGTCTCGGCTTGCAACTGGCTATGGCATCATACCTATTGGCAGGAAATGCACAAAGCCAGAGAGAAAACAGTACCTGTTCAGAAGATCTGATAATTTAAATAAAGAGTGGATGAAAGGAAATGTTTGCCCTTCCTCGGGGCTGCACTCAGACCGCTGAAGGGGAGCCAAGATGATACAGGAATTTCCAAAGGTCATATGAGGAGTCTGTGGCAGACCTTGGAAAAACAAGATGTTTATAAACTATTTTCCTTACACTCATTTCATTCCCTAGCTCAATGTCTTTAGTACTCTGGCTGCTTATAAAGGACATGTCATTAAAAGCAGTGGCCATAGCCCATGATCATAGCTCTTATCCTGGTATCTGATTTGAGCTTCTGGGAGGAAGAGTAGCAGAAGGAACAAAGAAAGAGGAGGGAAACAACAGTCCTACCATGACATGCATCACACCTTCAACTTTCAGTGAGTATGACTCACTCTCTACATCCTGTGCTTTTCAAACCTAGAGTGCCATGAACTCTTCAGTCATCCAATGATTTGCTGATGTGTCTCCAGTGCCCACAACATCCTTAAATTTCCCAGAACCAAACTGTGATAATGGGCTCATCCATCCCGCTTTCCAGATTAGTTTTCTTCTGCAGCTGCAGAGGCCAAGTACTGATCCCTGCCCGAGGGGCCAGACCTGGTCCTGTTCTTAAAACTCTTTGCCCCCACTCAGCAGCACGCTGCCTGCACAGCCCACAGCACTCACACAACACAACAGAGGGTTTTACCTTCTTCCTTCTTCCAAAAATTGTCAAGTGCTTTCTGCTAGATCAAAGGAGAAGCAAATTAGTCAATCACACCACTGATGCAGCAGTGGCATGTCAGCTTCCCAGAAAGGCCATGTGCACATTGCCAGCTAACCACAGGTGTAACCTACTTCTGCAAGCAGAGCTATCCATCATCTGTGACATAAACTATCAAGCTGAGGCAAAGAGGCCCCTCTTGCCCAGCTCTGGAGTCTCTGGAGCAGCAAAGCCACAGTAGATGCCATGCTCCAACAGCACATTTGTTAGCTCAGTGCTGGGTCACAGAGAGCACAGTGGAGCACAGAGCTGTGTCTGGCAGGTGCCCAGCACGGTTCAGATACCCAGCACTGCAGCAACACAAGCAACATGGCAATCCCTCAGCTCAATGTTAGCACACACACACTGTGCTGGGCAACCTTCCTGAACGCTGCTTGGTATCCTTGCCCCTTTCTCACTGTATCTGGACTCCTGGTTTTACTGGCGGTGATGACAACCATGCTGTCATCTGGGACAGCTGCCTGAGGTAGCATTGCAGCTGGTGAGCCCCAGCACTACCACTGCTGCTCAGGCCCCGTGACCACAGATCAGCAAGGGTGAGAATTCCACATGCCTGTGTACACCTCTCCAGCCAAATATACCTTCCTCCCTCTCCCCTTGTCTGTTCCTAAAGCTTCCAGGGTTGATGGATTGGTTTTTGATTAAACTTTCTTAACACAGAAATGAAGTGATGTGAGGAGCAGGAAAATCTTCTGGTTTAGGTCTTTGATGTGCTAGATGTGCAAAGTGGGTGAGAAGGAACTTAACCACAGGTGGTTTTGAGATTATGGAGAACAGCCTAAACTGCTTGCTGACCCTGACTTACTATGAGTAAGTGGTGCAAGGATCTCCATAGTGATGAATCTCCTCTGTAGCTACACCACCAATCAGTTTGGCATCTCCTTTCCCCAACTGCTTGTATATCAAAGACACAGTAACAAAACAGATCTCTTTTTAATAAACAGACCCAACTCCTTGCTACTACATGACAACCAGCCCCACGATGTTATCAAAACACACGTGTTGCTAGCAGCAGGCTCACCAGCTCCATCCCTGTGCCCCAGCCCTGGCAAACGCCCTTCTTCGGAAGTAGCAAAGAGCACAAAACCACTCTCATCAGCTCGTGTCCCCAGCTCACATCAACGTGCCTAAAAATAAACATGTTGCAGCCTGACAAGTAATTATATCTCACTGGCACCCACTGCTGTTCTCAGAGGGTGGAGGCAGGAGGCCAAGGCAAGGGGATCTGCTACCAGTCCATCCTCCACAACTTCCCAGCAGAGAGGTGGGAGCCAGCAGAGGAGAGGCATTGGCCAGGCTACACCAAAGTGGGCAGTAATTCTTAGCTCTCTGCTTGCACTCAGCATGAGTTAAAACAACTCTCTGTCATGTTCACTCGCTGTTGGAAGAACAGCATTGCTGTGCTGAGGCCAAGTGAGCCCCTGGAATTGCCCTCCAGTGAGTACCCATCCCTGCTCATCCTGAAACTCATGACTTTCAGGATGTTTAGAGATCAATTCATACTGCTGTAACGGGTATGGAATTGAAATAATCTCCTGTGGGCCCTGACAAGCAGCTGAGGCCAGCGCTGCCAAGGGCGGCTGCTTTCTGCAGAGCACAGCTCAGGTGGTAGAGTTCGTGTCTTGAGAGCACAGCAGAACAAAAAATGAGAAGTCTCCTCCAAACAGAGCTCTGCTGCATGACACCAATTGCTCCTGGCCAAGAATTATTGCGACTGGAAAGCTCAAGCAGAGTTTGGTTCAAGCTTAATGAATTATGTTCATTTTCCAGCATATTGCTTTGGCTGATAAATCACAGCTTCACGGACCATTAGCACATAATGATCAGAATATTTAATCGAAGGCCAGCTTTTTGTATCGTTTACCTTTGAGAAACCAGATTAGCTCGCTGGAACAGTTTCGAACCATTATGCACGCTTATCAGCAAAAATCTTTGTTCTGTGTCAAGTGTTGCAATATTTAAAGCCTTTACAGCCCAGCAAGGTTGGGAAAACTGAGTGCCTGGCTTAGCTTGACAAATGCAAATGGATTTGTGATGTTGAAAGGACTGCAGGAAAATAAATGAAAAACTAAGAGAAGAAATAATTCTGCATTTACAATCGCTGTAGATGCTCACTGTTTTGGGATTTGGATCTCTGAGCAGAATCAAACCCCTTTTGTTCTACGTGCTGTAAGACAGTGTTTTGAAGACTGTGTATTACTTTTCTTCTGGTTTTTGCTCAGAGGATGCCTCTCTGACTGTAGCTGTCTCTCCATCTCCGAGCTGCCTCCTATCAGTCTTGAAGTCAGCTGCCCTCGACGCACACAGGAGCTCCAGAAAGAGCTTTGGTTCCTGACAAGAAACGTACTCCTTGTGTGAGAAATCAGGATGGATCAGGAGGGGTTCAGCCTCTTTGCAGGCTGGTCTGTCAGCAAAGACCCTGAACTCAGCCCAACCTCAGAGTGACGGTGGGCTGCGGGCACCTTCTTTGAGCACTGTGTAGGCAGCCACAAAGCAGCTGGCAGGAAGGCTCTCTCCACTTGACGTGAACATACTCTTCTCTTGTATCTATTTACACTTGAAAAAAGGGAGAAAAAAACCCTCCCTTGTTCCTGGCTTGTGCTGTCATAACCCTGAGGAAAAACTGTTTGGAAACAGTTTGTCAACAAAAGTGTTGAGCTATCAAAGGCTAAAAATTAAAAGCCCCTCCTACAGAAGAGTGAGGTATGTAAAACTGAATACAAATCCGAACTTAAACTGGATTTCATAACTCCCTCCTGAGTACAATTTGTGCTCCTGGATAGGAATAAAGTATTTCCAGCGCAGTGGGTGCTTTTGTTTGCTTCTTGAAATGCTTGGTTGAACAGCAGTGCAGAGCTGTAAAAATAGGTTTATTTTAATGTGCTTTATGGGTCTGATTGTTAACAGAAAAGGCCCGAGGGCTGTGTGAGTCTGTGCTTGTGCACTTCTGCACTAAACTTTTATGTGTGTGATCTCCCACGCTGTGTAAATGCTGTATGTGGCCACAGGAACCACTTGTTGTGCCTCAAACAAGCTTCTGTTCGGGCACAGTGACAGCAGCCACAGTGTCAGTGTGGTGGTCATCCGCACCCGTGTGCTAGTGGATCTCCACCTTTCAAAACCCAGGTACTACAGACCTAGAAGCATGGGTGAGGTTGTACAGGTGCAGCATATATAGGCACAACAAAGGGCAAAAGTTTCTCCTTGTCATACCCTTTACAAGTTCATTCCCATTCTCAACTTTCTGATGACAGCAGTGCTCTTAATCAGACCCTGGACCTGATTTCTCTGCTTCAGACCACTTATGAACATTTGCCTTCCAAAGGAGATGCAAATGAAGACAAGGAGATGAAGCCCACTTGAAAGAGCAGAAATTGCAATACCAGACCATATACTTTCAGCCAACACATTGCAACATGCAGAAGTGTCACTAGAAGTCTGCCATCCCCAGTGAGTCTGTAGGTCTGCACAGGCCTCCCAACCACATGTGGCTCTTGAGACATCAAGAGAAGAGTGAAAAGCTAGCAGCCATCTCGTGCTTTCTTGATTCTTTACATCGCTGTTACTAAGCTTAGTGCAGTAAACAAAAAGCACAAAAAAGATTTGTTTGAGATGAATGGTACTTGGCACACAGAGGAGAAATAAAAATACAAACAATTTCATTTTTTCCATGGAGACAGTTCTCCAGTTCACCCAAGTTCAGTTTTCCAGAAAGCTCAGTCCTTCCTACCCTAAATGTTCATATTGGACTAGCAGATTAAAATGTCTTTCCTTCCTTATTCAAAGAAAATGGAATGGAATTAGTTTACTAAAGGATTCCAGTTCCTAGAGAGTAAGCATGCTGATACGCTTTCCAGACCCTTATACACCATTTACACAGCCTCCTTATACTTTCCCTGGAAAATGTTTTCACCCCAAATAAATCTCCTGGTTTTGAGTTCCTGACTGGAACCCAGAAGCCACATCCAGACAAGAAACCTCTGACTTACGCTCTGTGCTCCAAGCGATGTGGAAATCCACAGACATTGATGTTCTGTGTATCCAGGCCTTCTGATTACAGTCTAGGAGACGGTGTCTAAATTGTCTTCCCTCTTGCCTACATGATCAGTTGGTTCTGTCTTACAAATCCCCTGCCAAGGATACCACAGGCAGAAGCTAACCAGAAAGCAGATGATGACACAACTTCACACATAAGATACTCAATATGACAGGCAAAATGAGGTCCATATTTTATTGAATCTGGCAGTCTCTATCAACAACAAAGTCAAAGGTTCCTGAAGATTACTAGCAAAGTTCCTCAGGGGAGCCCACTCTTCAGGATACCCAAGGGACTGTTGTCCAAATTTGTCTGGCTCAAAGGAGGTATCAAAAAATTCTTACACGTTGTAGGTTCCCATCTGAACTTGTGCAGGATGGACAGGTCTTGCCTTACAACTAATGAAAAATTTCATCCTAAAAGAACTTGATCAAAACAAATACATTTCTCCCAAAAGTTCCTGTGACAAAGAATGAGCTGCTTCCAGCAATATCAATTACAACATTTCTCAGCAAGTTCCCTCCCATCTCTTGGAAGTTATGTGCTCCCATATTCCTGTGAGAAAAGCAATGAGGTTTGAGCCTCATTTTGCAGGTGGGCCAGGGAGCTCAAGCAGACTGTTCTGTGACCGGCCTGGTGGCAACGGCAAGGATTTTGTGTCCTGACTTCACATCACTCCCTCTGAGTCCTCAGATGTTCTCTAGGGAACTCAAGCCTCAAATGTCTAGCCACAGACTTGGAAATTATTTTAAATATATTATAACAAATGTTGTTAATCACATTCACTCTCTTCTAGGATGGCCTGTAAAACAAGAGTAGAGAGTGAAGAGGACTTCCTCCTGGCCCTCCACTGGCAGCAGTATGTTCCACTGGGAAGGGATGCTCTCTAGTGGCTGCAGTATGAGTCAGGGAAACACGAGATCTTAAAAATTTCACTTCCTGTCTCTCCTGTGGCTCTGCTGGAGAGGAGGGGACCACACATCCCATCTCACCTCTCCCTGGTCTCCTTCTACGACTGTGGCTCGCAGCAGTCCATTTGCTGCATGGGAAGGCTTAAATGACGTTTGCAAATGTTTGGAGGGGAGGTTTTAAGTTGGAGCTGAGTATTGTCATCATCAAGTTGCATGAGGTCAAAGTGAAGATGAGAAAAAGTGAACGCGGGTATGAAGACCAAGAAGAAGGTTTGAAACGCTCCTGTCAGTTCTTCCCACACACTTTTTACTTTAAGTCACAGAAACTATTCTTTAACTTGATTGCTCCTTACCTTTACCCAAGGTATCACTGATTTTTTGTATAATTAAAATTTCCTTGACAATTGCCAAGGATTTACAATGTGAAATGTTTCAATTCTTCTTATATTATGTTTTGGCATCAAAGAATCTGCACTCGTTTCCTAAGTATGGAATAAAGATGATTTCCAGTGGGAGACAAATGAATCAAGATCTTGACACCCCTCTTTTTTTTTCTTTCTCTCTCTTTTTCTTTTCCTTTCCTTCTTTTTTTTTAAACATCTGGTTAGTATTGAACAGAGGCTTTCATGTTTTAATGATAAATTGTCTTCTCCTGCTGTAACAATGTCCCCAGACGGCTTGTCTTGGCTGAAATGTCTTCTAAGAGCATCTGCTTTTGATCTATAGGGGTTTTAAATCTTTGGATCTAATCTCTAGCCTGACTGACTTGAAAGCCGATTTCCACAAAAGCAGAGTGTGAAACTTGTAGAAACCCTTTAGTAGAGTCACTGGAAATTGTTTAAAAGACTGTATTGCCAATACTTAGTGTATCCTCGTGGCTTTTTTTCTGTGTATTTACATCTATACACATGTACATAAAAAACACAGGGAAGAGACACAAGAAAGGAAATTCTTTTAACAAATGCTTCAGCGCTATTTCCATATAATCTGCATATGTTGTGGCTTAATAGTCTAATAAAGAAGAACTGGAAGCTTTCCAGAGCACAATATTTATGTCATGTATATCAATTAAGATAATTGCCAATTATATTGATATGTCAATTAAAGTCAAGTGACTTTTATAAGTTATGTCTGCTATTCATTTAGTTATATGCATACGCTGTAAGCATATTTACAAGGGTTGATCTTACATTTCTCGGTATTGTTCACATCCAGCACATAATTACCATGTTCATTTTGCTCTTTCTGGTCCACTCACCATAAAGACAGAGCAGACAAAACCCAGCACAGAGCTCTCTCCCTTGGTGGCATGGTGTTGGCACACTGTCTGCCTTCATTTGAAGCATGCTGAGTTGATTTTGATTTCACCCCAGCCCAAATGAAAATAGAAGCTGGCTAGCATATGCATGAGATTTCTGTGGCTAAGGAGAAACCACTGTGGTCAAATGAAAGAGAACTTCTTAATGCTGAAATATATAGATATATATATGTATGTACATTTGTGTGTGTTTGTGTGTGTGATAAATAGCCTCCAAGAGTTCATTTGTCGCTCAAACGCCACACAGTACACTGTAAGGCATTAACAACAATGACAGACAGACCCTAAAGGGCTGAGAGTTCAGGGTTTGCTGGGATTAATCTCAAGTTAGGACAAATTCAAGATAGGTTGAGCAGGAAAGCTCTTCTGCATTAACTTTCTGGTTAGAATATAATGGAATCCAGGTCCCAACCACCCTGGCTTGAGGTTTGCAAAACCATATCATAACAACTGATGAGGTTTTGCTAAACCAAAGCGCCCCATGTTTTCTCATCACAAAGATGACATAGAAGGGGAATCTTTATTCAACATTTTACTCCTTGCACCTTAGCAGCGGTGCTGAGGCAAACCCAAATGAAGAGAGATCTCCACTGTCTCCCACTGAGAGTCTGCATTTCCCAAGTAATAATCCTGTTAGTAAACGCTGAAAGTCCCAGAACGCTGCCACTCCCAGGCCATCCATAGGTTTTCTCAAAGTTCACGGCTGAAAATAAATTTACAGAGGCTCCACCCAAACTTCTAACTTTTTCTGTGGCTGACTGGGCCAGAGACATGACAGAAACAACCACTTCATAACCTTTCAGCACTGCCGCTTCTATCCAGACCCAAACTCCAAAGCAGGGATGGGGAAGTGAGAAGCAATCAAAAACAACAATGGAAAAACACTAATCCATCCTTGTACTACTAGGCTCGGCTTGGCTTTGGGCTTGGTCTCAGGCATGAGGAAATATTTGGGGAAAGTGGAGTTATTTCCTTAGATTTATCTACCCATTTCTCATTAGCAAAGCATTTCTGTACTTTGCAATCCAATGGCTACTCCTGGTTTCTGACTTTTTGAAAGAAAATCAAGTCAATTACTTCTAGGACATTATAAACCTGGACTGATGTGACAGAACAAATCTGGGATGGAAATAGGCAAGAAGCCTTAAACAGAGCCAAGAGGCTCGCTTACCCCACCGAATCACAGAATCGTAGAATCACAAGGGACTGGAAGGGATGAGCACTGTGGAGCACAGAATTTTTCTCTCTCTTGCAAGATGAGATTCTCCTTGGACCTGAGTGTTAACTGAAGCATCTTGAATTAAGTATTTTATGGGGAACTTAGCAAACTGAACCATTACCTACAAGTCCTTCTGTTCCCCAGTTTCTGGTGTTTCTTTGACCCAAAAAGATGTAATGCCCGAGCTAAATGGAGAGCCAAGAGTTCAATTCAGGATCGCCTCCCCAGGAGCACTTTCCATTATTTTTCCTACAGCTGGTACTAAAGGGTTTGGTTTGTGGTGTGATGAAGGAACTAGTATGAAGAAACTCCAGTTGCCAAACAGGAATGCCAATACAATTAAGCTTTCCTGGGCTAGTTTCAGGCAGAGACACTAGGAACTGTGTTACTTTCTAGTGCTTCCCCTAATGACAGGGGAGATTCAACTGCACCTGACCCTAAACTTCCTCTAAATTCATATCTGAGCCATTGAGCTGTCAGTTTAATTACGTTGCTGTGGATGCTGCTACTTCTATGTGATTGTAAATTTCCATGTCACCCAGGGTATCATGTAAAGAATTTTTGATGGTGCATGCAGAGCATTTGCTCTTAAATCATGCAGCAGAGTAGAGGTCTGAGCATCTAAGATGGCCCTGGGGACAGACAGTGCACACAGAGATAAAGAACAGGGACACAGGATGCAAGGAGGCTCCCTGAGATGCAGAGACAGCAGAAGATGAGACACTTGTTGTTTCCCCTGGACAGAACCACTGCAAGGAAATGTCTGGAAAGGCCATCTATGGTATCAGGGAGGAAGAGCCCAGTTCCTTCCTTAATCTACCAGATGAGTTTAGAACCATGTCTAGTGTTTCCATCACAGAGACAGATCAACCAGAGTGGGTGCCTGCAGTCACGTGGCACAGAGGCCTCCGGCCGCTGCACTGGGTCAGCATGGGGAACCCACCGCATCAGCAGGGATCCTACGGCCGAGCAGGCAGTCACAGCTGGCCGCACGCTTATCCCCTTCGTGCTGCGGTATCACTCTGCAGATTTGCTAACTCTCCTGTTGAGTGCAGCTCCGCACTGGAACTGCTAATACGCAGCGATTTTGCCTTAAGCTTGAAAGCACCAGAGGTTAAACAGATTTTGATATAAGAGCCTACAAGGAACACTCTATTTAAAAAGCCTATGCATCACTGGCTACAACTGAAAGGATGATGAGTGGTAGGAGGAGATGAAAGGTGGTTCAGACATGGGTATGATGACAACAGTAAAGGGAAATTAAATACACTGCAGGGAAATAGAAGTCATAATCATCTTGGGTTTGCAGCTCATGAACAGTGAAAAGCTTATGTGATGAAACAGCAGGTAGAAGCGCCTTGAGACTCAAGTTTTAAGGCCTCGAGAGTTTAAACTTGACATTCAAGCCTTTTAAAGTTTTATGAGGGCATCCAATAATTCCTCCTGCTCAGCCCCCGACCCCACCCCCCACCTGATGTGCTGGTTCTTTGATTTACACACCTTCCTGAGTGTACAATGAATTCCAGGGAAAGCATGCAGAAACCATTGTAGGTCTATAATTAAATAGCCTTCATGCAGCTTAACCTCTCCAGTAGCAAATGTCCAGCTGGAAACCGAAAGGCCACTGGTGAAAACTGACACAGCCCCATCAAATATTACTGGATCCAGGACAGTCTTTATCTGGAGAGGAACAACACAAACATTCCCAAAAATTGTGTTGTCTGCTGGAGGCAGGCAGGAAAGTCCTGCTCATCTACACAAGGTTGAGCATCCTCCCATGAAAATTACCAGTCCATCAACACGCTCTCTGCCGGCAAAGACTTCACAGCAGAGAACTAACTACAGCTTTATCACTTCCACTGCCACCCTCCAGCCATCCCCCTGCCAGGCGAGGAGCTACCCACCAGAAGCTGCCTGAATTGCAAAATGACATTGACAGCTTTACTGACCATGTCAGATTAACCAACAGTACAACAGATACTATAATTAAAATACCTTTGTGCTAATTGTATACACATTCTAATTATACTAATGGCTTTTCTAATTACAGTATGATAATTATCATGAAATTAGACATGATTCTGTTAATTAGCTAGCTTTGCATTGATGCCACTTTCTTTAGATACCGATCTATCTTTTTAGCCTTAAATAAAATAATCCTTTTAAAATTCTTGGAAGCAATGAGAGCCCTTTCTTTCCTTCCCCATCGTAACCATTGTTTCCTTAAGTGCAATTTCAAAAAACACAGATGGTCAGTGCTTTCAGTCATGGCCTCTTCACAGCCTCCTCAGTATGATGAGCACAGTTGGAAAGACCTACACCTGCATCTAGAAAGAGCTAGCAGCTACGTCCAGAACACTTCAGGCAGCTTCAGGACTGGCAATGAATCCAGCACATATCTGTTCTGTTCCTTCCCTACTGCTGTCACTCACAGGGCTAAGTCACACAGGTTCTGGGAGGTTCTCCATACAAATATTTGGAGACTGCCTGGAAACAGAGTCTAGAGTGTCTGGGGACTCTGGAGAATGTGTTCGCGATCACAAAAGGCAAAATCTAGTCTCCAGAGAAGACACAGGAGAGATGCTGTGCCTCAAGTGGAGAACACAGACCCAAGAGCCATCTTTGTGCTTCAGGTGTCACGGAAAAGAGAAGTTGCCTACATCAAGATCCCATTAATTCAGCAAAAACAAAGGGAAAGTAGCTTGGTCCCTGGTGTGGATAGGATAGCTCAGGACTGAAGATCCCTTGGAGCATGGCTGACATTTAGATGAACACAAAGGCAGGCAGCATAACTTGCCCGTTACCGATTACTAGAACATGGGATTACGCAGAGAAACCTGAGTGCTGGAAGGGAATAAAGGAGCCCTTCAGCTGTGGAAAATGGGAATGCTGTAAATGCTGCACATGGATCTTTAGATAGAAAGAGAGGTGAAGTGCACCTTGAACCTAAACTCCTAACATGTTCCCACAGAAGTGACATCAGCCTACAGTCAACAGCCAACATTGTCAGACACGTCCCAGCATAAGACCTTGACTGGGTTTTGACAGCACTTTGCCAACTTTTAGCAAATTGCTCCAGAACTTTTCATGCTAGTGCTATTTTGTGCTAGAGTTTTCCCAGACAACGTGAAGTTCTCATTCAATGCTCTTTACAGCCTCATTTCCTTTGTCCTATCTGACTGTGCTCCCTTTGGATCTAACTGCTTCAGTAGTGCTCCGGAAACTTTTAATCCCTTCGGCCAGTTTCCATCAAAGTGATGAGAGAGTAAAACCACTAACTCCTTTGTCCTTCATGAAGAGAAATAACCAACCACAGAAGAAAACAAATCTGCTAAAAATCTCTAAAGAAACAGCATATCTGTAGCACAAAACCAACCCTTATTAGACGCTGAGAATAAGCCAAAAATAATTTCCAGAAAAAATCTGGCCACAGCGTGTCAAACTTTTGAAGAACAGCAACAACTTGTACAGAACAAAAAGGTGATAAGGATTCTGCTCAGCATCTACAAACACAGTCCTGCGTGGCTGTATATAGCTACAGCACGCCCAGGGGAGAGATCTTAACTTACCACGGCTTTGAATATCAGCTCTGGTCCTATAGGATCCACTGAAAACAGTTTTTTTGGTTGTTTTTTTTTGAGATGTATCCTTGTCATGGCTCCAGGTACTCAGAATGTCCCTGTAAACCTACTTCTGATATCTCAGCTGCCTAACAGGCTTGCTGCACCCATGAGACATGGCTTTTGCCTTCCAGTATCAACACACCCTTAACATGCCCAGGAGCTCAAGTGCTTCAAGCACGCAAACTGGGAGAAAGTCAACAAACAATAAGGGCCATGCTTCTGCTCTTCAAAGTGTGAGCCAGCTCTGCCTTTGATGCTACGCACAAAGTTTCCTTGTTCTTGTTTTTCTAATTCCTGCAACATCTGATTGCAACACATGGCCAGTTTCAGCGATTGACAAAATCTTTCCCTTTCTACTCTATTTACGTCACAGAAGTCTGGACACAGCAAATGCAACAAGCAGCAGTGACAGGCCCTCTGTGTTTAAAAACAAAATACAACAGCAACAGCAGAAACTCAGCTTCTCTCACCCACAAATTTCCATCACTTCATGCTGAATGGCTGCTGTGTTGGTTCATTCTGGTTTTGATGATCCCCTTTTCACTCATGATCTGGCCAAGATCTAGACAGAAAGATACTGGGAGCATCTGAAAGAGATTACCACTGCCTGCTGCTCTGCGAAAGGCTCCAGAGAGCTGACAGACAGGGCAGAGGAAAGGGGAGGAAAAGAAACACCACTCCTTAATAGCCTGAATCCTCACAGGGCTGTATATTTAAACCAAATTGTGTTAACACTTTGTAGTCACTACTCAACTGACCTATCCTTAAAACTCCCCAATGAGAGGTCCAACCGAACTTCTACTGCAATTCCCACCATAATTTTCTGATTCTCATATTATATTTTCTTCAGTAGACCACAGAATCACAGAATGGTCAGGATTGGAAGGGACCTCTGAAGATCATCTAGTCCAGCTACAGCAGGATCATCTGGAGAAGGTCTCACNATCATCTAGTCCAACTCCCCTGCTACAGCAGGATCATCTGGAGAAGGTCTCATAGAACTTTTACAAAGGAGAGGTGACTTATCCTGGGCCACCAAAGTATGGCAGTGGCAGAACTGCAAAAACATACAGGGCTACTGGGCCACTCATTAAACATGACCTGGCACATCTCACAGAAAACAAGAATCAGCAACTGGCTGCTGTCACAAACCCATGAGTACATGTTCTGTAGACACACACGTACACACACGTTACACACCAGCAGGATCACCACAGGCATCACAGGAGACTCTGCAGGATCTGGAGACTTGAGGGAACTTAAGGTTTTTTAACTGGGATAATTTACAAAAAAAAAAAAAAAGGATGGAATACTCTTCTTGTTGGAAGCCAACACAATCCCATCGGCCTTAGTCATCTGTTTCATGTCCTTCCAAACTACAGACAAACATAGTTGTAGTGGCCTGGGGATCAAACAGAGGAAGAGAATGGTAATGCCATAAAGAGTTAATTGGAAAACAAAAGTAGCCTACCTACAAAATTAACCAAGAAAAGTTTGAAAAGCCTTAGTGCAATGGTTGCTTGGGTCTGCTGTGTTCCCTTTCTCTCTAGAGACTAAATTCCCTGCTGAAGTCTTCCACAAAGCTTGAGGGCAGTGCTTGTTCTGAAGGCTTTCTCCAGTGAGCTCAGTGAGAGGTTTCTGTAGCTGGGAGCTTGACCCACAGAGGTTAACCAAACTACAGCTCCAGAGGGGATATTACACAAACGTACCCAAACTGAAACATTACCATTTCCCCAGCTTTTTCCTGAAACATCCTCCTTTTCAGGATTTTTAGGCCAAACAAACTTCCCCTCCTCCTCTTTCAAGAAGCAGATCCTTTCGCACAATGAAGCACCTGAAAGCCTGTTCAAGTTTGCCATTTTTGAGGCCTCTCACCAGCTTTGGGAGAGAAGGTAACCACCCTGCACTGAGTCTGGGCTCGTGGCCTCCAGAGCACCAGCCACAGCTATGCTGATCCGTGCCCAGGTTGGGGAAGCCAAAGCTACTGTTCCTCTGAGCTTCCCTTCCCCTTCCCCAGCCCCTTCCCCTTGGCATCCAGCACTGCAGGCGTGTTCAGGATGAGGAATGCAGCAGCTCTGTGGGCTCTTAGTGTGAGTTGCCCACACTAGTTTGGCACACCATTAGGGCAGCATACTTAGACATGAATCCTTTGGTGGGTTTTTTTGTCCTTTTTCATAAGTCCCAGAAAAATAGAGACAATTTTATTTGACAGAGCAGCAACCTTCAGCATTGTGAGAGCTTTGTTTTTCTTATGCCCGTAACTTTCCCCTGCTGTGGCAGGAGGTGGGAGGAAAGGAAGGAGAAAGTTACTTTTTGAATTGCAGCAAGGTCTTTCCAGATTCCATCACTACACCTTCCCCTTCCCCAGCTTGAAAATAAGACACTGTGCAAGGGGTTTGCCTTGCAGGAAAGACTTCTGCTGGACTTGCTAAGAAAAGCTATGGAAGTTTCTTAGATGGAGAAAAAACCTGATTTTTCTATTGTCCTTGTCCACTTTTTCACAGAACCACAGAACATTAGGGATTGGAATCATCCAGTCCAATCCCCCTGCCACAGCAGGATCACCTAGATCAAGTTGCACATGAACACATCCAGGTGAGTTTTAAATGTTTCCAGAGAGGGAGACAACACAACCTCCCTGGGCAGCCCCTTCCAGTACTGTGTCACCCTCACCGTGAAGTTCCTTCTCAAACTGATGTGGAACCTCCTATGCTCCATTGCCCATTGCCCTTCATCCTATCATTGGATGCCACTGAGCAGAGCCTGCTTCCATCCTCCCGACACCTACCCTTCCTATATTTATAAGCATTAATGGGGTCACCCCTCAGTCTCCTTTTTTCCAAGCTAAGGAGACCCAGCTCCCTCAGCCTTTCCTCATCAGGGAGATCTTCCACTCCCTTCATCATCTTTGTGGCTCTCTGCTGGACTCCCTCCAGCAGTTCTGTGTCCTTCTGGAACTGAGGGGCCCAGAGCTGGGCACAATATTCCTGACGTCGTCTCACCAGGGCAGAGTACAGGGGGAGGAGAACCTCTACTAACCACCTCCCTTCTAATGCACAAGAGCACACTGCTGGCCTCTGTACGATGGAATAGGAAAACCTTACTCATTCTCAAGAATTCACTGGGACTTGCTGAGATGTTAAAGACTGTGATAAGCATCAGGGCTCTGTTCATAAAGTAAAAAAGGAAATACTCAGCAATTCACTGGAGAAATGCGCTGAAAGAATTAATCCCAAATTCTTGGGGACTCCTTTTTCTCAGGTGATAGCACCTGGTTTTGTTTCTGTTTGGAGAGCACCATGTCCAGGGATTTTCCAGATCCAGGTCCAGGGAAGTAGAGTTTGTCAGGGAAGTCTAGAATGCAGTGGAATTTTTGGACCTGCCAATGATTTCTTTCCACAATCTTTGAAAAGATTTTATGACTTTTTTTTTCTGCTTGCTTTTCTATCAGACCGAATTTCCTACTTTTTTCTCCTACTATTCTTTCCTTGTCATTTAAAAGACACGTGTTTTTTTACAAAGTTTTATTTGAAATGCCTTACTCCCTCCCAAAAAAATAGTAATAGTCTGAATTTTCCTACCAGCTGTAATAAGGAGAGCCCATATCAAACTTTTAGAGTTCAAGTATCAGCTGACACTATTGAGATCCAAAGCCTTTTTTCAACAGGATAAATCTTCACTGGTTTCAGACTGAGACAGTAAGTGAGATGAAGCCATCCTGAGAAGCTCTTGTTGCTTAGGAACTGCAGGTCCACACCATTAAAACCCGTAGAAACCACCTTGTCCAGCATTTGGCAGCTGTTTTGCATAGTCAGCTCATAACACTGTTACATAAACTGTCACTTTTCCTTCAGTTTGGACAATGCAGTATTTTGGCTGAAACTCCAGACGACTACTGTTCTTCCCAGGTTCACCAGTAAAAGACAGACCTTGACAGAAACCATTCAGGCCAAGGGCAGTCTCAGCAACGTAACTCTGGATGAAGGAAACTCCACCAGGAGATGTGTTTTCCTCCTCTGATTACATGAAAAAGAAAAAAAAACCACTCTGACTCTAGAGAGATTCTCTGCAGTGCAAGATAAGGTGTGAAGAAGTGTCAACCCTAGTGAAGTTGCTGGGAAGTCCCCATGGAGAAACCAACAAAGAAACAGCAAAATTCCTACCTCTGGAGATTTTTAGAGCTGAACTGGGCAAGGTCCTGAGCAACCTGACTGGACTTTGAAGTCAGCCCTGCCTGGAGCAAGATTTTGGACTGGATATCTGCAGAGCTAACCCCACCAATCTAAATGATTGCTTGCATTTATGAAAGAAGCTTTAGAGGAGCTGCTATGACAGAGAGATGTACACAAAGTGCTCCATCAAAATATTTTCCAAACTACATAAAACACGTGTCCTTACAGAATTCACAGAAGAGTGCAGGGGTTGTCAGATCAGGCCCTTCCAGATAGTCAATCAAATTCATTATCCTCTTCCTGCAGTGGCCAGTGGCAGAGGCTTCAGAGACAAGTGTAAGAAGCTCCACAATAAATGGCTTCGGAATAACACAACTAAAGGAGAAATTCCTTCCTAATCCCAGGCAGCCAGTAATGAGTTGATGCCCCGAAGCATATGGGTTATTATCCTCATTAGATTTACACCTATACAGCGTCACTGGGGATGTTCTCACTGCCAGTGCCAAGGACATGCTTTCTTGGCACACATCTGAGGTGATACAGAGCTTGCTCAGGCCTTTGCTACTCAAGCTAAGCTACTGCATGCCAATAAAACCTTTACACCACACCATCTTGCATTAAGCAATATATATTTATACAGTCTGTGTGGTAACAGTAAGGGGTTTTTTTCAAAAAGGCAGAAGTATGTAATAAATGACATCCCTTCAAACACACACAGACTTTACATTTCAGCACCTTCTGCGTTACAGTCCTCCTACAACCTCAGCTCCTATATTTTGTTGTGAAATTTATGGGTTTATGCATACCAAAATTGTGTGTGTGTGGACTGCTACCTCCAGGGTGGTCTTGGAGAAAAGAAGCAAATAAGATGCTCAAATTTGATTACAGGATATAATAAAAGTCAAGACTTCTTCCAGCTCATTCTCATATAGTCCCTTGGAAGAAGAAGAAGAAGAAGAAGAAAAAAGTCTTTCCTTTTTTTTTCTATAAAGGAACTGCTTTCTCCCCACCCAACAGAGCCGGCAGTGATAGCCAATTTTCCTGTGTTTGAACCTTTGAGTATGCACTTCAGAACCTCACGTGGTGAAAACTAACCCCAGAATACCCAGGAGACAGCTGAAAAACCCATTTCAAGGGCAATGCTTTGATTTCTTCACATACACAAAATTGGGACTTTTTTTTTTTTCAGTCAGGAATCTCCAGTCTCTGAGTGAAGGGAAAACTACAGCGATTACTCCTGCCTTTAGATGGCTGGATAAATATTTACCCTATAAGACCATATATTAAGGAATGAGCTTTTTCTTTTTTTTTTCTTCCCCAAAATACTGTTTCACTGTCTCGGCAACTGTGAATGGTCCTGGTGTCTCTCCCAGTGTGGGCGGCCATTTTGCTGATGCATCATCTCGCCTTTGCTGGAAAGGGATTAGAGACCAACACCATTAGCATCAGTGGCAAAATTCCCAGGCATTGCTTCACTCTGCCCTACATCTTGCGTTGTTGCTTACGCCTGGGCAAAATAAACACAGGGTGGTCAAAAAATGCCACTAGTACAAAATAAGAACTTTCTGCACCCACCTTGCCCTTATTTTTGATGGTTCTGAAGGACTAACCAAGGAGCCAAGCTGTGATCTCTGAGACTTCACTGATTTTGGTTGTGTAGGACCTAACACACAAGCTCCCCAGACCAGTCACTGAGTAGGTCCAACACCCTCTCTCCTTACATCACCCTCAGAGTTAGTCCAGGAAGCTCTGCTCCCCATTCAAAACAAGTACATGTCCATAGGACAGCATTTCAAAGCTGTTCTTCAGCAGATTCTCTAACTCTCTTAGTCCCTGGAGGAATGGACTTTTAGTATCTCTCTGCGCAGGGAGGGTCAGTCAAAACTTCACTGATGTTACACAGTATTTGACCGCACAAGAAATGCCCTTGGAGCCAGTAGTAAGAAACCCATCTGGTCCAAAGAGAACAAAAGCAAAAACAATGGAGCTGCCCAATCACACCGGTTGACTTTCCCCAAGACTTTCCCCAATCTCAAGAAAAACCCCTCCATCATGACAAAACTCTTCTGTGACAACATTGTCCAGAGGCTGCTGATGAAATGAATGATGTGATCAAATGCATATCATACCTATAAGAAAAACGCAAAGCGTCAAGTGAAGTGTCGTTTTCTTAGAGAAAGTCATTGTGTGGGGAAAAAAAATCGATGATCTGTACGTATCGGTGACAGCTTGAACTCATTCAGATTAAAATGACAAACTTCTGAAAAGCAAAATCCAAAGAGGAAATAAAAATACGTCGGGAAAAATGTACAGTAGATGCTGCCATTGTTGCAAAGCTTTGAAAAAGGGAATGGAAGTTTAACTGAAATCTCGTACAGTTGATTCTGTGGTGTTTACTTCTTCCATAAGAAATTCCTTGACGCTAGTGAATACAACACGATATAACACTGTTCTGAGAGGGGATTTCCACAACAGTATTTGCTGGTAAGAAGTACTGCTGGTGCAGAACATATGATGAATCATGAAAAATAACCAAACCCAGAAATAAATAACAAACAGTTTTATCATGGAACTGTTACCACAGTGCTGAAGTAGTGCCAACAACTGCATTTGCTGATGATGCAAGTATAATTTGTGTTACAAGAGAAGATCTTCTGTTTCTGGGCTATTTATCTTGGAAATGAAATTCTGTTTCCCTGTATTAAATGTTTTATTTAGAAAGCACTATGGGTTTTGTCACAGCTTCTGTGTTTTGGGTGACAGAACGGCCTCTACATCACTGAAATGACAGCGAGGGAATTTTACCTGCTTGCTGTTTTCTTTTCTCCAACGTACTTTGCGTTCTCGCACTCAGCAGAAGGGCTGTAAGCACTGAGAGACAGGCAGAGCATTCTTCCTTTTTTTGGCCACCACAGCTCCTGCAATATGTGCTGTCCTCAGCACAACATCTTTTGCTTATTAAGGAAACCTGGGTCTGTCAAGGTGAATTTTCCTTCTCTCCTTACTTCCACTCCCTCTGCCCTACTCAACCCCAGCTTCATTCATCAGATGAGATAAAAATGAACCAACTCTGGTTCACCAATAAAGGCCACAGGTCTCCAATATGAATATAGAGTAGCTACTACATTCAGTAAGAGGGAGTGAGAGAGACATGACAGAGCAATCCAGTTCCTTCCAAGCACAACAAACATGACGCTGAGAAATGTGGTTGGAATAACTCTGGATAAGCTTCACCTCTGCTCAGCAGCCAGCTCCCCATAATTTTGCATAATAAATGCAGCCCTACATTAATAGATAAGACTGAAATAGTAGAAGTTTCTCATCCCTTTCATCTGAACTCTTCCCTCAAGCTGCTAAGGCGGCGTTTTGGACTCTAGACCTTGAGTCAGAAATAGTCATCGATCAGCCCTATGTACACGCAACATCTAAGAAGAATTAAATCAAAGACGCAGGTCGCACCCATCTTGAAAAGGGGCAGTCACCCACAACATGCTGAGGACACATCTTCACAATTAAGGACTCTAAAATAGGAGTTTGAGGTGGGGGGGCCATCCAAAATCCTCAAGTGCTTTGTGCTTGGGAGAGATGGTAGGACAAACTACTGAGTGAAAGACGACTTGCAGAAGTCAGTTAGCCCACACGCTGTCATGCCAACAGAGATGCTATTCCCGTAAGCCAGCCATGTGTACGCTGGTTTTGAACTCCTCACATCTAGCCTGATGCCAGTTCCCAGCAAGTTCACTACAACTGAACACAGAGAAGGTTATGTCCGTGCTGAGGAAGACTTGCTATCAGCACCCTTCTGCATAATACCGTGCTTCTCCGTACATTCCATGGCATTTATATACGGCATTGAAAAGTAAAATTAAATTATTAGGTGGCTACAGTTACACCATAGAATTAGCTTTCAAAGAAGACATCTAAAGCCCCATGCACCATAATGCAGGGAACACAGAAAAGCTTTATAGGCCTTCCCCAGCTCCCACGGGAGCTGAGGATCTCTGAGCGTCCCTGCATCTGTCAAGTGTGATGTTTATTTCCTCTGTGGAACAAGCTATCTTTATGAAATGAAACGACTGCCCTTCATATATTAAAATAACACCTCCTTAGGAGAGGCTTCCATGGGCATTGGCTATAGCCCACTTCATAAAGGGAACATTTACACCAGCGAACTTAAAAAGTAAGCTCGGGATTGGAGCAAGACCAACTGGGAAGCCTGGGACCTGGGCATTTCATCTTTGCTATGGAATCACGAACCAAGCAAAGGCTCGGGTTTGGTTGTTTACTGTCGGGGATTTTTTAACCAACTTTCACATGTTCCAAAGCCTCGTTGCTAAAAACAAAGAAAGCTTAAATGTGGACTTTTAATAGTACTGTTAAATTTAACAGACATTTTGTGCAGCTTTGCGCTGAAATTGTTTTATGGTCTATATACACGGCTGGCTTCATAGCCCGCTGCTTTTACTTCATGCTAAGCTATGTAAACCTTCTGCTGGGAACACAACTACTTTTGTATCCAGGAAGCAGGGCTTTGAAGCATAATGTGTATAAGTGAGTGGGACTTCAACACACGATACTTAAATGCCATTCTTCACCCCATATGGACAATGTATTTCTTGTCGGTGCAATGAGGTTTGCAGAGAAAACAAGCAGAAAATGTCTTTCGATATTAGTCAGCTAGTAAAAGCCTGAGCTTTGGAGCACGGCATTAGGTAATCAGCTGCGCGAAGCGAAAGCATTTGGGCGCCTTTCTTATGCCTTCAGAGTACATCATAAATTTTTTCCCCAATGCATTCAAACACCTATTTTTTCACATGCCACTCGCATGGCTCACTCTTTCGACTTGGTGTCCTATCACTGAACACTCTTTTTCCCATGTATAGATGATGCTACCAACTCATAAACTACACTAGATCAACAAATGGTTTAGGAGTGTAATTGAGGATGCAGGAATCTTCCCTTTAATTCTTTGCTTTGCCAAACAACTCCTTGGTAACCGGAGCAACCTGAGCTTCAGTGCTAATCTTCACTTTGAGGCTGTACTTCTGAGTTGTAAACTCGACTAGATGATCTCCAGAGGTGCCTTTCAACTTAAATTGTTCTATAGTTTTATGGTTAGCTGGTGCTGGTATTGGTATATGATGATTCCCTGATGCCATGAACATTACTAAGAAGAAGTCATAGAGTGGCTGAGAGAAGTTTGTGCTTCACGATGATGGAAGCCATAGAAATAGATGTCCAAATTTCTTAACACTTTCCTTCCTGATTTTCACTATGCATGTAACTGAAACTTCAAACATCACATGGCTTTTACTCAGTGAAGGAGCAAAACCCGAGTAACTCATAAGCAGTATATACAGAAAGTAAATAGCACCCTCTGAGCATCTGGACTTTTTAAGACGGTCTCAAAATATGACCAGTGCTCAAGAGCACTGATCCACTCTGAAAATGAGTGACTGACAAAAAAATACATTCCCCAAAACTTTCCCATCCTCATTTGCAAGGAACTTTGGACTTTGATAAAAGATGCTGGAGCACTTGAGGCCATGGTGTAGGGGTTGGGGAGCTATTGGGATGAGGGCTGGACTTGATGATCCAGGAGGTCCTTTCCAGCCATCACGATTCTGTGATACCACACAGCTGAGTTCTGGTCCCATAAATGTTCCTCTTTGCTGCTTGTATTTGCTGGGACAGAACTGGTGAGCACATTAGGAACACAAAAAACATCGCAGAGAATCTCTACAATCTTCAGCGCAGGGCCAGTAATGACTGTGTCATCAAAAGAGCACTTTCTCATGGTAATGATCCACTGGAGATCTATTACCCATTGCATAGCACATAATCTCTTTGAAAGGCAACAGCCTCCATCTTTAGTGAAAACTGGGGATTGGTAGATGCTTCCACAGCTCCAGGCATGAACGTGTAAAAGTTGAGTTAGGGAGTCATAAGTCCCCTAAATTGGAATTGCTTACTCAAAGGTTATACACACATACAGACAGAACAAATCCTGATACAACAAGATGAAGTGTACAGTGGGGTGGTAAAATCCTTATGTTTCATGCCAGTCATCCACTTGTGAATCTTGATGTGGTGCTCTACTCCCACTGATGGGACTACCCACACTATTTCTAAAATACTTGTTATTAAATCACTTTTAATACTCTCAGCATCATGACAGTATCTGAGAAATCTTTCTCCACTTCCATCAAGTGTCAAGACAAACACTTATCTCTGGTAAGCCTGGGCCAGTCATTTTAGAAATTTTATCTTCCTTTCCTATATGTAAAGATGCTAGAATATACATATTTGTGAGGTGAATATATACTTTTCCTGAGTATATGTTGTCCGAACCCTAACAGGATATCCCGAAGGATTTACATCTTCTGTCACCTTTTGGGGAAAAAAAAAAAAAAAACAGAAAAAAAACTTTTCCTCAAAGCAATTTCTTAACTGATTTTTTGAAGGATATGGGGACTGCTACCATGTTTGGACTCCTCCACATGCAAGGGAAACTCTGGCAAAGAATTCTTATGGGCACAAGTATCTCATCACAGGGTTACAGACTCACATGCAGTGCAGTAAGCACTTTACCTTTACATTCAGCTCCTTTAATGACAGCCAGCAGCACCGTGCTGACAGATCAGCAGAAAAGCAGAAGGACTGGTCTCTTTAAGAGATAAGAGGGACTATTTCTGCACCATCAGCTTGCAGAAGCCTGTTTCATACCTGCTTCCCATCCGTTCCACTGAAATCATGTAAGCATTCCTACCTACCCACCCATACTTTACTCTTTCCCTTATAGCCATAGGATCACTAACATACTACCAATACCCATACAGGAGAGGAGTTTGAAAGACATTTCTTCATTTCCTGGTATAAAACATGTCAAAAACCAGTAATGTAAAGCTGTAGTTTACAGAGAACATTTCATCTAAGAAGTTCAGAGAGCACTAAAATTACAGACTCTTAACTCAGGACTTTTTAGTTCATGAGTTTCCAGAAATTCCAGAAGCAAATGTGGGACAAAAAGTCTATATATCCTACATATAAACATCCAAGAAGGGCCTTTCAAAAAAACCCACTTTGTCAGAAAGTAAGCATCTAGCACGTGTTTTGACCAAGCCAAAGCAGCCAACCCTAGCTCTTAGGAAACACAACAATGTTGAAGTAGTCAACACCCTTCTTCCCAGGTCTCCTTAGCATGGTGTTCACCCTTTGCTCCACCTGGCCCATCGTGCCAGCATGCATGTCTTCTATATCTTACTGAATGTGTACATTCAAGCCACAAATTGCTTTTCACTGAGTACCATGACTCGTATGTCTAGAAACATCTGCCTACAAGAACTAACCAGTTCCCCCGTGATTCCTATCTTAGGCACCTATCTTCCACCTGGATGTCCACCCGCTTCCATCTACAGCACAGAATGTACCATTCAGTGTTTGAAAGTTGATATCTTTCCGAAATCCATTACAGCCAGTTTGGCAAGGAGAATCGAAGCTAAATTTCACAGGCTGACCATGAGCTTTCAAGGGTTTCAAAGGTTCAGCTCCCTTCTCATAGAAGAAACATTCTCTTTCTCACTCTCAAGAATGCTGGAGAAAGCCAGGGGTATCGGACATATTTTGGCTTGCTGTAAGTAATACTTCATGGTCTGATGATAAACATAATAGGCCGTAAGCAGGATATTGTGCCGAAATTGTGAGCAAGGCATTAATTGTTGGGAGCTGGAATTGAAATCAGATGGCCCACTTCAGCATGACATAACCCAACGGGTTGTTCTTCACACCTGAGTGGCAAATAAATCAGTGTGGACCTGAGAGCATATGACATTGTGGTCCTTGTTACAGCACCAGTGCAAATGGACAGGAAAAAAAACACACGCATGTGGGCACATGCACACATAAACACACGAAGTTATTCAGGCTCCGTGTTGCTGCAGCAAATACATGGAATTACTCAGGCTCGGTGTTGCTGCAGCTGCTAAGCTTTTACATTACAGGCTGTTTTAAAAGCTCTTTAAACAGAAACATTCCGTCTCAGCTTTAATTTGACCAAGTAATTGCACTTTCCTGACATGTCAGCTCACTTCTCCATTCTTGGGATGTCTCTCTGAGCTAAGGAGAGCATTTCCAAGCCCCGTTGTACAACTCAGGAGCTTTATGAAGACAGCCAGAACAACAGCACCCTGTCAAATGTCAGAGCTTTTATGCAAGTCCTTCACTCGGACAACTGAGGAAATTGGGACTGGCTGGAGCCAACTGGTCAGTGCAAAGCTTGGGGACAAAGGAAGCAGAAGTTGAAGGTCTGAAAGGGAGCAGGGGGAGAGAGAATTGTTGCTGAAAATTATTTTTGGTAGAAACTGAGTTGCTACAACAGACTTCCAGTGTTAGCACAGGCATCATTAAGTGGAACACACTTCTGAAAGCAGAGAAACTTGGGCCGTTACAATGGTTGTATTAGTTCAAATAGCATGTGGGAGGAGGTATCATTTGATTGAC
Organism: Rhinopomastus cyanomelas; assembly: GCA_013400115.1. Lineage (NCBI taxonomy): Eukaryota > Metazoa > Chordata > Aves > Bucerotiformes > Rhinopomastidae > Rhinopomastus > Rhinopomastus cyanomelas. The sequence goes on along the minus strand of VXBP01001398.1, from coordinate 55,714 downwards.
ATTAATTGCTTCTATTAGAGCTGTGTGTACCATACTTCAGCCGGGACCAATAGAGACATACAATCCATGGATTAAGCAGAGGACAGTGGCTCTTTTGTAGCTCCTGGAGAGAATTTGGAGCTGAATGACAGTCCTTTACACATGGAGCCAGATTGCAATGAAATCCCAACAGGGCTTAACATCACAGGTGGAAATACTCTCCTGAAAGGTCTTGCCACCTGCCCTAATTGCCAAGTTTAAATGTTTCAAGGCTTCTGCATCTGTACACAACCTCTCTCGTAGATGTAGTCATAGAGATGGTCCATCTGAGCCTCTCTGGACTACTAGTCACCTTAGTAAATGTCTCCAAGCCAAATATTCATGAAGAAAGCAACTGGTTAGCTTCCCATCCAGCACTCATGGCTCCCCAGCTTCATTAACCATACATCCACTAACCGCAGATGGCCAGAGGAGCAGCACTTCTCACAGCTGCAGCATGAGTCCAAATCCACATCTCAGAAGACACTTGGAGTACTACACTACCACAGAAAAAAATACATCAATTCCTGCCTTTTCTTCCCCCCCCCCAATAATATCGCTCAGAAATATCCCAAAGGAAGAAACATCCTCCCTGCCCACATTCCACAACCCAGATGAGATGATCTAACAGTGGGAGAAAATCAACAATGTGACTTTAGACAAGCAGCTTAGACTAGATGTCTAATTTTTAGATAGCTAAAATTAGATGAGATAAATCAGTCTCTCATCATTTTCCACTGAAACAATAGAGGTATTAGCACTTCCCTGTGAGCACATCCTGATGAAAACATTGTGAAATGCTCAGATGCATTGTCATAGTGAGACATCAAAGGATCTCCAGAGATGCTCTTCAAGAAACAGATCTGCAATTGCAGGAGCTGAAGAAAGACTTTGACAAAGACACCAAATAGCTCACCCCATGGAGGGTGAATAGCTGATTTCTTTTTGTTCTAACTCTCTATCAGTAATGGAAAATATAGCTTTAGGTTGCCTTGAGAAGACTTTTATTTTCCCTTATAGTTCTCTTCGTTTCAGTCAAGTAAAAGTTTTTGGTTTGGGATTCTTGACTCATGCGTCTCACTTCACTTCTCAGAGATTTTCCATCCCCTAAACAAAACCCTTTTAAAGATAAGTGGGTATATACAACTTTTCAACAAATTTCAAAATTAATTTTATGTTGAAATAAGAAATCTAAACGTTTCTTTCTGAAAAGCCTAAAACGGCACCTTTTCCCAGGAGTGGAGTATGAGAGGGGAGGGCAGGGATGTCACCAGGCAGCACAGATTTCCAAACACTCTCAAACAATTCAAAACACCTTTTCCCAGGAAACAATCTATTTGCCCCCCTACATCTGACCTTTCTTGGGGAGGGGGGATGAGGGGGCAGGGGGACCCCAGGCCTGATCCTGCTTCTTTGTGTGGGGAGAGCCCTGTGTTGGATGTACCATCGGTCCATCAAAGAGATAGTTCTGGTCCGTAACACTTAGAGACAATCATAAAAAGGGAAGAGTAATTCTTGCAATTACACTGAAGGAACTTTTTACTGAATATTAAACAGTTTTAAACATCAAAGTATTGACCAAAGTGGAAAAACAGTATCTTTACCACCAGCCCTTTCCCCTTGCTACAAGAAGATACAGGGAGGAAGGGAGAACATGGGTTTTATCAGGGATGTCAGAAACAATTTACAGGAGCTCAGTGACCTGCACTTTGAACTGGGCTCCCCACCTACAGTCTGTAGCATCCTATAAAAAGATAGGCTCTTATCTCCTTTGCTGCAGCCAGCCATCCCAACAGGAAGGGCAGGCTGTCTGCAGTGCCTGAGGAAACACTTGGCGACTAAAGGCAGACAAAGGTCCTCCTTTTTATTTCTTATGTTATGTACACTGTCTGCTGCACAGGACTCCTTTACGGTACCTCAGGAACAGCAGTCTTGGCCTTTTGAAAGTCAGCTCTGGCTGTAAAAGCTATCCAGAGGAAAATCTGAAAAGGATTGTCAGCACTGATGCCATGATCTGTTTTGGTCTTTACAGCTGAAAGCTGAAAGACGACAGAGGCAGTCTCCACAGCTGTACTCACTGGAGGTCTTGAACCTCAGACAGTATCCAACCCACCTGAAAGCCTTTGACCATGAGGGCTGCTTACAGAAAGCAAACCGCTTGAAGGGATGCAGCAGGGTAGTAAGAGCCTCTGAACCACAGAGGGATCCCAGAACACTCAAATTCCCTCCCAGGCACTCCATGTGACTGGAGGATGGCCAGAGAAATTGTGCCTCTGCCTGCTGCTGAGCCAGCCCTGCAGCCCCTTCTCAGCTCTCTGAGCTACTCAACATGTCCCGTGGTTCAGGGCCACGTAAAAAACATGGGGTTCTTACAGAAACGCTGGCCACTCGTATATCTACCCTGATCTAAGCCATGTGCAAAACTGCAATGAGTAACAGGGCCATCAGTTCCACTGGCAGTACATTGCCACTGCTGCTAGATTGTCACACATCATTGCGAGATCAGACTTCTGTACATTATTACTAAGTATTTACAGCAGGAGATAAAAATGTCAGTAACACAGAGAGGCTACTGCTTAGACAAGGATAGGAACTGTAAAAAGATCTTAGCACTGAGAGAAGTCTACTCTGTATAAGTAACAGTTTCATATGAGAAAATACTGACACAAGATGTCTCAGAAGGTGCAGATGCTGGCAAACTCTCTAGCAAGGAAAATTATCAAAATCTTCTATTTCAGCAAAGCCAAAGCATTTTATTTTAACTCTCTTACTGACAAGAAGAAGGTAGGACACTACAAGAAGCACATTAGTCTTAAACAATTTGGCATCATGGAAACAGACCCGACAGGTTCACTTCTCAATTTCCTCAACACATACTTCCATTTTTTGGTTTCACTCAAAATGTCGACATTTCAGACAGTTTTCACTCTGAGTAGTGAGGAGAAGTCCAGCAACAGTGCTTCTACTGGAAGAGCATTCAGATCCCTTCCCAAGCTTCATCTGCAATGAGAGAGACTGGAGGCCAAGTGCAGAACGAAGCAGTTTTCCCATGCAAGCCTAGCCTTTCCTCCCCGATGAGCCTCTGCCTCTCTTTGTGGAATGATGGCAACCTCCAGATGAAGAAACATGTCAGATGAGCTCAGCAACCAGCCCGCACCCCTTCAGTAGGAGCTGAAGCACTAGCCATGGTCTGGATGTCCAACTGCAAGAGTGCTCACACCAGCACCTCTGTGCCTGTAGTAAATGTGTGTTTGGCTGAAGAAGGAAATCATTCAGTGTGTTCCATGTGGGTTTTGCCATTTAGTTCCCCACTCCCACTGTAAAAGCTATGCTAAAAGAATATAAATAACCAAACTCAAAACAGCTTCTTTAGAAATCATCCAGAGTATTTCTGAGTCATAAATGTTCTGTCACTGCGGAGTTAATTTCTAGTACTCGGGAAAATCAGACAAATGGTGATGAATGCTGAAACCAAAGGTTCATTCTTGACAACGGGAGACAGCACAAGCTCTCTGAGTCGGCATCAGAGGCATTCCAACAGCCATCCATATTCTAGCACTGCCAGCTTTCCAAATGCCACAACTGCACTGCACCCCACAATTACTTGCAATAAACTAATGCAACTGCTCTGCGCAGTCGCTGCCCAGCCCGCTTGAAAGGGCAGATGTCAAAAGGCCAGATACCAATACAGGAGTACTAGAGAGTCTCATGAACTAATTTGGTAAGAACAAACATAGGCAGGATAGCTCTGATTTGCAACAGCACTCAAGTTTGGGGTTCCCTTTGAACCTGGCACATGCTTAAACACTACTCTGAAGGCAGGCAATCATCTCACACAACCTGAACAGCTCACAAGATCTCTGACCTGCAGCAAAGACGGATTGTCATTTATTTGCCCCAAATGAGAGAAATCTGTTGACCATGAGGAACTCCACACTGTCCTCCTCCCAAGGCCAGGAAGGTACCTCAGTGGGGTGATGGATGCTGCGTAAGACCTTGGGGGCACAGCAACCTCACTGCCTACCTGCTGGGTGGACTGTTCAGTTTGCACCATTTTTGGGGTTTTAAATCATCAAACTGACTCTCTAATGAAAAAAAAAAAGAAAGGAATACAACTGGTGACATTTCAAAACAAGTCTTTAGACTAAAAGCTTTCTCTTAGCATTTCTCCTTGGTGATGTCTCACTGAGTATTCATCATGTCATTTCTTTCCTGTCGGCTAACTTCCACTGTGTACTTAGGCCATGCAAAGCATCTTCTTATGTTAAACAGAAACTCAGGGCTCTGCATTTTCCCAGAGACTGCGTTCCCTGCCTCACGTCAGCCTGTAGCCAGCGGAGCTCGCTGAAAACTCCCTGCACAGCAAACGCTCATTAACAGCGCGTAGAGCTGATAAAATCCGACCTTCCCTCCCACAACACCTGGCTGCTGCCCGGTAGCTGCAGGGGAACATCAGGCGCTTTGCTTAGAGATTCATCCCAGCACTGATCTACCTCCCCTTAGGGGACAGAGATGCTAATTATTGAGCAAATAACCAGACTCTGCTCTTTTGTGTTCCTGTGTGCTGCAGTACAATACAAAAAACCCCATACTGGGTCTGATCCAAAACCAATCTGATTTCACGGGCTGGGATTCAGGCCTGCCACAAACTCCACACACACCTCCAAGAAGAGAACTGCACGAAGGGCACGTAAGCTTGGGCAGAGCCTCTCTGCTCAGCTTCAGACAGGCAGGAACCTAGATAGAAACCCTCCCTGTGCAGATTTCAAGTCTTACGTGTCTTCTCTCCTGGGGCTAAGCCAGTGTCACAGTTTGACCCACAACAGAAGCCCATTCTGGTGCATGGTGGGACAAGAAAGGACAAGGGCTCCTCTTGGCAAATGTGACTTTTAGCCAACTTTATCTGTGTGACAACCACCCAGAGGAGGATCCTCCATCCCGCCTCCTAATCCCAGCTTCTGGTGGGAAAGAGGCTAAGAAACCAGAGCTGTGCCAGAGCCAGGGATTGTGCAAGGAAGGTCAAAGTAGGAGAGTGCTGGAAAGTGCTGTGCTTCATGAGTGGATCATGTCCAGCTTTAGACAGAGAAGCTGGCTGAGATCGCAGCCTCAGGGCCACCACAGAAGGATGGAGCCTACCCTGTAGTCCCTCAGGAGGATTCACTTGTACCATGGCTGTCCTTGCTGCAGGGCAGAAGTGGGACCTTGGGCCCATAAACCCTCTTCAGCTTTCAGACTGGCCTACAAAAGAAACTCCAGGGAGGTCAGAGGACCCCAAGAAATTTTGGGGGAAATTCTGCTGGGACCCCACACATTCCGTCTTTCCCCTAGATTAATTCAATCTGCCTCAGCTTCCAGCCAAATCAAGATACGGGCTCATCTTGCTAAATATAGCTCTCAAGTAATTTCCTGCATATTGGGACCGAGTCACTTGGCAACTGCGAGATAATGTGTAACGAAAACATGGGGCAGCGGTGGACGCCTGTGGCTGCCCATAAACCATTAGCGGCAAGGTCAGCAGCCTCCGACCCTGATTGTGTAACCCCGAGCATTACCATTCCTCGGTTTATTTTCTCTTCCTCTCAGGAGGACGGTAGAAATTTTAGGAACAGGGAAAGGGCATGCAGCACGATCTGCTGCCGTTTCCCAGCAATCTTCTTAATCCTACTCCTTTCCCTAAGGCTGGTCTTTTCTCAAGCCCATTCTCAAAAAAGAGACAGAGGTGTGCCTTGAACTTAGAACGCATCACCTTAAGGAATCATCTTAAAGTCTTAGCAAAACGTCTTTACATCGCTTGCCATTCCCCGTTAACTTATTCCATATGCTTAAGTACTCTTTGAGCACACTACGTCTGCCTTATTCCCACTTAGCTTCCCAGGGTTTGCAGACTACCCTCTGATTTCTGAACCTCTTGCCAACATGATTCATGTGTCCTTCAGGATTTTCTAAGTCCTCTGAAGTACGTAAAGATAAAACCAAAAGGAAAATCAGAATCAATATCCATCGAGTTTACTATACTGTCTTCCAAGGTGACTGAAAGGGAAAGGCTATACAAGAAAAAGTCACGTAGTAAATGGTCGCTTTCCATGGCACATCCTCCTACTGCTTGGAAATCATCACCTTAAGGACTGCCTGAACTGGAGGTCGCATCAGGACCAGGAGCTACTTGGACTTACCAAGCAGCATATCTCCTCCTCTCAACACATCTGTACTCTTGGCTTCCACAATATCCTGTAGCAATATGCTATTTAATTATGTGATATGTGCCACAGTTCTGCAGTCCCTTCTCACTAGGTGAGATTAACATCCTTTAAGCATTCCTTACGGAGATCGTCTATCACCTCATTATCCCAGACAACCGCTTCCAAAAGCAATAATGTTTGTCTGTGGTCCAGCAGCCCCCAGTCAGAACAATGTTCCTTATGAGGGCAGAACGAGAGCCAGACGCCTTAAAAGCATCACCCAGGGATACTGCTTCACATCAGTAGTCAGCCTAGTCCCGTTCTGTGCCTGACTCCTGGTCATGCCAGCACTTCCAGAGAAAAACTGCGAGCAGTAAACAGTTTGAGTGCTCTTCTGAGAGGAACAGAGTATTAATCCTGATGAGCCAGAGGTGAATTTATGCAGTGAATCAGAATTCTTGACAAAACTGGATGTTCTTGATATCTGTGGAAGTATTACAGGTTTGGGGGTTTAGGGTTTATTTTTAATTCCTCCTAAGTTCCTGATTTCAAAGACACCTTGAAGCAACGAGCTCTCCTTTTTAATCACATACCTGTGCAGAAGTACTCTCTCATTAGCATTGCTTTCATCACCTTTCTATTTTAATCAAACATTCCCTTCTCCTGGCATTATGAGGCAGAGCACATACAAGTTTCTGATCTCCAAACTTTGTACTTTTTTCTGCTTACTCATTCCAGCTCTTAAAATTTACCGTAGGAGGTCAGCAGCCATTTCTGATCTGCAGCTTTGCCCTGGGCTGTTTCAACAATAATTTCCAGATTCACTTCCTGATGACTGTTGCTTTTAGCCCACATTTCCTACACTGGCTCCCAGCTAGCCTTAGCCCTGCCTCCATTACACCGCATGTTTGCCACTTGCAGCTTCATTTACCACAGTGATCTGGGACACTTGAAACACAGTCACGTTTACTATTTGCTCTGTCTCCATCCGAAGATGCAGACCTGTTCCATGCACAGACAGCACAGCTAGTTGTACGAATATGTTGGACCAACAGAATTGTATTGAATTATATCAAACTGAATCTTGCTTCTTCATTAAGGACACTAATTTACCACATTAAGAGCTGTTATGTCCAAACAGTGATGGATGAGCTTCACGAAGCATTAGAAGGTGGTTTGGAGGAAACATTCACATCCCGATCCTGCTGTGTCAGGGGGATTGGACTAGATGATCTTTCAAGGTCCCTTCCAATCCCTCATGATTCTATGATTCAGCTGCTGATTTCAGCCTAAGCAGTTCTGCTGGGATTAGAGTCATATCTAACCATACGAAGCCACCACACTTCGCATGGTTTCCAGCTGGAGAAGTAACTCATTCCAGGACAACTGCAGGTCAAGCTCATTCCAGCATTTATGTGTCCAAATGGACACAGGTTTGCTGAGAGTTTCATGGGACCCTGAGGAACCTTGCCTGAGATTCATATTTGCAAGATATTTCCCCAATGGAACGCACCTAAAATAGCCTTATTAACCAGTGAAATGAAAAGTAAATGTCTTTTCATTTCCTGACAAAGTAGATTTTTCTTTTCCTGCAGTTGTTCTGGCTATTCTCGTCTCGTTTTAGACTGGGAAGCCCTCTTTGAGCAGCATAAGCATCTTTCCAGTAGAACTAAGTCAAGGCTACATCCCTCCCACCAAGTATCAAAATAAAGTGCAGGGAAACTGGTGTTTGTGCTTTTCAAAGCCCACATTTTTCTCATTAACTTCACAGCAGTTGAGTAACAAACTCCCTAAGTAGCTTTAAAAGAAATGACATCCCACTTATCTTAGCTATCTAGAAACCTTGCAATCATTAAATTGCACCTAGCACAAACACAGATGAGCCAAGGAGGAGCAAGGCAATGTATCTTCACTGAAATATTTCACTGAAAAAGGGCAGTTCTCACAAAACGCTTATACACTGTGGAAAAGTTACTGTGACAATTTAAATAAGTAATGAAAAACCAATTTTCTATAAAACGGAGTCTGGTTTTTATCTTTAGAAATACAATTATTCAAAAAAGAAAATAAAGTAGAGAAGTGGGAAGATAAACTGAAAACTGAAAAAATTCCTCACTTTAAATAACATTATAGAGTAATTAAAAATTATGCAATATCTTCAGGGTTCTTTTGCCATCCACACTTCCACCAAAGATGGAATCAACTTTTACCATTTTCAAGACTAAGTGAAGCTGTCTCTTGCTTCCCCCACTTCTCCACACATACATGAGACCCTTTCCATATGCAGTTTTCCAGTGCTAAGGCTTTCCCCATAATATGGGATGGCCTTCAACAGATGATGACACTACGTTCGCTAAATATGAGCCCCCATCCTGCCTTGTATGACAAACAGTGTAGCCAGCAGGAGGGAAATTATTGTCTCCCTCTACTCAGCACTGGTGAGGCCACACCTCAAGCACTGGGTTCAGTTTTGGGCGTCTCAACATGAAAGACATTCAGGTTGCTGGAGCAGGTCCAAAAGAAAAGCAACAAGGTTGCTGAAGGGTCTAGAGAACGAACCTTATGAGGAGTTGCTGAAGGAGTCAGAGCTGTTTACTCTGAAGAGGAGGAAGCCGAAGGGAGATCTTACTGGTATATACAACTACCCGAAATGAGGTTGTATAAAGGTGGGGGTTGGTCTCTTCCTCCAAGTAACGAGTGATGGGACACTAGAATAAATGGCTTCAAGTTGTGCCAGGGGAAGTTTAGGTTAGTCATTAGGAAAACTTCTTCATTGGAAAGGTCATCAGGCCTTGGAACAGGCTGCTCAGGGAGGAGGTTGAATCAACATCCCTAGATGTGTTTAAAAGTTGTTTAGATACGGATCTTAGGGACAGGGTTTAGTGGTGGGTTTTGGACAGTTGAGTTAATGATTGGACTCAATGATCTTAAAGGTCTTTTCTAGACTGGATGGTTCTACGATTCTGTAATTCTATGATTAAGAGATTTTTAATAGGTAACACATATCTCTGAAAACCTCTAACTTAACCAGGCCATTTCCCCTATGAGAGGATGAGTTCTGCACTGTGTCTGTCTGATCTTGGGGAATTACACTGCTGCAACAAACTGCTGTCATTTTATTGCACGTAACTACAATGTGAGAGTTACCACTGTGTAAAAACAAGTCCCATTATGCCACAGCAAAAAATACTGTCACACTGCTTTTAGGAGGAGAAAATAGAAAGGGCCTGAGAAGACTGAGTTTGCAACCCCACCCTCAAAAACTTGGAAAGAATTCAGATACTACAAAGATGGGGCCAGACAGATTTTACTTGAATATTTCAATAAACAAAATTCCCAGGCCAAATCCCTGGTCTTAAACAAATGAAAGAGAATAAAACTTCCCCTTCAGTGTTTTGGTGGAACATTGTTTTTCAATGAACACTGTGTTTCAGTGAATGGCAAAATTGCTTCAGTAAAGTTGGAGGGTTTCCTCTCCAGACACACAGCCCAAACCAGACCTTGACTTGGCCTGAAACAGCTTCTTACACTCTTCTTGTTGGGAGGGACTGAAAAGTTTCATGGTACTAAGGCAGGAACAAAAGGTCTGAGGATCTTGAGGATGTGATGACCAACCACTTTAAGCAAAAAGGACTCTGGCAAGCTTTTGCTGAACAGTTCTGGATGTTAGAAAACTTCCCATGTGAACTCACCAGAGATTACTCATTAGGCTTCCCTGCTGAATTGCCTTTTGTTGCAACGTGACATTACCGGGCACTGTTTTTCACCTCCAGCAGCACTGTCAATCGCTCCTTCTACAGCACTTGGTAGGATTGCTCTTCAGGAACTTCTACGACTGTTACAGAGCATTTATTTAGCAGTTTGAGGAAGGAGGTTGCAAGACACAACAGCAAAGGGGGAAAGAAGAGCAAGACAAAGCAACAGCTGCAAATGAAATGGTGACAAAATCAGGGTGGCAAGGCAGGTGAATGTGTTTCTCACAAATATTGTCCCAAAATACACTACAGAAGTGGGGGTTGCTCCTCCAGGATTCTTTTGGGATGCCTAAAATAAATGCCCCGCTTATGGAACTGTTGGTCCAGCTCCCCCAATGTAGAGATTACATGACAGCCCATCGATCTAGCCTGAATGACTGGCAGAGACCCATCAGAGGCAGCAGAAGTCAATTAAGTCTCTGCTTACACACAGCTTTTCCGAGCCAAGCTAAATTTTTATAACCCCAAACGTTCTGTTTCAAATTCTAAACTCACACTTTCACATCCCTTCCAGTAGAAAATATGTGAATTAAACACATGTGTAACAGACACACACACACACACACACAGTCACTCAGAGCACCTTAGGAGACCCGGACAGTTACCGGAGGGGGTGGGTGTGTAGAGTGGTTTTTTAGAGGTGGGGGAGGCACCCTTTGTTTTTTTACAATGAGGAAGTAGAAGGACTTAATGTGATGGGCTGTGGTGCAAACCTGAGAAAGGAAGGAGTCACTGCCCTTTAAAAAAAGCCACAGGTTACATCAATGCAAGGAGTCTTCTGATGTCCAAGAGCTAAGCAGGGTTGTAACCATCCGACCGTTGTTCTCTGGGGCCCCATTCAGAGCAACTGCCTTGGTTCACGTTTCACCTTTTCTAAGCATCACTTAGCATTTGTTCCTATTAACTACTTGTGGTTGGCCCCAGCACAGAAATGTGGGGTTCCACCTGGTAACAGCTACAATCAGAAAAGTTAGGGCTTCAGGCTCTTTTTCCATAAGCAGGCAAATGTTCAAACACTTATCCAAAACTACAGGTACAATCTGGCAGCACAGCTCACAGGAAACATCCCTCATGTGGGAGTTTCAGCACTTGCTGTTTCTAGAGGTGCCAGAAATACTGGGGGCGGAGGGAGTGATTTTCTAACAGCACTCGGAATATTTCTCACATCATTATGAATGTAGCTTGCAGAGTAATTCATAATGAATCATTTTATTTTAATTAATTTCCCTGTTTATTCTTTGGGTGACTAACACACCCCTTCAACTGCCTTATGTCTACTTAAAATTTCTTCCTTATTAATTAGCACCAGGAATTATGGTGGGGAGAAGCTTGATTAGAGGCTGTTTTGCACTTAGTTTTGTCTTTGAAAGTTGAGATTTTTCCCATCTTGTGAGCCACACGCTGCAATTCCACACCATGATGAGATGATTGCCACATTTTGGCTTGAATTTCAACACCAGCAGGTGTCACTTCAAATCTGGAAGTGGTCATCCTCAAGCATCTTGCAAGGTCACACACAAACTTTGCTATTTTAACAAAGAGACCCAGAAGTGGTTTGCACACTCAGAGGAGTTAATCAGCTATGTCAACAGGACACACACTTTTTACGGCCTCACAGAAGCAACACATAAAAGAAAAAAGATGTCTTTGTCGATGTAGTTTATTTTGCTCTCTGTGTGTGTGTATGTGTGTATGTGTATGATGAAGGAACTGGTTCCACAACAAGAAAAAGGAACGTGAAGACATCCACAGCTAACTCTTCCTTCATGAGAGGGTTGGAGCACTTCTCCTGTGAGGACAGTCCGAGGGATTTGAGGCTGTTCAGACTGGAGAAGAGGAGAACCTTATAGCAGCCTTCCAGTATCTGAAGGGGGCCACAGGAAAGCTGGAGAAGGACATTTATGAGGGCATCCAGTGACCCAGTGACAGGACAGGGAAGAGTGGTTTCAAGCTACAAGAGAGAAGATTTAGCTTGGCTCTTAGGAAGAAACTCCTCATTATGAGGGTGGAGAGGCACTGGAACAGATTGCCCAGAAAAGTTGTGGCTGCCCCCTCTCTGGAAGTGTTTAAGGCCACGTTGGATGAGGCTCTGGGTAACCTGGTCTAGTGAGAGGGGTCTTTGCATGTGGCAGGAGGGTTGGAACTAGATGATGTCTGAGGTCCTTTCCAATTTAAACCATTCTGTGATTCTATGAAACTTGGAGCTGACAGACAGATTTCAGTAAGTTGTAATACCTGCCCCATATCTGTGTAACATAAGGATAAATCTTTTATGGGTGAAGGGTTCAGGGCCTCTAGTTACAAGCCGTTTTCCTTAAAAAAAAATAATCTGCCCTGTTCATCTGTTGTCATCGGAGCACTTGGCTCTGCTTTCTGCTTTATGAGAACAGACTCAGCCCTGTCACAGCCCTCTGAATGTTTCAGCAGGGTGGTGACAAGCCTTTGTGCTGTTTTCTCAGAAGAGGACCATGATACTTGAACCATATGTCATCACTTGAAGCCCACATGAGTTGTAGGACTTCCTTTCTGTGTTAAGTGGAAGATATATTCTTTAGCAAAGTCTTTTATCTGCCTGAATGCAACTCGGACTGCCTGAACTTCTTCTAAATGCCTTCCATCTGCTTTCAATTTGACTCTAGCAGGCTTGCAAGGTAGGTGTATTCTTCGGTTTTGTTTAATTATTTCCCCCACACAGAGATATCTTGCTGTGCCTGGTTTACACCGCCTGCTCTTCATTTTGGGGTACAAGCTGAGTTCCCACTTTTCTGCATTTCACAAAACTGACCACTCCCTACCCACCTCACTGCGTTCAGCAGATGCCGAGGTGCAGCACACGCTGGTCTGTACGAGACTTACTCCCAGAAGACAGCATTTCAGCAAGCTAAAAGGACAACTTGGAGGTGCCACAACGTGCAAGGAGGTAACTAGTTCAGAGTTTGCAAACACTGTAGGAGAGGACAGTGGGTTATTCTAACCTATGGAATTGATAGATAATACCACAACAGTGGTGCCAGTATTGTTTCCCAGGCAGTACCAGCTGCTTCAGAGGACAAAGTGAGGATTTCTGCAGAGCTCAGTTAACAGAGAGTATGATCTGAACAAAAACTGTCATTATCCAGGAGTTCAATGACTGTCTTCCTCCAAAGCCAGGTCACAACAGCAATGCCACAAAAGCTGATGAATGCTTTAGTCTGGCAGAAGAAGGAGATAAATAACTTTTTCCCCAAAACAGTTTAAATCAAAGAGTGATGGCTTGATCTCATCCTTCAAATCCTATCCCAGCATTGTGGATTTAAAGGTTTTCCATGAATTAAGGCACTATTTTTGTTCAAACTCTCTGCACATCTCCCATGTGCAACAAATCCATCCCTCTTTTCCATCTTGTTAGTCTTACCTACAATAGTTTGGTGTGCTGGAAATTCAGGTCAATTTCTTGTGTTTTCTACTTAGTAAAAGAGATCTGCCAGGTTACCACACATGGTAAATAAATGAAAACACACCGGAACCCTTGGATTTCTGCCCATATAATGGATGAGACTGTGACATCGTGAAGGGTGCACTGTGCAAAACTGATTCTTTAAACAAAAGAAAGATGAGAAAACTTGATGTGGAGAAAAAGGGTCTCATGGCCAAGAGATGCCCTATATAATAGAGATGTTCCTGTGAGATTGTGGTTCAACAGAGATGAATCACAGAATCACAGAACATCAGGGATTGGAAGAGACTTCAAAAGATCATCTAGTCCAATCCGCATGCCAGAGCAGGAAAATGGTTGTAATGGGTGAAGAATGAGTAGCTTCTGTTCCTAGGTACCTAAGGAGAGGAGCTAACCAAGAGAGAGGGTGCCCCAAATGACAGCTATAACCAAGCATTATAAGTAAACACGACAGACATCAGAATTGCAGCCTGACAAGTGGAACTTAAAAAAAACCCAGTAGTCTCTTAATCAAGATTTTTTTCTGCCTGCCATGAAATGTAAGCCAATCTGTTTAGTTAGAAAAACACGGCTTACTGCAGTCTAAGTACTTTTTACTTCTTTATGTACCACAAGATGTAAACTAATTTTGTTAGAGAAATATGGTTTCATTGTATTATGAGTACCAAGCCCTGCTTTTCTATACGCTGATATGTTTTCATGATGCATTTACCACTTTCTCTGCAAGCCTAATGGGTTTCACATCGCCTCAAAACCTCTTGGCCACTCCCTTCTGGAGACCACTTGGATTTCAGAGCGTATGTTGGGGGTGGCATGAAAAACCCTCAATGCTCTGCAGTGGAAAAACAATTTGTAACAACATTTCCTGAAGCAATAGGTTCCAACTCATTGAAACTCCATTTACCATATGCTCGAAAGACTCCAGGAACAACAGAAAGTCATGCATGGATGCCTCTGCGCAAACGCAACTCAAGTAAAAATAGATCCTTCTGACCACCACCCAGCTGCACTTGAGGAGGTCATTTTTAGTTTTGCTGAGTACCTTAAGCACTCCTCATGCTCACAATTTTATACCTAGGAAAGCTGCTCTCACCCCACAGAAAGACAATGGAAAATATTAGAACAAGCTCTCAGCTGATTTCCTCAGGGCTTGCAGGCGCATACACCAGCAGAGGAACAGCTCCTGAGTGCTCACAGCAGAAGGGTGAAGTCTGCAGTAGAGAAGATGCACGCTTATAAAAATGCAGATGTACTGCAGTAGCACCTGCCAAGCAGGTAAACACCACCACCCTCCAACCTCCCACATCCGTGCAAGTGTCTGGCTGGGCTGGTTGGGTTTGCCTTGCTGAAGCAATTTCACAAGTGCGTGAGTGCCATGAATATTTTCCATACACAGACCCATGCGTGTCTTTGGTTTCTGCAAGTCTGTCCACAGAAGAAGCAGAAAGTCGACTTCCAAAAGCTCTCATTTTGATGTTATTCATAAGATGGCAACTTAAGCAAGTTTCCTGAAACCAAAAGAGAGGGACGTGGCCAATGTTTGCACAGCCAGCTGACCACTAAGATTTACCAACACCTAGCATCTCTGGTCAGATAGTTCTGTTTTGCAAATATTGCCCTTATTGGTCACAATGTAGAGAGGTCAGACTTCTGTTTGGTTAGGATGAGTACTAGGGAACATTTAACCTTTTTTTTGTTTGGAAAGTGCATTAAAAACATGAAGGAATGAGCTCATGAAAGGATTTACTATTGGACTAACTCTGGTCTCTTGGAAAAATTACTGATAAAGCTGCCAGCAGTGTTTAATAAGTTGCGTGTGGTTTGTTGTTTTTTTGTAAACTGACACAAGGTACTTCAGGGGGATTTTTAAAAATATATTTCTTAGTTGAGTACTGAGAAGCAAAGGCAAAGGGAGCGAACTAACCACTGCCTAGGAAAGGGTTGTAGAGAAGATAGAATGGAGCTTTTTTTTTCAGACATACTTGGAAAAAATTACAAGCGATGTACACAAATACAACAATGGACAACCTACAACAAGACAGGTTGCAAATGGGTATCAGGAAACAGAACTGTTCACAGAGAGAGAGTGGTCCAGTACTGGAATAGGAGCCCAAAAAGGACCTGATCAGATCTTTCCTTGCAGATTTCCAGACCTCAGCTGGACTAGACTCCAAGCGACAGGACCCAACTTTGAAGTTAGCCCTGGTTTGAGCAACATAGTCTAGCCTTGAGCTCTGTGGTAACAGGTTGGACTTGATGATCTATGACGTCTCCTCCGACCTTGGTAACACTGTGATACTGTGATACTGCACCACTTTGGATTAGAAATCTCCAGAGTGCTCCTCCAACCCAAGCCACAGTCCAGGAGAAAACTAGTCATATTTTTTGTACTGTCATTGTAAATTCTCTTCATACCTTCCCTCTTCAACCGCTCTGGGTCCGTCTTGTCTTATTTCAGAGGAAAGGCAAAACAAAACAGTCAATTACACTTTAAATTACTATCTCTGAAGAGCATATCCAAGATTCTAATATTCCTGTGTGTGCATTTCAGCACATTCTACCAGTTGGAGTTTTCATTTACTCAGAAAACTGTTTCAGAATTTTAAATGTAAATATAGCCAAGCTTGGATGACTCACAGGATATGGACCCTCTGGTTTTAGACACCATGGTCAAACACGGGTCACATCACTAGTGCTCAAAAGTTTTTCCATCTGACGCCCATTCAAAGGATTCCAGGAAATAAGCTGCTGTGCATACACATTCATGGCACAATTTAGACCAATTAGCATCTGTGCCTGGAGTCTTGACAGTAAGGGTAGCTGAAATGTTTTTAATCAAAATATGTTTGATGAAAAGTGGGGGGGTTGTCAAAAAAATTAACACTTTGTGGGATTAAAATAGTTTGCATCAGAATTGCCCAATCCATCAAAAAAGGGACTGAAAGCAGAGTATTTATTGCAAAGGAAAAAAAAAGGGAGGGAAGGTATAGAATTGAAGCTTTTTAGTTATTTACCACACAATAAGTATACACAGAGCACATCCCCCATAGGTTTTTTACTTCTTTACTGAAAAATATGGGTTTTTTCCATGAGTATAACTACTTTTATTTCAGTTTTCTGCGAAAAAAAAAAATTGTGTCCTTGGCCGAGCCCTCCCAAACGGAAAGGCTGAGGAGAGATACGTGGGAAAAGAAAGGCCTCTTTTCAGAGGTGACCTTCCAGGTAAGAACTGAAGCTTCTTATGCCGTTGCCAATGAGTTGCTTGATCTATGAATAACGAATGAGAGAACACGAACGTCTAAGGCTGCCTGGAGAGTTAGCACCTCTGGACAGTTTGAATTCCTCATAAATATAAAGATTAAGGCAGTTTTTGAAAGAAAGTGCAGTAACATTTTTTGCTTGTATGTGCCCAAATGAATGGAGAAGTCAAAGAAGCTGTGGACTCAAACACAGAAATCTCTTGGTTCATCACAAGCAGCCCCTCGCATTCAGTGTATAACACCATTTATTCAGAAAGGTCCACCAAACTTGACTCCACATAACTCCACACACCACAAGCCACAAAGCACTTCCACGTAATCTATAACAACTTAAAATCTTTAATTTGAAAAAACCAAAGCCACAAAAAAATACAATGTGCTACAGGCAGAAAGAAGAAACCCAAAGTCCCTGCAATGACAGGTAATTTGTTAGGCAACAATATTCTCTGGTCAAAAAAAGTGGCCAGTACCCTAGACTCCTTACAGATCACACAAAAACATAAGGAAAAGAGTGGCCTCTGTCAGTCTAACTTTGGGAAGAATTCTTCGTGACCCCTGTGTGAAACACAAAGCACCTGAACATTTTTATAACACCAAAGGGAGCAATGGATGGGGTCACTTCTATTCTCTTATCCCTGAAGATTCAAGAGAAAGAAGGTGAAAAAAACCCAAGCTCAACAAACATTCAAGGTTAGAAGGATAATTAAAATTAATAAAGAGCAAGTAAATAAAATCCTCCCCTTTGCAGAGAGTTAGTAGAACCAAGACACGGTACACATTCCTACAGTCCAATCCACCAACGCAACTGTCAACTGATGCTAATGAAAGTGACACCTACATGCTCCAGCCTACCCTCCCATTCTAGTAGAGTTAAGGAGCGCTTGCCTTGGCACTCAGCTGCCTGGCACCCCCACCTAGATTTGCAGTTTCCTGGGTAGTGACTGCAATGAGAAATTAACACATAATCAGAGTAGTTTCTGAAAAAGAAAGAAGAAAGGTGTGGAAACCTAAAAGCCTAAGGTGTTTTACTTGTCTTCAAGTAGATTCTTGCTCCTCTGCTGGAAGTGGAGAAGAAAAAGTGGGTGTAATCTCCGTTGCTAAGGGCAAAGTCATGTACAGTCAAGGTGGATAAATGTTGAAAGGTTCGGTTTGGATAAGCACTCAGGACTGCGGATGTTATCTACATCTTAGCTTTTCTGGAACACTTCGATCAGCAGCTCAGAGCCAGGAATCATGCCACAGTGTGATCTTTGGGCTCCTACCAGAAAGTTCCCAGCACCAAAACTCACCATGTTGCCCAAGTCAGGGGCATCCAGAGATGAGACACTTTGAGAGCAACCCAAGGCTCCTGCATTCTCATCCCTGTGTGAAACAAGGAGAAGGTTGCTTGTGTGACAGGACATACACAGTTTGGAGCGTGAAGGGGGTTTTCATCAAACCCAAGAGAACAGATTCTGTTCAAGTTTGGGCAGGAGATTCAGAAACATTCAGATTTTTATCTAATTGATTTGCATGCCCCTGTTTATAAGGAGATTCCAGACATGGAACTACAGACTGTTTATTATTGCTTGCACAACTGTCATTTTCAGACAGCCTAAATTCCACACAAAGTTCCTGGGGGTGAAATTTGCCTCCATTAGCTGCCTAAAACTTAGGCGCCTAGTCCTAAACTCTTTGGCTAGGCTCCACTGACAGCCAGTGGAGAGAGGCTGGCACCTCCAGGGAGCGATTCATCCCACATATCTCAGACACCTATCTTCTGTGGAGATGAATCACCCATCAGAAGAGCCTCTCCCTCCTCACCAACTGTAGAATGAAGCTGGATTGCTTGCTCAGACTAACCCCACTGTCTATGGCCTCAGACAAAGGTCCTCATGTTCCCACCAAAGCACAAAAATGCCAGACTCAGTTTCCCACTACATCAAGGGAAGAAAGTAGTGAGAACAGCTTTACCATAAAGAGTTGCACCTAAGTAGGAGGGAGAGGCTTAAATCAACGTGTGGATTTAGGTCTAAGTGACATACCCCAAGCTTTCACAATAATTTAAAACACTACTTTTCCACTCATGTTTATGATTTTCCCCTGGCTAAGATTCCCTTTGAAGACTCTCTCAAGGATCCTTTACTGAAACCAGCTCTAAACTCCTGGATAACCAGACAAAAAAATAAAGAGAGAAACAGAAATTAGCACAAAGGAAAGACTCCAGCAGCA
This sequence comes from Rhinopomastus cyanomelas, assembly GCA_013400115.1. Lineage (NCBI taxonomy): Eukaryota > Metazoa > Chordata > Aves > Bucerotiformes > Rhinopomastidae > Rhinopomastus > Rhinopomastus cyanomelas. The sequence continues at coordinate 36,855 of VXBP01001398.1, read as the reverse complement.
CTCACAAGGCATCCTGCTGCACACTATTTTGCCAATAAAGCAAACAAAAGCTGTGAGGCCTTTTCCTAGCCGCAGGCTGCACAAGTGATCATTCACACTGACTTTTTGTCCACTACCCCTGAGTTCATGAGTCCCACCTAGTGTCCCCAGAGGAGAAAGCCACCCTGCGCTCCTGGCCAAGCCTCCTGCAGCGCTCCTCGCCATCACATCCCATGTAACTCAGCACAGTAGCCCATAAGAATTGCTGGGGTTATTCTTGTGTTCCTTGCTGAGAATGAAACATTTTTATTGACGTGGAAAGATTGCGCCATGTGCATAATTGCTGCACACAACGAGATGGAAACCACAAGCAATAAAATACTCCATGGGCGATGACTCGTGTTTACAGTAAATAGGAACGATGCTGCCAGATGTCAGCAGCACCAAATCATGCATTGCCTATCCCAGGTCTCCAAAAGAAGGAAATAAAACCCCACTATGGATATTTTTATTTCTGGCAAGGGGATGACTGCTGGGCTGATTGCATCTCTAAAGCTCCGCGTAAGTGGCAGAGACAGGAACTTCTTTTTGTTTCTAGAATTCTTGTACATTATAGTGGGAAAGTGACTTTAATAGTTTTTCAAATCCCAAAATATAGAAATACGATGTTCCTTTGTCCAGATCTGCTAGTGTGCTGAGCCTGCAGTGAAGCCCAGAGGAGCAACTGAAAGCAGAACATTTGTTCCATATGCCAGCCCTCCCCCAGGCCACAAAAAAAAGCTCTCAAAAACCTATAGTTTGAGACTCTGGTCTCAAATGTCACAACTATAGCCTGCCAGGAGAAGGAAGTAGAGGACACCCAAGGTATCACTCCTGTCCCTGGAAGCAGTCCCTTCAAACCAAGGCTGCTGTCTTTCCAAGCACTCTGTGGTAGCTCAAAAAAAGTGAAAGGCTTAGTCACTGGCTCATCAGTTACGCAAAAGGCTGGATATGGATTACAAAAACCTATGCATTTGTGCAGCTCCAGCCACTCACACAGGACCACTGGACTGATTTTAGGACTACATTCCTGAAAAGAGTCTAGCCATTCTGAAGTGCCTTCTTAGATTTGAAAGAAGTGCCAGGAAAAAAACAATAGGACGTCTCTAAAAAGCGTTTGAGTTGTCCACTACAGCTGAAAGAACCACTAGAACTGACCACTTCTGTCAGGTTTTGACTGCCTGGGAATCCAAAGTTTAATCTCCTGCTTTGGTCTACTATCCTTTGCATGCCTAGTATAAAGAATAAATCCCACACCCTATCTTTCAGGCTGCAAAATAGTTGTCTCCAGGTATGTCTAGATGGATTTTGCCAGCAGATGTGGTCTTGCACTTCCTTCGTGTTCCAAATTGTCTAGAAATGAGCCAACCCCAAAGTGAATGCTGGCTGTGAGCATAGCCGGACATACCACACCGAAACCATTAGGTGTTGTATCAAGCTCACAGTGGAGTTAACGTGCCCCACACAACATCTGCTCAGGGTGAGGGCAGGCAGAGGAGCAGAAAGACTAAGTGCCTTTGTCTGCATGTAAACAGATTCCAGTGACACCAAATGAAACTCTAAAACACACAATTCTCTCAGGACCAAAACTGTTTATCTTAAATGAACAGCATCCAATTAAAGCAGTTGGATTTGATCCTTAATGTATCAGAGATCGCTGCATTTCCTAGAATCATAGAATTATTAGGGATTGGAAGGGTTCCCGAAAGATCATCCAGTCCAATCCCCCTGCCACAGCAGGATCACTTCACTGGAGAAGTTATGGAACCAGAATCACTCAGGGTTGAAAGGGACCACAGGATCATCCAGTTCCAAGCCCCCAACCAGGGTGGGACACCCCACTCTAGACCAGGCTGGACAGAGCCCCATCCAGCCTGGCCTTAAACATCTCCAGGGATGGGGCCCCAACCACCTCCCTAGGCAACCCATTCCAGGCTCTCACCACTCGCACGGTAAAGAACTTCTTCCTCACATCCAGTATAAATTTACCCATCTCTAGCTTTGCTCTATTCCCCCTAGTCCTGTTGCTACCTGACATCCTAAAAAGCCCCTCCCCAGCCTTTTTGTAGGCCCCTCTCAGATACTGGAAGGCCACAATAAGGTCACCTGGGAGTCTCCTCCAGACTGAACAGCCCCAATTCCCTCAGTCTATCCTCATAGGAGAGGTGCTCCAGCCCTCTGATCATCCTCGTGGCCATCCTCTGCACATGCTCCAGTACATCCACATGCTACTTGGAAATCAGGCAATTAAGGAGGTGATACAGCAAATACACCAGAAATGTGTGTCTGTAGACCATCACTTCTTAACTAGACTGATAGCCCACTGACTGCAAAATCTATGCCTGTCCATCACAGGGTTCAAATTGTCCTCTGAGCCCTTCCCTGTCAATTCACATAACTCCTGGTAATGGTCTCTTGGCAGCTTCATCCTGGAAACTAATAAGCAGGCAAATGACACAGTCTTGGACTTATTTCAGAAATAAAAGTATCTGATCTCATTCAATAATGCATGACGCTAACAGTCCTTCTCACAGATGTGGTTATCCTGGTAATGATGTATTATGGAAACCACAATCTGGCACATGACCTCATTCTTATCTGCAGCTGCAAAGCACTACTGGATTCAAGGCTTAGGCTACAAGTGGCCTCAATTCAAATATGTCCAATACTCCGAGACCCTCCATCCTAAATCCCCCATAAGCCCAGACGGTGACCTCCTGTCTGAGCCAAATTGTCACCTAGTGTAAGTCAGTCAGAAAAACATAAACTTCCACACTGCATTTTTAAAAACAATTATTTTTCCTAGCAAACCAGTTCCACACCTATTAGTCCCAGCCGACTGGCATGTTTCATTAGGAATTGCCCACATAAGAGCAATGCTGTCCTGTCAAATCCAAGTGTTTTACTTATGTTGAATTCACCGAGCGCAACTTCTGTAACTTTAATCTCTCCTGAAATTTTCATTTCCATGCATCCTCCAGCTCCTTGACAAGAATTTTGATTTCCTGCTCTAGTTAGGAAAGTCACTTAGAAATATTAACATTCCCCGTGCAAGGAAGAAATCCAGTTGTGAAGCAGAGCAGAGCAAAGCACCCATAACTAGCCAAAAGTTGTTTGGTGGGTAGCACACTGAAAGAGTCATGACCCAGACGCTCACACCCAGAGAAGCCTTTACTTGCATTGCAGCTCTTTCTCGGCTCAAGATCAGGACTATGTCCATTACACAACTCCCTGCACACACGGGTTCTCACTGCACGACCCCTGGATAGTCCACATCCCGTGGCTCAAACCTTTGGCTCACTCCAATGCAGTAATCTATTTTCCTTCCTACAGACCTTGAAAATTGTTTTTCTTCTCTGAATAGATAATGTTCAGTGAAAAACATCCTCCCAGTTGCCGCTTTCTTCGCTCAGGTCTGAAGAACACCTGCTATGCATCAGAAAAGCTTCTCCTATTGCTGGCAGCCTTTCCCTGTTTGCAAATGCCTCTCTCCATAAACAAACACCCTGGTCTCTGTTTCATACTGCCAGAAAACATGGGTTTTTCACTCCTGTGCACAGTATTTGCCTTGTACTCCACTGACCTTTGCTGACTGTCCTGTCTAACCACAACTTTGATACAATGGGGTTTTCTCCACATGTCTGTGGCTTCAGGGTGGTGTTTTAGTACATTCATGAGCTCCAAGTTGGTTACAGCAAAACCTCAGTCACCCTAGATCTCAAATACCTATAGCACTCTGCTGCTTTAAAGGACTTGTGTTCCCTCAAGGCCAGCTAACAACATCGGGCATTCCCTCAATTAGCCCAGACCTTGGCAAAGCAGCATATTTATTGGCCCTAATTCACACCGCTGAAGTTCACAGGGATGGCAGCACCCGAGTTTACCTCTAGTAACAGATCACTTCTCCTTGAAAGGCTGTTGCCTGTATTTTTCCACTGCCAGGGAAATTCTCCATGCCGTCAGCTGCTCTCATCCTGCCTTTGCCTGCCTGAGGTCCCTTAAGAAGCCAGCCCATAGCTTCCAGTGCCTGCAAAACCTGGACAAGCATCATAGATGCAAATTTGAAAAGGAAAATGTGATTAACCATTCAGTTACCAAGAGAAAAGATCGAACATCTTTTCATCTCCGTGAGTGGCAAACACGCTTCAGCCACCCAGCCACTATGGGTTTCTCCACTGGAGTAATGAGCTGCCATTCTCGATGACCTGTGATAGACATCCGATTGGACTTGATGATTAATGGTCCTTTGAGCTGAATGTAAAAACCTTCCGGCAAACAAAGACCTGTAACCAGATCTCCTCACACCTCCAAATGTCCCTGCCCAGCCAGAAGAGTACCCCCTCTCAATGGGAAAAAAACGTTCCTGTGAGGTCCAGCTATCTACATCTCTTTCGTCTGCATCGCCATCACTTCCTTTTAGCACTGGCTAATTAATACAGTCCTGAACACTGGTCAGTGCCACAGCAAGTGCTTTCTCCTACATTTTTCCCTTTTATCTTGATTTTCCTAACTCCCCGCTCTTCTTTATATCACTAAGCATTTGATGTTTGCTCATCCATATATAAATTCTCTGTTCTTTCCCTTCTTCCTCTCAAGGTCTGTATCTGTGATCATCTAGAGACAAACTGGTCCAATTTGGTCTTCCAGTTGTTCAGCAGAAGCCATTTACTTGAGGGAAACTCCTGTGATAACGCAAGAGCTGCCTCCTGTAGTGCTTTGATTTCTCTGCCTTAGCCAACCACTGTAAGATTTTCGTGCTCCCTCCTCAATCTACAACAGCATGTTTATTGTGCATGATGGGAAAGATAAACTGCCAGGGCACACAGGGTGCTTCTGGGGGCTTTTCCAAGAATAAAAATACAAATCCTTACCTAAATACAATTAAATGAACAACAGCACTCTCTGGCTGTATTTCCAAGGCACAGCATGCACCAAGGATGTTCTGCATCCACAGCTCAGGTCCCCTGAACAGGGTCAGCCCTCAGGGACAGCTCAGCCTGCACAGGATGAGCTCATAGCTCAAAATGGCACTTTGCAGATGAGCCCTTGTCTGCAGCGTGCCTTAAGCTGCACTGCTTGGCAATCCACTGTCACTCCTAACCAGGAAGAGCATCAGCCAAGAGAGCCAGCCTGGACACTGGAGTCACTGCTCATGCATGTTAACTCGAGGCCGGATGTATCCCACATGATCATCCCAGGCAGAAATTAATCTTACTTTGAGTATCAAACAACTGTCTTTGAGAAGGATTCAGAGGTGCCTCCTTGGGGAAGATGCCCCGAAGTTAATAGTTGTAGCCTTTCTAAAATGCCTGTCCCCTGTAGGCAGGCTGTCAGCCAAAGGATGCTGTATTTCTGTCTTGTCACCAGCTCCCCAAGGAGGATCCATCCCTCTACAAGAATTCTGTCTGCACAAGATCCCACTGAACAAGGCAACGGCCTGTTCTGACCGTCACTCACAGCCGGCAGGGAAGCCCGGAGTCACCGCCGAGGCTTGTGTCAATAAACACCAGCAGAATGTCCTCTCTGTTTCCCGTTAGCACAATAAACTGTGCCTCCCCCTTCCCTCACCTCTTTCCTCCTCATCCAGACGTGCGCACCACAGGGATGGACCCCTGCTCTCTCTCACTATCCCCAGTCCCTCCCCCATTTTCCTGTCTCCACTGCTGAGGAAGTGTCTCTCACACACAAGGGCAGTACGCAAGTAGTTTTGACTCATCTTGCATGGGCAGCAGATAACGATGGCACCAAATTCCAGCAATATCCCAGTGAGGGCTAGCATCGGACCCCTGCCACAGCTGAAGTGGAAGCTGTTGTAAGCCCTGCTCACAGTACCTAAAGCCAGCTAAAGAAATAGGGAAGGGACAATGCACTAACACAAATCCATGAAAAAATCTGAAACAAAAAAGATGAAAATTAAGCATCTTCGTCCTGGAGTAAGCATTTGTAGAATACTATAAAGGAGTCCAGATTTTAGACCATTATGAGAAAAAGACATCAATCCCAAACTAAATTTTTGCCACAGCTTTTATAGCTAACATCCTCTGAACATAAATCATAGAATCATGGAATCATTAGGCATTGGAAGGGACCTCGAAAGATCATCTAGTCCAATCCCCCTGCCACAGCAGGATCACCTAGACCAAACAGCCTGCACAGTTCATGCACTTGTGCCTACCTCTCTTTTTACTGCACCACTTTTTTTAATCCGTCCTCCACTATCAGTAAGTTCTACTTTTTAACCAGCACAGCAGTAATTGGAGAGACTATCTCTGTAAGAGAAAAGCAAGTATCATAAAGTCATCTTTGGAGAAGCAAGCTGAACACCTTTCCTCCCAAGATCTCTGATACTGATAGTAAACACTGCAAGAGTAACAACTTCAGCTGCACCATGACTCTTTCTCCCCACTTCTGGGCTTGTCTAACCACCACAGGCTCTTGAGAGTTTACCTTCTGGTAGCCCCTTGAGATAGGTAGCTCAGTGGACTTATCACAGGCAATAAATCACTTGCTTCCCTTAAGGCACGGCTGGATGAAGACCTTAGCTGATGGACCTAATACTCTATTGCTAGTGGGGGTGAGGGATTCGCTCTCCACTCATGAGGCCGTTCGGTGACTCTTCTGGAAGCTACAGGTGTCTAGTGAGTTCAGGAAACCTATTCCAAACTTTTTAACATACACACTATGCAAGCCTTATACCTTTTGTAAAACGAGAAGTCTGAATAAAATCATATTCTGTAGCTGACCTCAAGTGTCAGCCAGCTTGAAATCAAATGGGATTAGCACACTGAGGCTTGCGCCTTCTTGTTTGGTGTCCTCCTTAAAGGATTTTTCACTGAGCTTGTAAAGCCTGTAACAAAAACAAACTTTAAAGATCTGAAGCTCCTTCCAAATTTCATCTGAGTAATGAGCCCAGGAATAATTTAGTCCTCTAAAGCCAAGGGAGATGTAATGTAAAACCTGAAATACCAAACATGGAAGCAAACGGTACTGGGCAATGGACATCTAACATTAACAAACCCTAACACTAACAAATTCAAAGGACGATTTGGCCTCTAAATATAAAATACAAGTAACATGAAAAACAGCTATGGAAACTAGAACATACAGAAAGTTTAACAATGAAACTAGATTTCAGTTGGGCTGTCACAAACCCGCACTTTCTGGAGTGCAACCTTATGCCCACTGGATATTTTACAACCCACTGCACTGAGAAATACTACAAGGAGATACTTTGGGTTTTGCCGTGGTGTCTGGATCTAGAATCTCAAGTAACAGTCCTGACCATTCAAACAGCATTTTTTTTTAAAAATCCATGGATCACAAAGCATTTTAATGTTCCTAACTAGCACCACGTGCGTCAACAGAGAGTAGCACAACTCGCCTCTCATGTAGGCAGTATTATTCCCATCAGACAGGTGAGTAAACAAAGTCACAAAGAATTAAGTGTTAGGGTCCGAAAGGAAGTCTGTGGCTGAGCTGGGAACAGAACTTGTCCCTTGATATAATCCTCTTCCTTAATCACAAAGTAATCCTCCCCTGACCAACGCATGCAGCAGCAGATCACAACTGGGCTATTTTTTCCTATTCAAAACATGAGAGTGTTCCATTCTTTCGCTTCTCCCACATCTCCCCATGATGGCAGACAACTCTCTTGAGACAGATGGTTAAAGCCTCACAAGGTGAAAAAGGAAACCATGCACAAGTGGCCCAAGGTTACAAGTGCAGCTGGATCTCTTCCCTCAGACGAGTATTTCACTCACTAGCTTGCACAGAACTGACTGTCCCAGACGGATGCAGACAGCCCCTTTCTGCAACAGAAATCTGTTTTCTATAATGGTAATGCAAAAAAACCTCCCTCAGAAGTTTGAATTGTCCTAGTGCAGAGAAACACCAAACAGGAGCAGGAGGATGAACCTTCAGCTTACATGTGACACCTCCTGTTAGTTGCTGTAGCTTCATCTCTGGGAAGTGGAGGAAGCACCTGTGACATCACCATAAGAAACAGAGCTCCAAGCCTTTGATCACTGACTAGGTTCTTAGTAGAGCTCTGTTTTTACTGTGGATTGCCCAGAGAACAAGACCCATCCTCTTATCTTTGTCAGCTGCTATGCACAGCTATGACCTCCAAACTGTATTTCACATTGTGTTTTAGTTTTTTCCACCACTCCAGCCTCAAAAACAACTTGACTAAAAACTCCACATCGTATTCCCTTGAAGCCTTCATTGCCATGAAAGAAAAAGAACAACCAGTCCTGCTTACCTAGCCAAAGGACAGCTTCTCAGTACAAAGTTACCTCCGTTCACTTCTTGGAAGACCACTTGCTTTCTCTGAGCCTTTCCCAACCACAGGCAGTGCAACCTTGGCAGTATCAAGCAGCGGTTGCTCACAGCAGACCATCATGATCAGTATAATGACAGAGATAGAAGGATGGAGGCTTCTGGTCCTCTAGTAAAGCCAGGCCTGCGCTCGGCGGTACTACACAAGCCGATTCTCAAGCTGAGCTAAGTCATCACTGGCAGATACAGGGTACTGGATTTATGAGAATCAATGATATGATCCATTACAACAAATCTTTATGTTCTTTGGCAAATCTTGAGAAAAGACTTTATTTTAAAAAAATAAAATTGTAATAAGTGTGGGTATTAAAGAATAAACCCAAGTAAATTGTCCTTAAGAACAATTCTCAGCTACGAAGCGCATTCATCCCTCAGATTACTGGGAGATTTAAGAAAGTGAAACAGTTGTTATCACTTGGTCTGTGGGATTTTGTTGGCTTTTGTAGGCTGATGATTGTATCTGAGGTGGAGCTGCTGTGTCAGGCTCCCTGTGGGCCAAGAACAATACATTCCAATTATTGACATCCCAAATATATCTTTGTTGAGGGAAAGGATATCTCAGCCAGTTTCAAAGAGAGAAGGGGCATGGTACCCAGAAGAGCTTAGCAAATCTTTCAGGCATTGCACTGCAGAAGCACTTGAGTGGAAGTGATTTGAGGATGCAGTCTTGCACACAACCTTGCCACATAGTGGGAATATCAGTGCCACCCATCAGTGTTCCTCAGTAAGCAAACAAACTTTGTAAGAGTTGGAATGACTTGCCCTGGGTCAGCCACCATGCCAAGGACAATGATGAACCACTGCTGAAAGGGTGAAGTCCCAAGCCAGCACTTGAGCCAGCAGACCCACAAATACTTCCAGACAGTGTTAAATACAAAGTGACTCTTGATTCAATGTTGGGAGTCTCTAAGTTCTTCACCAGAATCAACCTTACTTAGCAGAGCTCTATTCCATTTTGCAGTGAACTTTCAATCAGCGGAAACTCATTTTTTTAAGGTTTGAAAAACACTTTTAATTCTTGTTTATCTTCCCTCAGGATGGAGACTACTCAACCTTTTTTGATTTGCTGGAGATGTTTTTATCTTAATTTGTTCTGAGGGCCAGCGTGTTCACATCTGCCATACTTTTATTTCAATTTTTGATGTTTATTCAGTTTCTTGGATACAGATACATTCTGAGCCATCTTAGAAGACAATCAGTAGATCTTCAACTGTGACTCATTAGTTTTTGTGTACTCACCACCTCTTTGGAAGTGTTTCTTTCTAAACTGGAGAAGTTTTCCTAAAGCTTACAGAAATTATCCCTGATTACAAAACAACTTCTAACTTGGTCCTGTTCTAGATTCCCCTAACAGGCTCCTTACAGCAACTGCTCTTCCTTAGTGCTTAATAGCTGGCAGTGACCTTTCTTCTTATTGCATAAACATTAAGCACCAAAATAATTCAGGGAAAAAAAAAAAAAACCACCAGCCACAAGCTCATCCTGGTAATGCCCAGAAGCTCTTGAAGTACATCTTGGAATGTGAAGCCAAGCCCAATACTGTGCTCCCCATCCCAGACATGCTTTTAAACTGTGCAGAACAAAAGCCTTTAATTTATATTGAGTTTAAAAGTCTAACAGCAACAATAAATTAGGCAAATAAACCTGTTGCCCAGGATCAAATAAGCTCCAAGAGGGCCTAACTAGGAACATGACCAGCAGTTAATCTTCTAACGATCAGTAGGAAATAGGTCACTGAAGTCCCCCCACCTCAGAAGAGACTTGCTTTAGTTTCTTTCCCTCTGCCATTTTTTCTTAGCCAATTCACTTACTGAAACTCATTTTTTCATGTTCTGAAGTCAGCTCAGCTCTGCTCCTCACACTGAGCTACCTCTGTGGAGAAGCTGTGATCCAAACTCCCAGTTTGCCTTCAGCAGAAGGCTTTGCATGAACTGTCTGCCCCTTGCAAACACCCAGCAGAGCAAGATTCCCAGCTGTGCTCACATGCAGATGGAGGAAAACAAAGGAGGAGATAAATAGCTTCTTTTGTAGATCTATTTTTCTAGTTTCCCTCAGCATGTGTGTCTGTGTGTGTACATACGCAATCAGGCTGTGGCTGCTGCTACCTGACTAACTGATGAATTTCATATCTTCCAAAGCCAAAACCTGGCAGAGCCTGACATACCCCAGGGATATGAAACACACAATGTTTAAAGAACCTGCAGACTTGAAGGAACCTATCTACCTTGTAGGCCACTTCTTAAAGACATCACACATAAACCCTGAGTCAAGATCACACAGACCTGTGACAACCTAACCTCTTAAAAGTAGACATAATCTATGAGTACAGCAGCAATACTATGTATGCTGGTACATAGTGGAGTCCAGTTACTCTGTAGTCTTAGACAGGAACTGCCACCAAGAAGTAACCCACTCATACTAAGATCCCTTAGTGTAATTACCAGGGCAAATGGAGAAATGCTGGTTAATGCTGTGCCATGAGAGAACCATGAGTAGCTCCTAACTGTCGAGGTTGTCTTTTGGAGCTCAGCACTGGGGAGGTGCATTCACAGAGGTATGAGTGTAAGGAAAGGTATTTCTCTATGGAGCAGATGGAGAAACCAGTTTAGCCCAGGCACATATGCACAGGAACTTTCACCACAGAAATTCCTGTCTGAAGCTTCTGTGCCTTATAATTACTCTCCATTAATAATTCTGCAATGCCCTGGCTAGGTGTTGACAGCACTTGGGAGAAATGGGCAGCTGTCTCTGGTCAAAGTGTCATGACAACTCCTTTGCTCATGTTGGATGGGGACAGCCAGTACCTCTGCTCAGTTCCACAGCCAGCTCTGCTTCCCAAAGGTAAGTTCTTTAAAAAGTAGAGGAAAAGCTGATAGCAAGTTAAGCAACTAGGTTTTCCAGTTACTTGGAGTAACTGTGACTGCGTTTTCATGTTCTGATGCTGTTCTGAGATTACCTCAGAGGTTAAGAAGGTTCCAATCAGAAGAGACCTGAGAGCAGCAATATTCTCCAACCTACATAAGACTGATACAGGAGAACCACTGTTCAAACGTGTGCAATACATTCCTGCCATTCACAGTTGGTCTTTCTGTCCCTTTTCAGGAATGGCTCACTAATCAGATTAGAGGCGGCTCCACCACGATTGGTTACCAATTACACACCGCTAATAACTAGAGAAATTAAACATTTCCTGCATAGGCTTTAAATGCAAAACCTGTTCTCCTAAACATAGCTCACGAGTCACAGAAATCAGATTTACTTTCTTTTTTCAGATTTTGAGCAGGACAGGAACACGGGGCTGAAGCAGAAGACTCTACTAGAGACATCCAAATACTGGATTAGTGCAGACCAGATCAGGCCACATACAAACTCACCTTGGTTTGTGCTTAAAGTGCTGGAAGAAGGCAGACATCAGCTTAATTCCCCTTCTCCTGACAGCAATGGTTGGCATCTGAATGCTATAAGCTCAACAGAGTCTGGTTAAGGCTGAGTCCTGATCCTAGAGCTTGTGCAGTACTTTCCAAGGGTCCCAAGGAGAACAGTGCATGGTTAGAGGCTTGAAACTCAAATCTCACACTTGCAGCTATAAAATTCTCGTGGGCATGAAAAACCCGCTTTGCCTCTGCCATACAGCTGCCACTAAAACCTAATAGTTGGACCAAAGGGATTGAAGTCACTACATGCCTAGACATGGTGTGTTTTCCTCTTGTTCAGGCACACCTGAAACCCAAGAGAAAAATCCCAGGAGAGCATCTTGGGAAGCCACAGAGGACCTTAATTTAGGAGGGTGCAACTCTAAAATTAACCAGTTTCCAAGCTACACACTGTTGGTATCTTTTGTCAAATATGGCAACTTCCAGAACATTTTTAGGGTTTGTCTGGTTTCTTGTCATCACGCTAATTTGTAGGGTGTGTGAAGCACTGCCACTTCTCACTGCTGATCACTGCAAGGATTAAAAGCCAACTTGCTTCCAAAACAACACAGAGACAAGAAGGAAAGTACCCTTCTCCTGCCTACATGTGCATACTCACAGTTTATTCAAACTATTAACAAGCCTCTCCCCTCTGTTCCCAACTGTTAGTACAGCAATGGTGTTACCTATACTTCTCCACATCTAACACAAGAGCTTACAAAGCCAAGCAAACATAATTCCAGAAGCCATACATCTTTCCTGCATATAAGAAGCAGAGTTTTACCCAAATCTCCTCTCTGTGTAATAACCTTCTTTGGGTAATGCAGCAGATTGCGCATGGAAGTTAAGAAGAGACACAGAAATTTGTGGCATTGCAAGCTCTTTCCTCATGGTGTGAAATGGTCAAAGGCAGGTTCAAAGCACACAACGTGTAATGAGAACTTGCAAATCCTTGTCCTGGAAAGGCCAGCTAGGTCAGTTGGCTGTCCGTTTTGAGAAGTAACCTCTCTCCTTCATAAACTCTGTCCTGTTGAACTCAGAGGCTCTAAATCAAGCAAAGACTGGGTTCCAATACAGACCTCCATAACAGCTTCAAGAAAGCGCATCATCATTAGATGACAGTAGTTTATGTGCTCCATGAACATATCTCTCCATGATAGGTCCTGGTGGGACTGGACATGTCACAGGTCAAGTAGCCAAGCTCAGGGAAGACCTAATTACAGCTCTGCAGGGTTGGCTGTTCTCTACTTCAGGTGTGTCCTGAGTATGGGGCAGTATCTGAAGGTCCCTGCAGGAACAATGACAGGTCCCTCACAAGAACTCAGGTAGCTGTAGATTATAGGAAAATTAAAACATCACTCCCTTTTACTCAATTAACCTATGGATGAAATGGGTCTGTCCCTGTCCTCTCTCCAGCTCTGGGCAGCACAAGCAGTCTCTGTGCCCACACAAGCAGGCCATTGTCTAAGGACCTTCTGTTCTCCAGGCAGATAGGGAGCACTCTGATAGCTGCAAGGGATGGTGGTTCTTGCCTCTCACAAACGAGGTGGAACTAACATGTCTCTTTACCTCAAATCAAGCATCCATGCAAGCCCAGCAGTTTGTCTTTATCATTAAATGAGTCTCAACCAGAGCAGCATGTTCAAAAGCTTTTGAAATTATTTGTTTTGATATTCTTCTCTTTTCAACTTCCTTTCATGTTTATAAAATAGAAGAGGGTGGATGAATTCTTTCATAGCTCATCTGTAGATTCCTTCTTACCCCTCTGGGATGATCAAGAAGCATCTCAGGTCACCATGTTACTCTTCTGTTGGTTCCACAATGTCTACACCTACTATCTTAGGACCATCTAGTGGTCTGCCTGTTGGCTACCTGCAGCTCCAAAGCACAAGTGAACACAGATAGGAGCTTTGAAGGTCACTCTCAAGCTTGTGGTTTTGGAGGTGTTGCTACCTTCTGGTTTTTGGAAGGGTAAGCGATCTGCAAAGATCAGGTCAGGTGCACACAGTGAAATGCCAACAGGGCTTAGGTTTTGATTTACTTTCTAAGCCTAGGTGGCTCTTCATGAATGACCAAATGGAAACACACTGTCTCCATTTTTAAAGCACTGGCCAGGTGATAGGGGAGCCAGGAGTGCATTTCAGGAGGGTACTAATCTTTACATGCTGACTGCAAGCTACAGACCAAACTGTTTTCTAAAGGGTACTGATGGACACATTATGCTCAGCTCTCACCCCTCGTGTATACTCTCCAATGACCAGGACAACTAAACCTAGAGCTGGTTTCCAGGCCACTGTGAGAGTGCAGGAGCCCTGAGACAGCAGGTAGTCAGCACAGTACTCTCTGTTTGTAGGAGAGGGGCTGGTTCAGGTGCTCATCTAGGCAATGGCTTTCCTTGATCCAAATACATCATTAATTTTCACCTAATGCTACCAATGTCAAGCCCTGTATTTCAACTGCCCTGAGACAGAAAGAAAATAACCCAGAACTTAAATTTGACCTGTCTGTGATGGACCAGCGATCTGGTCCGTGCTGCCCCAAGTCCCAGATTAAAGCCCCTACCTCTGGTGTGCCTGCCTCTGGTGTGCCTGCCTCTCAGCTAGCTGGAAAGAAGGGGATTTTTGTCCTACACAGCTCCAAGAAGCCCCTCTGAGCCCTCGCTCCACCTTCCCCATGTGCCGTCAGTATACTCAAGCCTTGCAGGTTGGTTCCTGGATTTGGCCCTTTATGAATAGATCACTATGCTGCCTTCTCCCAGATGTACACAGCCAGTTGTATGTGAGGGAGAATCATAAGCAAGAGCAGGAATGCTTGTTTGGCAGCCCTTCCCGGCCTCCGAGTGTCTGCTGACTTCTCTCTTTTTTTTTTTCCCCTTTTCTTTTTTTTTTTTTTGTTTTTTGTCTCTGCCACCTAATTTTTAAGCTGGGGTTTGATCTTCTCTGCCAGTGTAAATCATGAGGGCCACTCCAAACTGATATCAAGTGGGCACATGCGTGCTTCAGAGTACTGTCATCTAACTACATGGACATCTTGCAGCAGATGGAAGTTGGAATAGGTGACAGCACATTTCTACCTGATGTCCTGTCCTCTGTCCAGATGAGCTGGCATCTGCTTGGTGTCTGTTCAGAATTGAGCTGACAGAAGACAGGTCAATGGTGAAGAAAAGAAACAGCTAAGAAGCCCTGCTACTTATACACAATTTTCATGTTCTCACCCATACTTTCACATATATATTATATCTTGCTTCCGCAATTAAAACGCATTATTTAAGGAGAAGATAATATTTCAAGCCGAAGAATAAATTGGAAAGCTGTGTTTTTCATTTACATGAGTTAAACACACAAGGGACAGCTGGAATGGCAGTTACAATTAGACTCCCCATTAGGATGCATTAGATGACATTAACCCAAGACCTCTCAGGTCCACCGCAAAGCCGTCGGGCTGCAAAGCAGTTTTAAAGGCAACCTGGAGCTTTAAAGTGACACTCATGTTCAGTGCAAACATTGAAAGGCATTTTTCTTCCTCTTCGTGACATGGCACACGAGCAGAGTTGCTGCTTCCAGACCTACAGGGGCTTGGCACCCCTTTTAAAGCCTTTAGAAGGTTGAAATCAAATGCTGCAATAACCCTTTCACAACTACAAAAGTATTCCAGAAATGCTATGCAAAATGCACCAGCAAGCACAGCCAGACAAGGGTGTGACCAGACACTCTTCCCAAATACTGCTTATTCATCTTTCCCAGTCATGGTTGTTCAGGCTAGAAATTATCCATCCTCCTGGTAAAGAAAGAAAAAAAAATACTAAGGCATCAAGCCACTGAAGAGATGCAGAAGCACTACTGCTTTTGCATATCTACCACGGCTACTCATGTAGGCTATGATTTTTCTCTGGGGGTTCAACTTCATGAGCCACGAAACACAGAGCACGAAATACCATTCAAATATTAAGAGACTCATAAGAAACTTGAAATGAACTTAAAGGCCAGAGTGCCTGCAACTCTGAGCATCTCCTGAGATTTCACTCACATAGTAACTGAATTATTAACCAAAAAAAAGTGCTGTGTGGAAAAATGAAGCCACTGGCTTGTATGAGACTAGAGATCTACTGGGATTAAGAAGACATTTTAAAATACCAACCTTTTTCCAAATTTCTCCTTAGTTATGAAAGGAGACTTGCCAATGGGAGATCACAAATGCCTTAAGGGAACACAATCATTCACAACCAGATGCACTGCTGAGACGTGTTTGAAGTCCCAGAGACCTACCCAATCTCACTTGCATCAAACTACCTGATCCTCCTGAAATCACTAGCAAGCTCCTGTTTGTAAAGCTGCAGAAAATCAGTCATAGCTTTTCACAAAAATGCTGAGTTGTCCATGTCAAGAAAATTATAGAAAGTCAGGCTATGGGCAGGAGGGGGAGAGGGTTAGAAAAAGAGAGCATTGTTTATGGAACATGAAAAGCTCCAGCGACACAATATATGGAATTTGGAGGGAAACAGGCTCTCCTTTCTTTCTGTACAATTCAAATAATTCCAATGGCAGACTGGATATTCCCCGAAACGAGTTAGAAAAGCACAGGGTTGTCAAAGCAATTTAGAAAGGGAAAGTTGAAGTAAACATGGTGACTTTTTTTTTTTAAGCCTTAACGCTTGGAAGACCCGAATGTTCCCCTACACAGTATATGCTTTTCATGGAACAGAATGAAGCATTAGCTGAACATCCAGCCCAATGCAATCACTCTGCACAGGCATTTAAGGAAAATGTGTGAAAGTACCCCCAGATACAGTCTCAGCGTGAGCATGGTACTCAACACACACACCAGGCTCTAACCTTTTTTAGGCAGTTTTAGGCTTTAATTAAGGCAAAAAAATCCTTATGAAACCCCACTGCGCACTTGGGAGTTGTCATCTTCTGTAATTACACTCTCCTACTCCCTCAAGATGCTCCAGAAGTCAGAAAGGCAGACCAACAGCTTTCATTCCCCTCACATTCATGAAGCTGGAGATTGATCACTAAACAAAATCCACTCAGTTCATACTTGCCCTAACTGTCCTTCTTACTACTGATGTGCCACCCGTTACTCCAGCTGCTGGTAGGAGCTAACCCCTGAATTTGAAGGGCTCTTTGGACCTTTTGACTACTGTCTCCAGGAAAAGTGCAGTGTGTGCTTACGCAAGGCACATGAAGGACTTTATTCTCCTTCGGTACAGAAAGATGGCTTCCAGCATTTTGCATGATTCAGATTTTACTAAGAAAAGAAGAGGTAACAGAAATGACAAATGGTTCCACTTCCCTCCCTGTCCTTTTGATTTATATATATATATTTAAAAATGTGATTTGATTACGATATGATTTTGAATAATTGAATCTAAACATAGAAGACTAATTAAATCACAAGGCCTCTATTCAGCTGGGTCTAGAGCAATTATATCCAGTTAAACTGCCTGGTTACACACATTATTCCTCTAAGGGTTTCTGTTCTTTAAAATACCACTTTCATGGAAGAGGCTGTCTCCAACACCAGAAAAGCTGCACACTTAACCTATTGAGGTAGATAGTGGATTCGAAGCCTTGCTCACTTACCATTTGGAAGACTTACTGCCTGGTGAGCAGTCTTCCCAAGACTCACTTGTTTAAATTATCTACATTAACGGACGACCTGAAACCAGAAGTCGTCAGTCTGGCTTTCCCTTGCATAAATCTTACTGTCTAATTCATAGAATCATAGAATCATTAGGTATTGGAAGGGACCTCGAAAGATCATCTACTCCAATCCCCCTGCCACAGCAGGATCATCTACACCAAGTCATAGAGTCAGTCAGGGTTAGAAGAGACCACAGGATCATCCAGGTCCAACCCCCTGCCATGGGCAGTTCACTGCTGACTTGTGTATTTGAAGGGAATGAGTCTTGCTTTTTGCTTTTCTGACACTGACTAGGGTGCCTTTGGACTGAGAAGCTGAGAGCCAGACCAACAAACTGCCTTCTCACGGTCTGAGCTGCTGGTGCTATTTCTACAGACTTCTACAGAATGGGGAGAGTCACCAAAATTTTTAAATCTTTAAATGAAAATTTCCTCTGATAGTCTTAATTAGACAGAAAACATGCTGCTGTTATTTGGACAGGGAATTCTGCTTTAGAACAGGTTTCTCCTTTCCATCAGGACAGAACTCAGGGCTTTTCTAGCATTTAATTAGCAGCCTCCCCAGTAACTCCTTCACAAATGACTGGATGTAAAGGCTTGGTATAAACTAACCTGACATGATTGCAATGTGCTCTGTAGAGCTCCTGACAGCCA
Organism: Rhinopomastus cyanomelas; assembly: GCA_013400115.1. NCBI lineage: Eukaryota > Metazoa > Chordata > Aves > Bucerotiformes > Rhinopomastidae > Rhinopomastus > Rhinopomastus cyanomelas. The sequence goes on along the minus strand of VXBP01001398.1, from coordinate 18,788 downwards.
CGAGGTGTCTCTACCAACTGTCCTGGAAGGGACACGAGACGTGATTAACAACAAAACTGGAATTCAGTCTCAGCAGAAGACTGTTTATTTGTCTGTAGTGTAATTTCATTTTTTTTTTTTAATGAATGATTTCTAAAAGAGAGAGCATGATCTTGTGTATCACGACAGGTCTGCCAAATAACTGAGCAGTACTAATACCAGAGAAAATATATTTACAGAATCAAAGAATGGTAAAACAAGGGACTACATCTGGAAGTAGTAAAGGAAAACCTTAAATATGTTAGGAAAAAGTTCCAACGGTGGAAGTCACTTAGACAAAGGAATACGTTGCAAGTTGAGAATGCATGAGGCAACGCTACAAAGAGGTGCTTCAGAGATGGATTTTGAATTTTATCATAGCAACACTATTTGGCTGTGTCATCAAGAGCATTAAAACCCATGCTGATTCTCAGAACCCAAAAACTACATCTGCATTTGGGCAGCAGCAAAGCACACAGGACATGCGTTCTGCACAGAGCAAGTGATCACGACCTAAAATACTCTTGAAACAGAAAATGGAACCTATGGCAGGGAGACATCATTGTCCCAATAGCCACTGCATCCAAGGAACTGGTCAACACAGACTTCTACTGACTGACTTTAAATCTTGCTCTGCACTTACTGGTCAAATAAAAACATGCATAAGTGAAACAGATGCAGAAAGATCTTTCAAACCAAGCAGCAAAGACAATTAAGCACTGCAAGCACAAGGCTGAAGCTTTGACTCAGAATCTGAACTAGGCAGATAATCCTTACTGGTAGAAAGAAGACACTTACTGGAGGCAAAATAAAAAAGGTATTGGAAGTCCAAACTATAACCATCTCTTCAACCTGTCTCTTCAAGTGAAAGGAAAAATTTGATGTCTGTGGTCAAAGGGTAAATGTAAGAGATCTGAGTCATCTGAGATACAAAGAATGAAGTAGTGGAGCTGATACAAGATCTGTACTTATACCACAGCCTATGTGGCTCCCATTAATGCAATTTTTACTTCTGTAATGAACTTGAAGCTAAGACAATCTAAGAGAGACCCCCTTGATGAAAAGTTGAGGTCGATGTGCTACCATCATCTGATCCCAGATCAAGAACAATGACCATTCCCAGCATGACACGACTAAATGTTAGCAGAGATCTGACCTGCTGGAATGAAAATACACATTATTAAGTCTCCTATGGGGAAGAATAACTTTTTAAGCTGTAAAGCACTGCAATTTTTCCCGACGTCTATGAAGAATGTATTTTATAGAGGTGAAGTCACCATATCTCAAATAACCTGCTAGTCAGGCATCCTGCAGTTGTCTCAGAGAGTGTCTATCAAGGAAGTACCCAAGGACTTTCTCTTCCATTAATTAACATATTCAACCAAAGCTGTTAAGAGACTTCCACCTAAGCTGCTTTCTGCAGTTCAGCAGGGAACAACAACTGGATCTCCAGAAAAATTTAACAATTCGGTCTTTTCTATCTTTAAAGAGTTGTTATAATCAGATAGGACAAAAAATGTCCATTTGTGTCAGCCACCAGACTGTTGTTTTGCTGATGAGACTTCTGGGTTTTTCCAACTTCCCTTTAAATTCTAAATTGATACATTCCAAGAAACTTTCTCCCTCCCTTCAAATACAGAAGTTACATGAGCACTGTTTCCGTTTAAAAATATCCCTTATTTTCCAATAATTAATAGCTCTAATATCTTGCCCATCTTGCACACAGAGAACAGAAACACAAAAGACCACACCAGGATTGTCTCTGAGGCCCCAGAGAAGACTTGCCTCCCACTAATACAGCTCATCTGCAAGTACAAGCCTCGATAAGCTTGAAGCGGTGTATGCAGAGTTCATGGCATCCAGGAGGCCTACCACGTTTCAGGGATCATTTGAGGTATAAGCTACATATGCAGAAAGACCAGGACAGGACAAAGTGATGGGTAGCTTCTCCTTCAGAGACTCGTATTTCTAAAAAGTCTTTGACTCATCCAACATTTTTAAGGTGCTTAATTTTCCTGGACTCTGCATAGTTACTGATCACCCATTCTGCAGGCCACATCCAGATACTGCCGTAGCAGCGTTGCAGCAAGTCCACTGCATGCTAGGCAAAGCAACCACGGCAGGTAACAGGAATCTGGCTTAACTGTCTCTGTTTTCCATTCCCTCTGTCGTGTAGCACTGTCTACTGCATCCCACTCTTAAATCTTGAGCTGTCACCTGAGTCCTTGCCTTGAGCTTGCAGCTCTCCACTGAAGCAGACTTCAGTCTCAGTGGTCCCGTCTTGCTGTAGTTTCACTGCTGGATGAGTAGATACCAGCACACTCCTAACAAACCAGGGCTCGTGTTCAGGGATGCTTGCGACACTGTTGGGTGTACACCATCAACCCTGAGGCAGATAAGAGGAGAACCAGAAAAACAAAACCAAGGACGCGTTCTTCTATTGATCACAAATGTGGTGAGGAATTCAGAGAAGAGGAAAGGCACGTTTGCTGAAATAAACCCAGTATTTTTACTGTTCTGATAAGCAGGATGGATGATAAAAGGTCTCGGAAGGCATTTATTCTACTTCACTCTGGAGTGCTGCTAGAGCCAGCATGGCAAGAGACTATAACCCTGTAAACATATGTTGTGTATTAGATTCTGATCTGGCAGCTTGCCTTAATTTTGTTTTTTTAAGGCTCCAGCAAGTTCCAAATAGACTTCCATGTCTGTATTCCAGCAAATGAGCAAAAGGCAGAATGCTTGAGCGACGGGGACTCTGGAATGCACTGGACAATAATTTAGCAAAAAAAACCCCACCTCCAAAAGAGTTGGCACATCAGGCAGTGTATGACAAAAATATCAGCAACTTCTTTTTTTCTGCCCTTTTCTCCAGCTTTTTCTTTTTCCAGTGTGCACTTCACAGCTGCTGAGACCTACAGCAATTTTAGTCTCCTCCATTTTAACTATTAACATGAGCTGAGGTGACAACAGAACACCTTTCCAGGCAATTTTGCCACTCCCAACTCCTCACCAAGAAAGCACCCCACAGAACATCCTCTCAATAGCAATTAGTCTGGCTCCCTGTAGGAGCAGATGAAGAAATTCTTTGGAGAGGCGTTTTAGACTGCTCAGGATTGAGATTTCTGGCTCATATAAACAAATACTGTTACAAGAGGCAAAGCTGATATGGATTTATGCAAGGAATGTATAGACTGAATAAGCAATCTGATAATTAATGGAGTTGACAGGCACTTTCTAATAGTACACAAGTATGTGTGGACTGAATGGTTTCATATACATGCTGAATCAAAGACAGTATTCATTTTTAACCCGTTTTCTACCTAATCACTCAGATGAAGGAAACACACACATTTTTTTCCTCTCGGGTATTAATCCTGACCTCCTAAAGGCTGATTATTGGGTAAGTCCTTTGCACTTACTGCTGCTGCAGACACCAAAACCCACGGGATGATTTTATTCTTAAAGATTGTCTGAAGAATGAATTTTGTATTACTGTCTAGGCATTGATTACTTCTTTTGTGTCCCACAGCTAAATGCAGCAGTTTTGCTCTTAACAAAGAATTGAGAGTTCAGTTGCACGAATTTGGGGAATTTCTGAAGAGAACCTTCGTGGCTAATACAGAATTTCTTTTATTATTGGCTTCCAGGAAAGCCAAACCACTGCTCCTTCAAGTGCAGCTGCTGAAACTGAAGATGCTTAATAAGGTCTTGAGCCTGTCCCATTGTCCCACCTGGCAGGAGATCATAATTCATTGTGCATGGAAGGCACTGAGACATTTGGAACTGCATGGGCTGAAAGGAGTAGTATTGTAATTGCTCTCACATAAGAATGAGATAATCAGTGTTTTCTCAGTCTGGAGCACAGTGAAAGATTAAGCCTTGATACACTCTACAACTTCAGCCCTCTTATGATCAGTAAGCAGGCATCTAACACATTTGTGTGTGTTAGACCTCATACGCTAAATAATATAAAAATATTCTAGAGGCTGCCCCCACAGTAACAACCTGTGGAACCAAGACTTAATCTGTTTCCTTATCCTTACCCACACCACCGTTCTCCTTGAGTGAGGAAACTAAAAGCCAGACCAAGCTGCCCACTTTCTAGGCCTTAAGTCCTCCATAAGGACAGAGAGAATCACAGAATGGCTAGGGTTGGAAGGGACCTCAAAGACCATCTAGTTCTAACTCTCCTGTATAGGCAAGGACACCTTCACTAGCATCTCACCATCCTCACAAGAAAGAACTTGTTCCTCAAGCCTAACCTAAATCTCCCCTCTTCAAGTCTGGAACCCTTTCCCTTTGTCCTCTTGCTACCACCCATGTAAAAAGCCCTACCCCAGCTTTCTTGTGGGCCCCTTCAGATATTGGAAAGCTGCTAGAAGGTCACCTTGGAGCCTCTTCCTCCTCTCCAGGCTGAGGGAGAAAGTTATATGGAAGCATGTTGTCTTCAGTCATATTCAAGCTGTAGGTAATTGCCAATTAAACGACCGCTGTTCTCCAGCAAAAGGTGGATGAACAGCCAGACAGAGATCTGAGGTACTTCAGGCCTGTTATTCTGTCCAGCCAACAGCCGAAAGCAGATGCCTAGGGAAGAATATATTACATACATCCCCTGTTAAAAGCCTTGCAGATGGGGTTCTGCCATCCTGTTGGGAACCCAACAGCAGGCCAACTTGCTACGAGTATTCAAACATCAAATGACACACTGCTGTGTGCTAACTGCCCCCAACCCCAACCCTAGCTGCAGCTGCCTTTGAAGAAAGGTGCAATGCCTTCTGCATGGATGTACACGCCGAATAAAGTCTTTTAAAGCACGTGAGAACGAAAGCTGTCAAAATGTACTGAGCAATTATGGGTTGAAGGTTGAACTATTATTACTTCATGCCCTCCCATTCCCCTCCCCTCCAGGGTGGGAAGAAGGGGGGAGGATTATTCATTTGTATTCAAACACTTCATTAATGTTTATAAGAGAATCCAAACATGCAAGCAAAACAAGGACGAAACACTCGCGCCAGACGTGTGATGCGATAAATGTCACTGGAGCAAATATTTAGATCTGTTTACAGAGAGGCCTATTAAGTCCTTTTTGAAAAGCTGTGCACTGTTGTGACTTGGTCTCTGCCTAGCAGCTTCAGCGTAAACAAACAGAAGATGGCTAAGTCGCTCTCTCTCACTTTGTTACAACGTCTGGAAACTTAGGGAGTTGGGAGAAGCCAACTGGCTGCCCTACTGCGATGTCTAGCAACAGGGTCTACTTGTTGAATGATGGCAGGACACAGAATGTGGAACTGCTGAGTTCTCCAGCCTGTGCCAAAATCAGTGGACTTTCAACACAATAATCCTTCCAGTGAAGTTGTTGCGACACAAAAGCCTTTGGTTCGCTGCTAATGATGCAAGCGTATACTCTGCCATTTTGAAAGATCGTTTGAGTTTGAGAAAATCAGTCTCACTAGGTACTAAACCAGGGTGCAAAGATGGGTGGTTTTGTTCCACTCACCAACATATGAAGATGCGTCCCATATTCCCTCACCTGAAGAACTGTGGTTCTGGAGTTTGAATCAGCCTAGACTCCTGTCTTCACATCACCACCTCATTGACTGCTGTCCCTCCACACACACATACATTTCTTTTTCTAAGAGAATTAAGTAAGTTGAAAGACATAAGAGAAATGTATAGACTGATAAACCACAGTTTTAGCCCCAGATGTAGTAACATATTTGAGATATTTCAGTTTCTGAAGTCAAGCCTCAGTCTTCAACACATTAAGTAAGGCCTACAGCTACAGAATTGTCCTGTATCTATAAATGAAGAATCACAGTTCTTTATCCAGATGCCCAACTCGCTTCCCTTCTGTTTGGAAGGACAAATGTGGAAGGAAGTACATACAAGGCTCAGTATAGTGATCTCTAGCAGTGCTGGCTTAGCCAGGAAAGGGAAAGCTGTATCAAAATAATTTCGGTTTGAAACCTTCCTTCTGACTCAGTGAGTTTAGTTTTTTTCATGGCATCAAGAATTCCACATGAAACCACAAGTAACTCCACTCAGTCTGTTTTTCAAGCTTATCAAAATTACAAATAAATTAGAAGAATATTTACTCACTTTTTTTTTCTTCCTAATTCTCTTCATCAATTATATGGCTACACAAAACCCGGCATGAACCAGTAGCAAAGGCACTTTATCCAGTTTCGAGGACCTCAGAGGTACACCTCTGGGTTCCAGGTTCAAGGACAGCTTCAGGGACTTGTTTTATTTGTTTTAGCAGGAGCTATGCTGAGCTTTACCCCAGACAATATAAGAATGAGCTTCAAGTCTTCTGGGATTCTCCCAATGATATCTTCAAGTCTATATTTTCAGGTAGAAGACATCCCTTCTTTCTCTGATTGATAGGGATGAAGGATTACTAGACGTCACAGTTGCTGAGCTTGTTATTCTATTAAAAATTTTAGAAGGCTCTGACACTTGGTGCATTAGAAAAACGGGAAAATGCACGGGATCCCTCAGTCGAACAACAAACAAACAATGGTCATCCCTCCTGTACAACAGAGACCAATCTTCCCAGACTTCAGCTTCCAAAAGGAAATTTTTTTTTGGCTGGCTTTTCCTTTTTAATTAGTCTGCTTGACTAATTCTTGCAGAAAATGCTTGACAACTTAGTGGCTTGGTGTCTAACTGTGGTCCCTTCCATCACGCTGCATTCAGCTGTACTCCCTGCTTTTGGTATGTTTTACTACTCTTCATTCACTAGATGTGTTAGGAGTGCCAGGCCTTGAAACCTTGTCAGCAGCGTGCCAACATCCACCGGGAAGAGAGAGGAATCCCTTCCTCTGTTTTTGTTTAGCTACCTCCTGCTTCTCAGCTTTAGTGCTAACCCTTGGGTTATTTATGTTGCCTGATCTTGAGATAAATGACATTTGGCAGGCTGCCAGATGACTTTGTGTTTCAAATCTCAGTTTCCCCCACTAACAATAGGAATAATTCCTGAATGACTTTTTGGGGGTATTTCTACTATCTGATTGCCTTCCTTGGAGTTCTTCTAAGCTACGTCAGGGTTGGTGAACTTTAGCTTTACTTTCTTGTTAGATGCAAGTACCAAGTGGTGTGTGTGGTTTCCTTCTGTGGTTTGGTGTGTGTGTGTGTTTTCTCTTTGTCCCAGAATGTCTGCACTGTTGGTATTAGAGCTACAATTGTTCTATATAAAGCAAAGATCTCTTGAATGATCTGCCAAAGGCTTTATCTCTGAACAATCTTTGTCTGTACTTGCTTAGCCATTAACTAATTTTGACTTTTCTCTATAATGGCTGGAGTTGCTTTGCTTCAACTGATACATATCAAAGAGAACTGCTAAAATTAACTGCTCATGAACTGTGTCCAAGATGTTAGATTAACTCATCTAGAATCCTTCAGTGAACAACTGATTTACGGTGTGTTATGACATTGTTACTTGATGTGTTGCACAACAACTCAATTTTAAAAAATGAAGAGTGCTCCATTAATAAGAGATAAATCTTTCCAGTGTAATTCAAATGAATCTGCATCAGCTTTAAAGACAATGTGATACGAGATCCTGTGTGGGTTTTGGTGATTGTTTTGCATTCCTAGGGTTATCTGCCACTAGGATCCCTTTGTCAGAAATGACACATCCAAAATATGACAACTTTTGGGACATTACAGTTCTTTGTACTTCCCAAGACACAAAAGGGTACTAGTACAACTAATACTTTCAGGTCTGAGAATGTACACCAACTGCACCCAACTGTGTTTTCTTTCAACTTCAGAGCCTTAATTTGCTGAAGTCTCTAACAAGGTACATCCCTTACAAGCTTATCCAGTTATAGTTAACAAACAGCAAGTGCTCAAAGCAGTCTGTTTCTTGCTCAGAAAAAAACCCACACCTTTATACATTAAGATATAAATAGAGTATTTTTTTAAAGCAAGCCCTACTGCATTACGGGAACATGAACCAGTATAAATGCTGACCTTAAATTATGAAGTTTCTAGAGGGTGTTTCAGATGACTACAAGTTAAAGGCTTGGGTCTCTCTGGATACCCTGCTTCAACAAAAATGCCTTTGAAAGTGAGCTTGAATTATATACTGTACAGTATGTCTCATTTCACAGCCAAGCCACTTGAGTTAATAAAGAAACTCCTCCCTGGCCTCACACAATTAGCTGGGTAAAACACGAGTCAGTGTGAGTCTGTATACAGCAGCCAGCCATTCCATCATGTCCAGTAGTGTTTTGTGCCTGCTGCCTTGACCCTATAAACTTCATCTCGCCACCAGAAGACCTGGATTCTTTCAGGCCTGGTCTCATGACCTGATGTCACACCAGATATTTTCTCCCTGGAATTCTGCAAATGGAAAAGAGAAATGCTGAAGGAACTGATCTTCTGTTTGTTTGCAAGTGTCTACTAACAGGGCATGCCAGTTGTTTCTAGGCCAGGCCATATCACTATCGTATTGGCCATAATCAGGTACCATAAACTTGACTTTGTCCAGTTCTATGTCTTGGTGAGTGGTCTTCTCCAGAAAACAAACAATGAGCTGTCTTGAGAATGTTGTTTCTAGCTTTCCTGCATTAATCATGAAAGAAACTCATTATGAAAATGAAAAATAATGGCTGTCTCTATAGTTAACTCTTAGAAAAACAATCATTGTGAGACATGTTAGCATAGTCGCACCTCTCTTGCTCCTGCAATATCCCCAAAATAAAAACTTCCCTTAGCTTGATAGCGAACTACAAGTCAGCATCCCAGTTGGCTCACAGTATGTCAGGATCAGCTCCTTGCATGTGTAAGGCTTAGCTCTTTTGCAATTAATAGTGTTATAACTACTTTACCAGTGCCTTAGTGCCAGTGGGACACATTGGGAAGTGTCCCATCACACTCCACTGCTGGAATAACATTATTCTCAATGATCATTTCTAAAACTGTAAATCAATCACATGTCAGAAATACAGAAAGTTGGGCACGTTAGTCAAATCACCTTTTTGCCCTCTCCCCCTTCTGCTGACTCTGCAAACTCCTATACTGGGAGCGTTCTGTCTCACATCCAAATAAATACCCCCATCACTATTATGCTGTCACCTGTAATAGGAAAAGCCTGAAAGAAATCAAAGGACAGCAAACTTTGTGTGGTGGTAGGAAGTGTCCAGAGAAAAATCAGTCTTCATTGTGATTGTTAACAAAAGTGAGGGAGCCTAATGGAGACCTTGGATTTAATACAGTCTCTAAAATATTGAAGGGATACTTTTAAGAGATGGAATCTCCTTCTTTAAAGAAATATTTTCCCCATGTTCCTTGTAAGTTGATTTTTATTAAAATGGAAAGTGGTTTCAAAATAACTTGACCATTTTTTTCCTTTTTCTCATTCCTTGGCTCATAGTTAGAGCCTGATGAATATTGCTTTGCTCTATGAAAACAGCTTCTTCTCTGGTTTATGTAGTGGGGATATCTGTGTCTCCCAAAGGGTGCCCCAATACACAAGTCAAAGTAGAAGAATTAAGTTTGATGCAGCCTGGGGGAAATGGAAATCATTTAGTGAGACTCGCTTACTTGTGTTGTACTTGTTGGCCGTGACTGAGTTGCTAGCTCTTCTCCATCCCCATCTCAGTGAACTTTGTGAGCCTTTTTGCAGAGATACCCAAGCACAAAAATTGTTTGGGCTGGAATAATTTCAAAGATTCCACAACTTCCACGTTAACAGAATCTAGGAAAAGAAGAATTCAGAACCCTTCCATTTTCTTTTTTTATAGACTTTTCCCTATTTGCCAATAGGAGTTTCTGGGAATGGTTCAGTGTTGTCCCTGGCTCCAAGGACACCCTGAAATGACACACACATGGGATTTGACACACCCTGAAAAGCACAACATATGGGATTTGATTCATACTGATGATCTTTCACATCTAACACCATTACCCACTGGCCTGGGCTGCAATTCTGATTTTGGGAGAAGCCAGTAATAAAACTCTCTTTTGACATCTGCAAGACTCTTCAGCCCTTGGTGTTGCTGCAGTGCCTGAACAGAGATGATCTGCAGTGGTCCACTGATAATAAATCTAATTACAATATTTCAGAGATGATGATTTCTTCAGGCATAACTGACCTATGGGACTCTATGTACAATGAGAAATGGGGTGTCTAGGCCTGTGTTAAATGACCCTCAGAGTGGAAAATCTAGGGCTTTTGATCTCATTCAAACTAAAAATACTTTTGCTAATGAGCCTCCTAAAGTCATACAACATCCATTCCATCCCAAAATATTCAACACATGGTTTTAATTTACAGTTTTTAGCTTCATCTATATTGTGCTAGAAGTCCTGAAATGACTTGCATCAGAAGCTCTAAAAATTGGAAACCCAAATGGTAAGGTCTGCTGTTGGAATAACTGGTGATAAAAGCAGCAGTCATCTGTGCTAATTCCCATTTGAGCTTCTGACACAAGTATTAACCATGTCACTTCTAATTCTTCGTGCGTTTACATGACAACTAGATCCAATAAACAATAACAATAACACAAGGCAGCTATATCATTCTCTTGAACACCAGAAAAAGCAAATGCAGGCAGAGGAATGAGACATCATAACTACCAGCTGTTGTGACGGACACAACCAGTCCTACGTTTACTTGCGTGTCTGTTCCCACTCTGCAGAGAATATGGACTTGTTCCAATTCCAGACCCAGAACTGAGATATTAAGTTCAAACACTGATATCTGCAGTTTTAAGCTCTGCAGGCACCAGTTTAATTTCTGGTGTCTCAAGCAAGCTGGAAACCATAATGCTTTATGGGTTACAGAAAGAGTATTAGGTTCACAAATTGTTGCAATGTTCAGAAAAATGTCCTAGTGACTGCAACCTATAAATAATTTGAGAGGTTCAGAGAGAAACTGGAGTTTTGTGATCGAGCCACAGCGCTTTGTGCGGATTTTAAGTCTACTAGTGTCTAGGATCTGAATTGCTTGTCGGCTTTAAAGAGGGATTTGGGAAGGTATGTGGACATGAGGCAGATACGTTTTCCTGTAAAACACAGCTTTCCTAACACTGACTCTGAAAGTTCAAAAAACCCAGTTTCCAAAACACTCGTCATTTCTGAAAACCTCTACTTTTGTCCTATCCTAAACATTGCGTTCTGGGAAGTCATTTTGCAGCCCCTCATGCCAGCATGCAGGGAATCCCTCTAATAGGACCAAAAGATGAAAGATACCACCCCAATTTCACATGGCTCAAGCAGTAACCCTGTGATTTCTTCTGCCTTTTACATGTCACATCAACTCCTAATGACAGTGAAGACATTAATAAGGCTTTGCAGTGTAAATCCTAGCACAGAGGAAAGCTGTTATTTTTTTCAGTATGTCCCTCTGAAGTTCCCATATATCCCTTGCCAGGAGCCCTGCCACCGATCTCCGTCTCCACAGGAGTGCAAGGTGAATGAGTGCCCTTACTTAAGATCATTTCTGGCCTTTTCAATACTCTGGCTAGCCTGAATGATGTGGGCTGGCTTTATAATGTGGATTGCTGCTCACTAGGGAGCTGAGGGGAGGTTGTTAAAGACTTTCTGAGGACTGTAGGTTGCACTGTACTTGGAGTTGAGGTTTTTAAGGTCAATGGTTCGTTCTGTTTATAAGTAAAGCAGTCGGGGCCCAGGGCTGGATCCTGACTGCTGTTGCAGCACCATCAGAAATTGACAGTGGACAATAACAGAGATTAAAATGAATGCTGTGCAAATAGTATTTACTGGAGAGGGGGGTATTTTGCATTTACTGGGTGAGCAGCTCAGAGGCAGGAAACTGCTCCAGGGGAGGTTCCACAGGCATTTGATAGCAGCATTAGTACCCAAGTACAGGCAAAGATTTGGGTCATGTTTCACTTTCCTGAAGCAAAGCTTTGGGACTGAATCTCCCCCAGGGAACAAAGTGTGTGCGCAGGTCTTCCTCACACCTCTCACGCTGCAGTGGTACCAGGGCTTGCTCCTGTCTACACCAGGCATCAGCCAAACCAGAGACCATGCTCTGACCTCAGCTCACTTCTTGCCACAGACACAGCAAAAAGGCACAGTTCTGCTGTTTGACTTGTATGCATTGATAACGTTCAGCAGCCTCAAATCGAGTAAAGATTCCCTTCAGTGCCAGGATTGTCTGCCCCTGTTTTCTCAGGATTTGTTCCTTTTAACAAATCTGCCAGAAGAAGAATCCTCTGCAGATGTGCTCATAGGAGGCAGGTACACCTGTCTTGGGCTTGGATGTTACCAAGGGAGGTGCAAAGGACCAGAGGGAAAAGAAGGGCTCATATCTAACCTCTTCTACAACAAGTTCTTGCAGTTATACACATAATTAATACAATGGATTAACTGCCAGCTGCCCCTCAAGCCATCATTAACTGACTGGCTTTTTTCTTAATCGGCATCAAATGCCAGGGTAGGACTTTCAAGTGGGCTGTGCTGAAGAAGCACACAGTAACTGGCTGTAAAGAGCAACACTTACAGCTATAAAACAGCTGCTGATCCTTTCAGGTCTTACTGTGACTACTGTAGTTTTAATACCTGCATAGTTTCACCCTCAGCGGTTCCCCCGGTAAAGACATAAAGCAGCTCCACTAGTTTGCTCCTTTAACACTAAAGGGAGTTAAATGGAAGGATTTCAGCTTCTCCTGTATGGATTTCTACCTCAAGGTTAGTTTTACTGGGGGAACTTTCTTACCCTGGGGTGTGTGGGGGTGAAGGGGGTGACAGTTTAATTAAAGGCAACAGGCTGAAAACTATGTGCACTATGTATAACTGTGTATAACCAAACCTTTTAACAGCATTTCTTTCAACAATATTCAGCAACCAAACCAGATGACACTAAGCTATTTCTGATGACTCTTGCCCTTTTTGTGAAGCCTGAAATCTTTTACATGCAAAAAGCTGCTGTTTGTATTAGACAAAAAAACTCTTCTTTAAAGTTGTTTAAAACTTACATAAAAACAAAGCAACAGAACAGTAACACTCCCTCAAATAAACTACAAACACTGTCAACTAGCTCTGAAATGGAGCTCTTTAATCTGGTTTGGAAAACTTTCAGCCTGTATCTTTCATTAGCATAAACAGGCAAAATTCCCCTGAAGTCAGTTGTATCGGTACCTGTCAGACCTGAGACTCCCAGCTTTATGATCACAGAAATGTTTAATTTTTCAAGGGGATAAGGGAGTTGGAATATCAAGCTTAGGCCATGGCCCTGTCTGTACACCATAGTGTTGTGCTGTTTTGCCACTGAAGGTCCGGCTCCAAGAGTGCAGATCTGTCAGTGACCAAACATGATGGACCACCCATTGGCCTTTTATTAACTAGCACTTGTTCCCCCTCTAATCCTATCACTAGAGTAATCAAAGCTGCCATGTCCCAGGGTTTGATGGAACAGCAGGACCTGGGAAATGAAGACTGATTTTGTTAACAAAGTCATTCCTGCTCCCTGAATGCTGTTTCATTGGTAGAATGCGGGGAGACGAGGTTTATTTGTGCAGAGAATGAGGCGGAAAAGAAACGAGAGGGGAAGAATGGTGAAGTGTGAACTTTAATCTGGCACGGTCTGAAGTTTCTTTCTTTGAGGCCGTCTCTGATCCAATCAACACCGGTTTGATACTTAACATCTCCCCCTGCAGTTGGAAATGATACAGGCAGAGGAGACCAGAGTTGGGGTTTCACAAGCCCAAACCAGCAGAGGGAGAGAAAAGGGGGTGCCAGCAGCTTCCCTCCTGCCAGACGTTTTCCCCTACAGACATGTCAGGATAAAGTTGAGCCCTGACACAAACTTCCCCTCACAAACCTTGAGATTCAGGGCATTTGGCTTGAGCTGAAGGCAGATTCTCCTTGAAGAGAAAGCAAGCTCAGGATGGGATGAGAGATTTATTGCTAACTAGGAGGAAGGAATATCAACACAGTCTGTTTGAGGTTCCTGCTGAGAAACAGGGTCAAACACAAACGACAGCAACCATCCACCTGCCCACGATAGAGGATTTAGACAGAGGAGTAAGACCTACCCCTTGCTGACTCTACAGGACAGTGGGGGGAACACTGCCTGAGGGTGCTCATCCCCAGGACTGAGCAGGTCTCTCATCATAGCCCTGTGCAGTCAGGGCAGACAACTGAGCAGCTGTAACAGTCACTGTCACCATCCTCCTTACTCCAACAACAATACACGTCAGCCTGGAGAGAGCTGTCCACAACATGCACACACATGAAAGGCCCAAATAGGAGAGAAAGTGTAAGTGTCCTGAGCTGCCCCTCAAAGGATGTGTGAACAAGTCCTCACGGCCTGTCACAGCACCAGCTGCAGTGCTGCTGCCAGGAACCCAACAAGAGACTGTCCTGAAAACCATCTGCCCCTCATCAGCTCTTCTTAGTCCTAGCCCACTTGATTTTGCACTTTTATGTACACAAACATCTATGCTGTCAGACAGGAAAGTTGTCTGCTTCCTCCTTTTTGCATGCCTCTCAGCTACTTCTGTCCCACCTTTAAGTGAAAACCCTGAAACTTCATACACCAAGGAGCAGTGAAGTTCCAGCCTGAACCAAACCTCATGCAAATTCCTCTGTTACCAGACTCCCAACCCAGCCTCTTGCTGGGATTCAGATACCTTGCACCAGCCATACAGTACCCAGGACACAGACCAGCAGCTGCCAGTCCCAGGGCCAGCAAGGATGCTCCCTCCACAAGCCATGCAGGAAAGCAGGCAGTAAGTGGGAAAACAGGATGATGGGAGCATTGTGGCTTTGGGAGAGAGACTTGACACACTGTGCAGAGATTTCAGGAACGGAACATCAAACTACAAAGTTTGTGGGTTTACAATAGAAAACAATGCACCCTGCTCTACCTGTGAGAGCTGGCTCTCCAGGAAGCAGCTAATTATATGAGCCACCACAATCTTCTCATCCGGCTAAGACAATCACCATTTCAAAGCTACGCACAGAAAGTTTCAAAGATCATTTCTGGTCAAGAATGCAAGTGTATCCGCTTTCTTTCAGAGCAGATCAAAACCAAGTACCACGCCGGGACCACTCCTAGATTTCCTCCTCCCCACGGTATCAGATTAACAGATTTGGTGCATGTAGTCAGATTAAATATTTGCAGTAGCACAAAGCTGCCTTTGAGGGGAAGAAGTTAAAGGAGGGAGAAAAAAGCCTTTTTGCCCCCGTATAATTTGCTTTAGGCCAAACTACTGGACTTTGGGGATGTGAGAAACAAAAGCATTGACATGATTCAGCAAGGCAGACTTTTAAAACCTGAATTCTGAATGCAGAAATTCCGTGCCATATTCCCATAACGGTAATGCTGAAAACAGGTAAAAAACTGCTGATGCCCTTAGCAGATTTGGGACCATAATTTATCACAGATGTCCTCACCAAACTGTGCAAACACCCTACAAGACAAAAGCTGCTCAATTTCTGATTTCCATTTTAGCGCGTTTTAATTACGTGCTGCTTAAGGAAGGCTGTGAGACCTGGAACTGGGAGGCCAAACCCAGCAGTAGTAATCCACTCCACTGAATTAGCACAGTAATACGCCAAGCAGTAGGACTGTCAGACAGTGTGATAACATTACAAATTACTATTGTTAAACAACTAGCCAGGTGTCAGGATGCATGAAATGTAGAGGAAGCAAGAAAATAAATATCTGGTTTGTTTTGTTTAGTTTTGTCTTGTGTTGTTCTTGTGGCCTTGTTCCCAGGAAAAAGCTTCCATCTAGGAAAAGTCCTCATGAGCCTTACTCAGCAGTATTAGCAGCAATGTCAATTCTTTGCAGTAATTCCAATCTAATATGTTTTTTTTAATCAGCACAAAAGTTTTGCATAAATATAAGGACACAGCAAGTCCTTTACTTGCCAATGGCCATAATACCTTTGCTGTTCTTTTAAAAGTCGTTATTATTGTAGCAAAACTAAAGGGAACATTTTTTGGGTTTATGTCAAATTCAGAGAGTGAGAGAAAAAGTGAATTATGGCAAGAGCAGCACTGAGTTTTGTGCTCTGTCCCTTTTCCCTTGCCTGTTGTTCACTGGATCTCTCTCTAAAAAGAAAAAATGCAGTGTGATTCACATTTAAAAGGCTTCCAAGTGGTACATTTTTAACCAAGGGCTTTCATGTGCTTGATTCTAACTGCTGTTTTTGACCTAATAGAACCAAATGCTATTGGATGCCTGGAATGGTTAATTATTTTTGCCTCACCTTACAGAAGGGGTTCAATAGAGAGAGAGGACAGGCACTTGAACCTTTCAAATAGAGCAGGGTAAAACGAATTCCTTGTTCTGCCTGTGTGTTAACTTATGCAAAGATCCTGAGGGGCTTTCTTTTAATTATTTTTGTTGATAAAGCAGAAAACTACTCCAAAAGTGTGTGCAACCACTCTTCTCTGATGGCTGTATGCAGAGTTATTCTGGCCGAAATATCAGATGAACCTAATGTTAGTGAAAGCCAGACTTTTTCCCCTGAAAACAGTTCCCACTGGACTTCAGGGGAGAAGGGGGTGAAGGCACTCTAAGAACATTTTAATCACTCCAAAGATCAGCTCTGTAATCCTTATTCCCACATCACCAAGAACTTTTTTTGGTCAAACTTGGGTAGAAAGATAAAGCTGGAAATAGGCTGATCCAAAATTAATGACATTGAGCAGGTTAAAAACAAAATATCAGAGCAGCAACTGACATCAACTTAAATTTCTTCTGGATTATTTGTTTTCTTCCACACACATTCATTTCCTGAATTTCTAGTAAATCTGATTTCATATAAACAGTTTCACAAAGCAAAGTCAATAGCTGTGACTGTGTTCCTGATTAATCCACTGAAATGAAATAGATTGCATGGCTTAGTATTTGGTTGTTTAAAGCTAAATCCGCTGAAAGGATTCTGGAGTCTAGTTACACCAATAACTTTTGTTTCTTGATCTATATCCTTTTCTTTTAGCAGAGCTTTACCTATTCTAAACTGAAAGAAATTGATGCAGACTGCACACTTAATTTCTCCCAGTACGTGAGGGCAACATGAGCCAGTTTGTTTTGACCTGCAGTCAAACAAACTACTAAAAGAGACAGCAACAAGGTTGCACATATGTAAATCTATTTTAGCAAAGTAGAAGTTTCCTTTTTCCCCTGTTCACGCTTCATTTTCCTCCTGAGAAGTACCACCAAGCTGCTTTACTTTAAAACAACAATCCAAAACCAAAAGCACTTCTTAAAGCAGCACTGAGACAGGACGGAAGGTGTGGAAGTTTCCCTCACAAGTGGCAAACCAGCGGACACACACATTCACACCCTGGACATTTGCCTCTCAAATAAATAATACACAGGACAACCACGCAGCACTCGTTGCACACATTGCAGTTTTTCTGTGGGCAGCACGAACCAGCGTGATAGAGAATGGGCAGTCAGACGCAAAGGCTTCTGAGGCCTGCAAGGTGACCCACCCCACTGCAACAGGCTTGGGGTTCAACCTCATATACTGCCCAAAACACGGTAAGAATGGCCCCTACCTCCTGGGATAAGCCATGAGACCCAGGAACCATCTTACCTGAGAGAAGTTGAGCCCATTCAGTGGGTGACACTGCTCCTCCACCCTCTCCACCGCACCCGTAGTCTTCTTCATCCTTTCGGCCTCCTGGGCAAGGTACAGATCGAGCACGGGCACTCCTCTGGAGCGGATGTCCGTCTCTGTCAGAGAGTTCACCATGAGCATCACCCAGACAGGCCTCTTGCGCTCCCAGTTGCCAGCGATGGCGTTGAAGAGGTAATCAGCATAGAGCCCTTTGCCCCGCTGGTCCGGGGTCATCCAGTGGGGCAGCATCAGCTTGATGTAGTCCAGGTGGCGTTTTAGGCGTCGGTAGAGCTCCCGGGGCAGCACGTCCTGCAGGTTCTCCCCATGGGGCAGCATCTGGCAGCTGGCCAGCCCCGAGATGGTGTAGGGGTCGGTGAGGTCCAGCTCAAAGTAGACGCTGGAGCTTGCGTGGAAGGCGGCCTTGGAGTTGTCGGGGATGAAGTCCCACACGCGCGTGTAGGGCACGTGGATGGTGCCGAAGAGATAGGCGGGGGGGTCGCGACGGATGGTCCAGAGGAAGGAGTTGAGCTCTCCTTGCTGCGGGGAGGACAGCAGGGGCCGGTCAGTGGCGGAGGGGCAGCGGGGCAGGCGACGGACCGCGCTGGTGGTGCCACCCCCGGGGGTGCCCGCGGAGAGGGCGGTGAGGGGGTCCCTGTCCCCGATCTCCCGGCACAATCCCTATCCCGCCTTAGAGCGAGCAAATCTCACGGGCACGAAGTGGCCAGCGCCGGGCAGCGTCCCGCGGTGACCCCGCACCCCCCACTGCCACACGCAACCGCCGTACCCGCGCCCGCCCGGGGCCCCTCCGCGCCGCACTCCGCACCTGCGAGCACAGCGGACCCCCTTCCGCGCCCCCCGCAACCCTCCGTTCCCCTCCCCGCGGAGCCCCGGCCCAGCTCGGCTCGGCCCGGCTCACCGAGCGGGGCAGGTCGCACTGCCCCGTGTCCATCTGCTCCCGCCGAGCCGCGGCGTCGGGCAGGAACCCCCCGAAGACGAAGCAGATCAGCGTCAGGTTGAGTTGCATCCCGCTTCCTCTCGCTCTCCTCTCTCCTTCCCAGATGAGCCTTTTTGGATTTCTAGGATCTCTTTTTTTTTCCCCCCCCCCTCCTCCTGCTGCTCTTCCCCCTTTTTTTTTTTTTTTATTCAAACAAACTTTGCCGGTCCCATCTGCATCTGACAAGTGCAGGGGGAAGGACTGGCCGCCCCCTC